>JAWWEW010000017.1:415687-482723 GCA_035583185.1 Anabacerthia variegaticeps | reverse complement strand
TAAGCAGGCTGCTTGGATGAAATACTGCAGCAGGACTGGAAAGTTTGGTTTCTGTGAAGTTGTGCAGAAACTGCTGGGAAGGTCAGCAAGACAATCTGGTGAAGGCACTTTGGCCATGGGTGTGAGTGTTGCCTAATGCCCATGGGTGCAGGTGCTGCAGTTGTGCCCCATCCTGCCCAGCTCTGGTGCCACACACGGAGAGCAGCTGAGGGTTTTACTTGCAAGGAAATTGGGCCACAGGGAGAGACTGAGCTGTCCTGAAACAGTTGGAGGGTGTAATGCACAACTATAAGTGTCCATTGTGGTCCCAGTAGAAATGGCACTCGGACTCTGATTGGTGATTCACATATCATTTTTTGGGACACTGAGTTGAGGAGCATCATGGACAGGGTCTGCACAGCATGCCGTGATCAGGTTGGAAATCCACCTAATGTTGTACCACACATCTGAATGGATGTAAAATCATCTGTCATGGATATCTTTTCTTTTTCCTTTTGGTATTTTAATCACTACAGAATGAGCGCCTTTCTAATGAGGATCATAATGAGCACTAACACCGGTGGATTACAAGGTGGGGAGATGATTAAGGCAGTAATTCGGGGAAAACAAGAGGTTGGTTCATTTGAGTTTTTGTTCAGTTTTGAGGCAAGGAAAGTGGTCTAGCAAAGCAGGGTGGAAAGCTGTTGTCCAATTCTCAGCTCTGTTGAAACCCCATGAGTGCCATTATATACGCTGGTCTCCTGTGCTGCTTTTCTTCTGTAAGAGAAAACTGAGCTGCTTCTCACCTCCTCAGGGCACTCTGTGGCACACAGTGGGCTGTGAGTGACAGTGACAGGGAGGGTGAGGTGGGAGCGTACTCAGCCTCACTGTACCGCTTTGAGCTGCCCCAAGCATCAAATGCTGACTAATCACAGGTTGCAGAATAAGCTCATGGTGTTTGGCACAAGACCAGAGTGTGAGTCACAGGGGAGCCCTGGCAAGGCTAGCAAGGGACCTGGCTGCTGTGCTTTCCTAACTCTGCAAGGAGTGGGAGTCCAAGGCAGCACTGATTTTCAGGGAAAAGCATCAGAGACTGCTCTGTGCCCAGCTGGGCATGGAACAGACCTGCTCAATCCAAGTGCTAGGCTGCCTGTCTCTGTAGACTGTGTAGCAGAATGCTCCTGCAGCTGGCTATGGGCATTCAGGGTCAAGTGGAGTCCTGCTGCAGTAGTCTAAATTCAGTGACAAGGTCACCGTGTGTCGAGATGCAGTTGTACTCTCAAGTACCTAAAAGACAGACTTAGTTAACTACCATGTGACTAACACAGCCCAGAATTACTGACTTGATGTTACACCTCTCTTTTCATGTTCCTTGGCACGACCTGGCACCCAGTGCTACCAGCGCCTTGCTAAAATAAGGGCACCTAGAAGGAAGGAGTTGGGGGCTTGGAAAAACAAGTAGGAGGCAGAAGGGCATTTAGCTTCTGGGGAAGGTAGTTTGGAATGTGAAATGAGCCCTTGACCTGCATGTTCCTGCTTGAATGAGCACCAGTGAAAGGCTGAACAATGGAATTAAGCCAAATGTGACTAGAGTTGGATGCAGTCACTGACACAGCAGCTACAGCAGACACAAGGAGGACATTTGTTTCAAGGCCTTTTCCACAATCCTTGGGTTGATAATGTTGGAAAGCGTTCAGATTCTGCAGCACATCTTTGCATGAACTCATTGATAGTTTTTCATGGCTGTGATGCTTCAAGGTGCAGTGTGTGACTAATAGCACTTCACCAATGTGAAATTGCCTTGTTCCAGGGAGGTTTCAAGGGCCCTTATTTCTGAAGTCTTTTTTGCTTAGAGCCAAAAGAGGGCTAAGGAACACTTCAGCAGAAAGTTGTCCCAACCTCAAGCTGAGGGAAGGTCTATGGATGGTTGTGATTTGAAGTTGGCTTGCCTGAAGCCAGGAACCCAGTAAGCTGGGTCAGTACCGTTTCAATTGATGTGCCCTGAAGGCAAGGGGAGGTGTGGGATGGGATGGAGGTGAACACCAGCTGACTGCGGCTCCAGAGCTTGGACACCTCTTAGGGACTGCAAATGTAGGGAAGATTGTTGTGCTGATTCTTGAGTATAAAGAAACAAAAACAGTTTTTAGGGCTGTGTTGCTGGTGGAGGAAATTGCAGCAAGTGTGAGTTGCTGTAGATATATTATTTGGCCAAGCCAGTGGATTTAGCTAGAGGAGCATAGTGGGGTATGCAGCATGAATTGGTACACTGGTGAGGAGGATAGACATACAGACCCTATAGACTAAAGAGAATGGATGCATGAAACATGAAGGAGACATAAAAGGGTTTTCTAATATTTCCTGAAAGTTCCTGAATAGCAGCAAAAGGTATGAGTGACTGGGGTCTCACATCAAATCCCGGATACAGATGGTCTGATCCAGGCTATTCTTTTTCATGATAGCTGAGGAATTTCTGGAGTGGGAATAAAAGACGTTTCCAGCCCTTTTTTCTTTTCTTTTTTTTTTTTTTTCTGTATGCATATGGAGCCTAGTCCGTGTCTTTTAAAGCCCATCTGTTAGATGCACAGTACCTGTCCTTGCACTGTCTTTCTGATGTGTGACTTGTCTGGGAGAGCTTGTTCTGGCCTGGGACACGGCCAGGAGAAGCCTGAGGGCCACTCTGACAGGTGTATCCCAAAGCCTCTCCTGTAGTGAAATGCTTTGAGCAAAGAACTGTAGAGGCATGTCTTCATGGGTCTACTGTTTCTTCCCTAGTCAGGTGATTTACCTTTAAATTCACAAATAGCTCTGTGAAGCTTGCATGAAGAGGATGTTTTGAGCTGTACCTGTCAGAATTCTTCAGTCCCTCTGCAGAATGGTTTGTTTTCCTTGGGCAGAGATATATCTTGAATACGATCCTTCTGTGGTGCTGCTGCTTGCTTGGCTGTGTGCTCCAGTGGCTGTGCATATGGCCTGGCTGCATCCTGTACTGGACTGAGCCTCATGTGATGGGAAGGTGTGAGATGCTGTCTGTCACTGCGAGTGTGGCTGAGGTCTGTGTATTGTCAGAGGAGATGCAGAGTGTGAGGAGGCTGAGCGGTTCAGTCAGACCTGCAGGTAGAGTGTCCCAGGTGCTACCACAGTACCAGCTGGAGCAGCTGTTGTGGGGGTCAGAAAGGAGAACCTGAAAGGGTAGTTGCAATATGAGGGTAGGGGGATCCTTTCAAGCAGGCTGTTAACTGAGATGATCTGTTTTTATTTCCTCAGAGCTCTTGTCTATGCCAGCCGTAAAACGATTTTCTGTGTCGTTTGCAAAGCATCCGACTAATGGTACGTTTGCTTCCTTGATTTGACGTTCCTTCACACTTCTAACCCCACACTCATGTTCAGTTCTCTCTGCACATGTTCTCCTCTCAGCCTTCTTGTGTTTTTTTGTCTGTGTATCTGGTGTCCAAACATGCTTCACCTTCTCCCATTGTCTCATTGTGACTAGTGTGTTCATTCATCCCCTGTTATTGCTCAGTGGTGCCTCTGTTCTCCCCTGAGGTGTTTGTGTCCCAGGAGAAAATGCAAAAGCTGTGGCTCTGTGAATGGACTGCCAAAGCAGCCTTTAACTCCACTGCTGACATGAAGGCGTTCTGTCATGCTCCTTTTCAGGGGGGTGGAAGTCAGGGGGAGACTACTGCTGGACTGGGGGGATGATATCCACTCCATATGCTGGAACATCAGCAGCTGAGGTCCTCCATTTCTACACTGCAGATTTGCAGGATGAAAGCAAGCATAGCCTTAGCCCAGCTGTGTGTCACCTACAGGGTGGGAGAGAAGACAGTGCCAGCAGCATTCCCTCTGTGCATGATGTTCCATGTCAGGAGTACTGGTAGCCTCATGGCCTCCTGTTGGCAAACCTGTCTGTTAGGCTGGTCCTGTGGTTCCCAAAGCACAGTGATGTTGGTACAGGTAGGCTTACCTTTGTTGCAGACATTATGCTGGGAATGGTTTCTCTCCAGAGCTCTTGTCTGCTGGTGGTGGACAGTGCTGGCTTGGGCCTGCCACCTTCCTGAGGTGGGAGGGGATTGGCATTGTGTCACCTACTTTACCCCATCCTGCCCGTCGCTCTGGAAAGGCTCGGTGAACCATGTCTGCCAGTGCTTCTGCTGACTCACTATCTCTGCTCCGTGTTGCTATAATGTGACACTCGAAGTGTGAGAAGTGTGACTCTGTGAGGTTACAGACCACTAGCTGTCTTGTAGCGGGTGTTTTCTCTCCAAGTCTTGCACAGATATTTTTTAAAAAGTTTCACAGCATGCCTCCTCCCCTCATGCCTCCTGCTGCTGACACAAGCTGGAAGCAAAGCTTCCTGAAACCAAGTGAAGTATTTTTGCCTTACATGATCAAGACAGCTTCTGCAATCTTGTGGCGAATATGAAGACATCCTGCTTGGTGTGATCTGGAAGATGAATGAAATTCAGAAGACTGTTTTGGGAAGGATGAAAGGGGAAAGGGCAGCTCACTGTGGCTCTACTGTTTCAAGTAACTGGAGGGAACCTATTCTCTGTGCTTGCTTGGTTTAGCTTTTCTCAGAGTGGTCAAAAAAATTGCTCAGTTCGTCTGTGTGTCTGGACAACATCTTAGCACATGTGGTGTATTTCAGCAGGGTGTGTTGTTCTATCTTGCATGCAACCCAGCTCCAGCCTTTCTTAAGCCATGCTGCAAAGCAGCTGCCCATGCCCCAGATACAGTAGTGTAAAACTGGACATCAGGTTTGTCCCCAGAACCCAATGAGTATTTCTAAAGGAAAAGTGCTCCTTAATCAAGAAAACAAAAACAGGGATCCAGCAAGTGTGAGCTTCAAGTCAGGGATGTTTGGTCTAGGCTTGGCACTGCTTTTGAGCAGGAAGGATGTTTAACCTCATGAACCACTTGCCTGAGGATGCAAAAACTGTTCCCAGAACTGAGTCTGGATTTTGTTTCTGGAGTGCTGCCTCTGTGTGGTGAAATGGGACAGGTGAACCAGGGCAGTGGCCAAGTACAGGGTCAGACCAGATGGTTTATGCCCTGTCTCATGAGTCTTGGGTGTGTGATGTGAGTCCTGAGGCTGTGTATGTGGAGAAGACATGCCTGCATGCTCGTGTCTTGTCTGCCGTGCAAGGGTATCACAGAAGATTGCACAGGACTGTTCTTAGAGTCTAGAGGGGAGGTCAGCATTTCTGTGACCACTCTGTTCTTCCACATTCTCAGCACTCTGCTCTCAGCCAGACCCTGCTGTTCCCCATGTCCCTTGCACAGCCTCTGCTCGTTTGGTGCTGGACCGTTTGCTCTCTGTCCCACGTGCTGAGATGCCTGGGTGTGCTTGGATGCAGGACTCGAAAGCTCTATTGGCAGTCTGGATTTTTCATCTCAGCTGCAGAAGAGCGAGTGTGGGCCTGAGCCTAATCTTCTTATCTAGCCAAACCTGAACTGTGTTGGACTCAGAATGTGTCCTGAAATTTATTCACTTGTCAGACTTTCACTTACAAAGATCAACTGTTGCTGTTCAGGTGTGGCCCTGTGCTGCAGCTGGGTGCAGGCTGGTCTGGGAGGGAGGCTGGCCTGCCCTGATGTCCCCAGGGGGACATAGCTCTAAGGGCATTTCTGACCTACTCACTGCGGGAGGGATTTGGCTTACTGTGTGGTGTGGGTCATTCTCACCCAGCAGCCCTGATGCTGGCAGATCCATCCCCACATCTCCAGAGCTTCTCTGTCCCCAGGTGCACCTGCCCCTCTCCTCTCATTCTCTATGGCCCCTTTCCTCCAGATGTGTTGGACCACCAGCACGTTGCCCAGTTGCTGCGCCGTTTTTCCTCTGACTGTGCCACGAGCCGGACCATCTCCCTGGATGCCACCCTAGCCCATCACCTGCAGCAGTGCTCCTACCACCTGCGCCTCTTCAGGAGCTGGCTGATCTCAGGGCAGGATGACTTGGAGTGTCTTTACGGTACTGCACGCTGCAGCTGCCTCCGTCCTGTGCTCTTGTAGCTGAGCAGGGACCACTGTCTGCTTGAGAATGCAGAGTATGCTTTGCTTCTAAAAAAGGAAAGTGTTTCCCTCACTGCGTCCCCAGGGGCTCTAGGCTGCTGCAGCAGCACGCTATGTGGGCAGTTGTACCAGCAGTTTTGGAGCCTTATGTTGGAGCCTTTCCACATGGAGCCAGTGCTGTTCCACACAGAGCCCATGCTCCTTGTGTACCTGTAACTGCTCTTTCCATCTCTGGCAATTGTGTGTTGCCTTCTTCCTTTAGCCAGGGTAAGTCCTTAAGCTCCCTTCAGGGTAGGTGCTAAGATTCTACCAACGGGATGCTCGACTGGCAGGATGCCCCGTGCAGGTCTTGGTGGGATGCCACGGGATGACCCCTTAGTAACGGAGGAACCAAAGTGAGTAGTGAGAGTATGGGAAGAAAAAGTCAAGTAGGTGCTGCAGCTGGTCACATGCCAAGTGGACTTGCTGTGGAAATTCTGGGGCAGTGAGTGCTTGTGGGTGTGTTGTTTCTAGAGAGATTGAGACAGGGTAGAGCTGAGCTTCTGTGTGGCTGCACTGCATGGCATCTGTCCTGCCCGATAGGGCCTCTCAGCGTGTCATGTCTCTGGTCGGAAGAGGTAGACGACTTCAGCATTGAATCCAGATGTTATAAATCAAAGCTTGCTGCTGTTTCTCCAGTGTTTTTGAACCCCTGGCACAGACAGGAAGTCTGGTGCATGGAGGTCTTGGTGCTTCTCACACAGATGGAAGGATTGCTGCTCCCTGAGCAGGGCAGCAAGGTGGGGTTGGCTGCTGAGCTTTACTTGCACCATAGAAGCTGCTCGGAGCATGCGGCTTGCTGAGCTGTGTGGTGTGATGCATGGACCCCCTTTTCCATTCAGACCCACAGGTGGAAGAGGCACAGACAGTACAGCCTTCTGTGTAGTGAAGCAGCAGGATCCAGTGTTTTCAGAGCCCGGAGGATAAGAATTTTTCTTACATGGTCTGTTTTAACTTGATATACGGCCCTTTCTGTCAAGCAGGCAATCTGGAGACAGCAGTTGCTTTTCATATGTAATTAGGACAATCCTTGGTCTCCTGGCAACAAATGCTGCAGAAGAGCAGTAATCACTTCAAGAAAAGATATGCTGCATCACAGCAGACTGCTCCAGAGCCAGGGCTGAATTTTCTCTGCTGCAGGTCTCTGTGCTGTGAGCTCAGGTGGGGAGAGGAAATGAGCTCAGTGCTTTGGGCACCGACACCCCGAATGCTGCAGCAGGGTGCTGAGAGGTGCAGCCTGGCCCAGTGCAGCCAAACACAGGAATTCCAGACTCTTGATGTGCCCAGTGCAGCAGCCCTCCTGGAGCCATCAGGGAGTTCCTTCTTGCTGTTTTCTCAGTCTGTCATCAAGCCCACAGTTCATTGGGGTGTTTGGGATTCCTGCTGAGGCCCTTCTCTGACAGATGTAGCTGACAGCCCAGATTCCCTCCTTGTGAAAACTGTGTTCTCCTGTCCTCTCTTTCTTGGCTTCCCACTGTACTTCTATCCACCCAAAGAAAACAAGAATTAAAAGATAGAATCAGAGTTGAAAGTATGCAATTGACATCCCTAGCTGGAAAGATCAACCGTGGAGCTCTGAAGCAATATCTGGGAACCTGTGTGGTCATAGCTAGGACAAAGAATAGTGTGAAGTAAGTTCATGTTGGTAAGGAATTACACTGGTACTGAAGTCAAAGGTCAGCTGTGGAGAAACAGAGGTGGCCCTGGGATGATGAGCAGGTGATGTCCAATATAAATAAATATAAATAACAAGGAGAAACAGCCCCAAACTGCTATATAAAATAGTGGGCTCTGATCTGACCATCACCACTTGGGACAATGTGGAAAAGGTAGAAATTTGCAATCTGGGAAAGATGTTTGTAACAGTGGTCATAGTGGCCTGAGGGGAGTGGTGGAGATCCATAGTTTCATGGAGTTCCAGGAGCAAGGAGGTTTCTAATAGAGGGAAGTTGAGGCACTTTATCCAGAAGTGTTTTGTTTCACTCTCTCTACCATGGTATCTGGGGATGTTGAGAGCTTAACTGACTTTGAGACTGGAGAATATGGAAGAGACACATAATGTTCAGAACAATTCTGAGCTATGGGTCACTGGTGTTTGGGGAACTACTTGGAGAAGAGTCATGTGTGCTGTCCAGACTTGTACCCCTTCATTTGAGCCACTTCTGGCACTGTGGAAAGAGGGATGCTGAGCTAGGATAGACCTTTAGGCTGACCGTATGGCTTAAATCTATGCTGGTTAGCAAAAATCTCTGTTCATGTACATACAACGTGTGCATATATAAACATCTACCAACATCCCACCAGAATAGAGCTGAACTGACCATGTGAGTCAGAGAGGAGCCTTAGTGCTTTCACCTGTGCTGAGACTCGACATGTGCTTCCTTAGTCCACAAGAGCTGGCATGCAGACCTTTGGAGTACAGACCTTTTGGGGATGTGCCACACGCCGTTGGTCCATCTCTTGCTTCCAAAATCTCCAGGAGAAAGGAAAAGGCACCCTCTCCACTCCAGTGTAGAGTTCTCAGCTGGAGAGCTGAGTAGTTACTACACAGGAACTTCTGCTAATCAAATTGTAGTAATGTGTAATAATGACTTTTTTGAGGCCGTCTGCTGAGAGGTAGCTGTTCGCAAGCATTCTGTGTGTTCCTACTGCCTGCTGGAGTCTCCTAGAAATCTGGGATTCTCTGGTTTAGCTGGATGATACGAGACAGGTGCAGATCTCCATTTGCTTTATGTGGTGTGCTAGATGATCTCTGCAAAAGGGTCCTTGTACCAAAATCACCTTCTTAATACTCTTATGAAGTGTGGGTCAGTACAAGGCAGCTCTGAAGTTGTCTTATTCTAAGGGGAGGGTCACTCCTTTCTTGACCTTCTGGAGTTCTTCCTAACCCAGGGTTGCACCAAGTACACTCTCTGCCTACGCAGTAAAGCGTGCACACGCTGAGGACACGGAGCTCCAGAGAGAAGGAGTCAGACTGGAACATTGTTAACTCAGCTGGAAAGTGAGTGGGTCTTCAGCTTTGGCATCAGCATGCCTGGGAGAGTCAAAATAGGCCTTGTGACCCTCTGCCTGAGTCACACCTCTGCTCTCACCTTCAGAGCAACTCTCCAGGCAGTACTGTTCCCACTGTGGCTGTGTCAGGATGCTGCTGCGTTATGATTCAGAGGGGAGATTCCCTCATAGCTGCTCCCCTACATCACACACACTTTCCCTGGACAGGCAAAATAGCACATACTTAGCAGACTCTTCTGCCTTGTGTATCTCAAATGTTTTTCTTGTAACCAAATCTTGCTTTCTTTAACAGATGGTTTCTTTGTATTACTGAACAAAGATTTGGGAGACATAACTATGCTGTGCAGTGCTCCTTGCCGGGAGAAAATGACCGTTAACTTTAGGGTTCATTTTTAGCTACTCAGCTCTGCACATCCCCAGACCATGTCTCTGCCTGTGGGGCAGACTTGACTCTGGAGGAAGCAGATTGCTCTCTGCTTCCCTAATGCAGCTGGTGGACTGAAACCTGAATGAAATGAAAAATGAAAACTGTTCCTCTGTGGGCTGCTGTTGGATATTGGTACAAAATGGGTGGAGTTCTGTCCAATTTCTCATGCAGTTGTCTGCACTGCAGACTCCTGCCCTGCAGGCCCCAGGAAAAGAGTTTGGGGAAGCATCTGCAGTAGCTGCACAGTCAGCACAGGGTGAGTGTCAGTCTGGTACAGTTCCTGTGGCTTGCTCTCACGTTTTATTTTTGTTGCCCCTTCCCAATGGTGTTGATTCTCTGCTGTCTGTGTTTGGTGCAGCAGTGGTCAGAGGCTTTGCTGGGGACATGTAAGGATTGTGGTCCTTAGCAGTAGCTGCTGCCTTGGCTGTGCCGTGGTGGCATGAAGCCACTGTTGGCCTCTCCTCAGCAGCTCAGCAGGTCCAGGGAGGTGTGCAGGGAAGCGGACTGCCATACACAAATGAGAGGGGCTCCTTGAACACAGTAGTTGTCCACCTTGAAAAGGGAAACTTTGGCCATTTTCTCTGCTTGCTCGGAAGTGGTCCAGTGCCACAACGCTGAGCAGAGCTGTGTGAGCAGACCTCTGGTACTTTGGGGATCCAGGTGTATCATTTCACAGCATCTGTATGTCAGTGTCTAGCGCTTCCTCTAACACTGGACCTTTGATTCCCTCATCATACTAGAGGGGCACCCAAGCACTCAGATCCCCATTGGTGCCCCCAGTGTATCTTGGCACAATGTTGCTTTGCCTGATGTTATATTCTAACTTCTTCCCTTTTTCTTTGGAAGCCCAAATACCTTCAGCCAATTTTGGCCCCTCTCAAACCAGATTCTGTTGTGAAATGAGAGTAGCTTCATACTGGGCTGCTCCACAACTACCTCCCATGACTGTTTTAAGTTTTGCCCTCACCTTTTTCCTGTGGGTTTGTCTTAAGGGAGACCTGTGAGAAATTAATGAACATACAGTCTTCCTTACTCATCAATTTCACTCTCAAGGCTTCTCATCAACAAACAGAAGAATGTGATCTTTTTCCTGTGTCTTACATCCCTTCATCCTAGCCAAGGATTTGTTATCCTTCCTGTCTTGAATTATGTTGGTAGGCCTTTTGTGTAACCTCATGGGCTCTCTGGAGGGGTTTTTTTCTCCAGCAGATGTTTGTTATGGCAGTGAATGTCTCCACTGGCTCATGTTCCTTGACTCTTGCAGAACTGGGTCAGGTGAGGGGATTGGAACAGAGCCTGTCCTGGAAGTAACTGGAACAATTGACTGTGCTTTGCAAACAGGTGCTCCCAATCTGCAGGAGTCAGTTTTAGTCTGTCAGCATGCTAGACACCAATCCTGACACAGATTGCATCAGGAATCCTTTTACTTTTTGCATTTCAAAGTATTTTTCCTTCTCTGTAGAAACAAACACAATTCCTTCCCAGGATCTTTTTGAGCTCTATGGAGGAAACTTTTTTTCTTCCTCCTCTGACAGTTCAGGTTGGCTTGGTTCCATTAAGCATTTCCAGGAAGCTGGGATGAAGAGGAAGATACTTTGCCGTAATACTCTGTTGGCTTGAGCAGCAAAGGATTTGTTGTGAATGGCTGTGATGCAGCTTAGCTCTGAGCAAGGGTCTGTTACATGCTGAGATGACTACATCTTCTCATTCTGGGTTTACTGGCAGCAAAGTCTAGTTGAGGGAACAAATAATTCATTGCCCAGCCCCTCCTTGAAACACAGCCTGTCAGGGGTGCACGGTGGGCTGCTGTGAGAGGAAGGTGCCACAGCATGCACTCGCTGTGGTGGGGAGGAGGGCTGTGCCAGGCAGGGGGTCACCAGCAGTGAGACCCCTTTAATGGAAATTTGGTCGGCATCACTCGGTTTCTGTTTGGCTTCCATAAGTGTGGGTACTGTGCCAAACTCTCCATCGTAGCTGTGTCTTTTAGCAGAAGGATCACAGACTCTAAAGCAAATGTAGCAGCTGCCAGACACGTTTCCTCCTCTCCCCTCCTTGTGTGGCTCGGCGCTTGCTTTCAGGTCTGTTATTGCATGGGATTGCCTCGTGGTGATTTTCTTGGCCTAGAAGAGGTGACCTGAGGCCTGAGTGTGCCTGCTGTTTGATTCCCAGAGTGCCCAGCTCCTTCAGCCATGAGTGCTCCTGCATGGATTTACCTTGCTGTTTTTACTCATTTTCTGATTGGGTCTCTTTCCAGGTTTTGAAGGCTGTTCCATGGTTCCCACCATTTATCCCCTGGAGACCCTGCACAACTCCCTCTCTTTGCGACAGGTCAACGAGTTCCTGACAGCTGTGTGCAGGAGTTGCAGCGAATCACATGTCCAGTCCACTGCAGGTACTGGTCAGGTGGGCTTGTCTCTGGCGAGGCAAGGAGCACTCCTGGTCTTCTACATTCTGGGGACAGATCAGCCTGACAGGACTGGAGATAAGCACAGTCTCTGAAACCTGTTCCAGGGTGTTCTAGCCCAGGAGTGAGCCACGGGACCCAGCTCAGAGCCATCCTAGGCCACTTACTTGAGAGACAAGTAACTCATCAGGTCTGTCTGTAGTTGATGAGTACAGTGATGTGGATATAAACTCCAGCCTAGGAAATCTTAGCCTCACATTCCCAGGAGCTGCTGGGCAGGCATGGCTCTGATTTGGCTCTGATCTTGAGCTGTTCCCGGTGCTCCTGCTTGTGGCTGCTGGGCTACAACCCATTCCTTTATGTCTGTCTGGATATTACTGATTGTATATTTTTTTTCCTGAAGCTTTGTTTGATTCAATGATTGGTAGCCACGTACCAGGAGACCCCTTTATGTCCCAACAAATCCTGTCATCATCGTCCTTGCCGTTGCGCCAGCGTTCGGATAAGCCCCCTTGGTGTGAGTGTGCTCCCTTCTCGATTGGGGTGAATGTGGTGGGGAGGGAGGGAAATTTGTGAAGGCAGCAAGGTCAGGGTACTGATCTGGCTGAAAACAGTTGTTTAATCCTCCCCCTTTATTGGATTAGATATAATCTAGATCTGTTCTCTAGTTGTGCTCATTGTGCAATATAAGGCAAGAATAAGCATTAGTAAAGAATCAATGTTTCTTTCTCCAGTGTCGACTCTTGCTCAGCATTCAGGCATTGTGTGTGTCAGGAACCAGGAGGAGCAAGTTGAAGCTGAAATTGGTTCAAAATAGTGAGGGAATGAAAGAAACTGGTTTTGTTTTCAAAGCCCAACATCACACTTAACATTTTGCTCTGAGACAACAGAATCTACTCTTGGCTGTATGCCTACATAGCACTGGATTCCAGGATGCAATTGTGCTGTGTGTGATTGGGTTTTCATCAGCTGAGCTGCCAGAAACACCCAAAACCACCTGCAAGCCCCTGCCAGGTTGCCTGGCACGTAGACAGCTGTCACCTCTTGGTTGTTGAACTGTGACTGTGATGATTTGGGTGGGGAAATACAGCCACATGTTTAAGATTTTTCTTCCTCTTTGCAGACAGCAGTGGCCCCTCCAGTACTGTCTCCAGTGCAGGCCCGTCCTCCCCAACCTCTGTGGACAACTGTGCTCGTTTCAGCTTCACTGAGAAACTTTCCATCAGCCCCCCAAAAAGTGAGGAGCAACTGACTAGACCGTCCCCTGAGCAGGAAGAGAGTCAGTCTCCAGGCAGAGGGCTTGACGCAGAGGGGTCATTGTTTGGGCTGTCAGTAGCAGAGCCAAGTGTTCCAGAGACCCTGATCTGGAAAAAGGGCCCAGAGCCAGACAGGCTGTGCAAGAAGGAGCTGGCAGAGGACGACACTAACCCAGAGGAGAAGAACATGGAGGAGCTGGATGAAGAATCATCTGGGGAAATGTTAGAGCCAAGTAACACAGGAAACCCAAAGTGTGGTGCAGGGTCCAACCTGAGGCTGGCTGGGGAGAGAGTGAAGCCAAATGAGGGTTGTGTTGGGGGAATGACTGGCCTGGATCAGTCTGGGCTGACCAAGGAGATCCTGGTGCCCTGTGAAGAGGAGCTGCTGGGAGAAGTGTTGGACCCAGAGTATATGAGCCAGGAGCTGCTGGGGGACAGCGCTCTGTCAGACCAGCTTCTTTCTGGTCACCTGTGCCAGGTGCAGGCACTGCCTCGTGAAAAAAGCATGGAGGAACTGCAGCTGCTGTGTCAGGAGGATCAGCAGAATTAGTGGCTCACTGGACAACACACTGCAAGCACGCCTACCCTGGACGCAAAGCAGCTTCCTGCACAGCACCTAATGCAGTTGGCAGTCTGTAGCACAGAAGCCATGTCCCAAGGCCGCAGGACTCTGAAGTATGGAAGAGTCTGCTTTGCTCCTCCACAAGCCAGCTCTTTGCCATTCAGCAAGAATGTTTGCCTTGTTAAATGAACAACAAATTCAGTCTTGGTACTCGCATGGCACCTCCATGGAGCAGGGATATGTGGCTGCACTGGTGTCCCAAGGGCTGTGTCCTCGCTGGGACAGCAGCATTAGGAGGACTGGTACAGCCAAGGCTTTTGGGGTGGTAAGTCCAAGGGGACAGATGCTCCCTTGAGAGCTTTTGGCCCATAGACTTCAGAGAAAGGTATTCTGGGCCCAAATTAATTGGATTTATCATAACCACCAAACTCTTCTCTGTTCCTTCCTTCTTCCTCTCTCAATTCCCACTGCTGGCCACCAAAACCAGGTCCAGAGAGTCAATGGCAGGAAGAACAGGAGAAGCAGAAAGCACGCTGAATGAGTAGGGGAAGGAGGGTAGTGATGGCATCAAGTTCAAGACTACCACTTGCAAGGAAACATCTCTTGGGCATGGCCTTGGATGTTTTCCTGCTGGGCTGGGGCAGGCAGGAGCCTGTGGATCCAGCCTGAGAGAGGTATGCAGGGAGGACACACACGGGTTTTCTTTTTCTTGTCCCCAAGAGTCAGACGGGGTACAGCTCTGAAGTCTTGGTGACAGAAATTAAAAGAAACTGCTATTTAAACAATTCAGGACTGTTGGAAACCAACAAGGAGAAATCTTTATTATGTATAAAATGAGAAGTATTTAATACATATTTATGTAAATGCCTTGCAAGCACAAGCCTGAGGGCAAGATTGATACGGGTGTCCCTGCCGCATCCCGAGTGCTGGCCAGGGCTGTGCTTCCCACTCCTCTGTATTTATGGACTAGTCTGCGTGTCTGTCTGTAGCTAGGACATGTGTTTTTTGTGAAGCTGTGCCCAAAGATCTCTGTGCTGTGTTGTGATGACGTGTTCACAGTAAATCTATGCTGTGGGTCCAGCGTCTCTGTCTCTGATGCTGACTTGGCAGCAATGTGTGTGCGCCAGAGCTTGCAGGTGCAGCCCTGCTCATGCTCTGCTGTCCTGGGAGAGCAAATGTGGCTGAAGTCACACCCAGAGTGAGTGCACAGGCTCAAGGCCAAGTAGTTCTTTTCTACATGGAAGAACTGGTCATACTGGGGAAGAGGTCCTGGCTTCCCAGGTCCCGGGGTGGTTTGTGGTAGGATGAAGACACTGGGACAGTGTATTCAGCCACTTTCACATGGTCCATGCCTTCTGGTCAATTCAAGTACATCCTGAGTGCTGTGTCCTCTTCCTCATGCCCAATAATCTTGAGCTGCCAGTTTGGGCATGTAAGAAAGGTTGTTTTTTTGCACTGGGAATGCAGCAGTTGTGCAGCTGCCCATAGTGCAGCACTGTGCTGAGGGCAGTCTGGCCCTCCTCCTGCCAGGCTGTTCCAGCCTAAGGAGGTGAAGGGCCTGCTCTGCCCTCTGCTCTCCCTGTGTTACAGACCTGCATGAACATGACCTTGGCCATGGGGCTGCAGCCAGTCTTGGCCCCAGCATGGGCTAAGGGACCGTAGGTGGCTGAACAGCATGAGATCCCCGTCAGGCCCTTGCCACAGCCCTTGTCACGCACCATCGCGGGGCCAGCGGCGTGTGGTGTCTGCCACCACCAGCATCGCTCCAGCAGCCGGGTCCCCGCTGGGCACCTGCTGCATCTTCTGCCAGGACCTGCGTGTTTCTGCCAGGGCCAGCGCCTGGGCAGGGTGATCTCCCTGATGGACCCGGCAGCACCTGCCGCAGGGTGTCATTACTGAGAGGGGCACAGAGCGGGGCCCTGTGGGGTGGGGGCCTGGCTCTCAGGTGCTGACCTCATACAGCCAGATGCTTGTCATTGCACACCTTTGGGAAATGCATTGCCATCACAGCACCTCAGTTACCAGGAGCGTGGCCAGAGCCGGTACTTGTTTACCTGGAACGTAGCTGTGGAAATAGTTCCTGGCTTGTGGTAAGTTTGTGGTTCCTCCCCTGTCAGCATCAGTTTTGGCAGCTGCCCCAATCTCTCCATCAGGCACTGCACAAGCTGTGGTGCGCTCCATGACCACGATGGCCTCTCTCCTGAGGACTGTAGTACAGAACCTGCTTTCCTTTTCCCTGGCATCCAGCCGTACCATTGTTTCCTCCTGAGGACAGTCAGGCAGCAGAGCTAACTGGGCATCAGCCTCTCCTGACTGCGTCACCACACAAGCAGAGCAGCAGCTGTCCCAGTTTTCTGCTGAGTAACTGAAAGAGCTGAAAGAGAGTTCCCTTGTAGGAAGTCAGGTCAGACTTCTGCAGAGGCACAAAAGCCCAACTTCTGCAATGGCAACAGGTGCTGTGGGATCCCCACTGTTCCTGGCCCCAGGCCCCAAACCAGCAAGTGCTCTGCCTGCTACAGGGCCAGATATCTTTCCAAGGAGTGCCAGCAGCGCTGGGCAGAGGTGCCATTCCCAAGAAGTGCAGGGACAGGCAGAAGGCCACAATGGAAAGCATGATTCAGGAACTAGGAGGAGCAACAGTGCCCAGACAGGCTGTGCTGGGCTCCTCGCTGCATTATCAAGGGCTGTGTTCCCACACCCTCCAGCCCTCAGCCAGCTGTGTAAGCATCCCAGATGTCCCCTGGACGAACCCACCAGTCACCCTGGTGGGACTGAGGGGACAGGTGGGTGTCCCAGGCAGCCTATAAGTCCCTTTCCTGAGCCACAGGAGAGTTTAGCAGCTGCCGGTGAAGGTGGAAAAGCCAGGGCTTGCCTGAGCTGGGAGACATGGGAGCATGGCACAGCAGCCATGTCCTTGTGCCCCTGCCTACAGTGTGGGCTCACTGAAAGAACAGTTTGAAACTGGTTATGTTCTTGTTTGCAATTAATGTGGCTTTATTATTAATGTGTTGGGCTCCTCTCTTGACAGCAATTAGTTACAGAGTGTTTCACATGGAAATGGGCAAAAGGACATAAGGAACTAAATTCAAATAGAAATATGATGCTGAAGAAAAGAATCAGGGCTCTGTTCTTAAAACATTTAGCATAGAAGAAGCTAGGAGCACAAGTTGCCATTTCAATACAGTTAAGACGTTCACTTTTTTAATTATAGGTTTAAAATAGTATTTTTTACCTATTACATACAGGAAGATTGCGCGTTGTTGCCCACATGCAGAAACAAGCAAAAGCAGAGTTTAACTGTTTCTCTCCATAGTGTCGTATTGCCTCTGGCTCCAGGTAGGTCCTGCTGGCTCCTGTGGCCTGAGCAGGGTCAGACTCTACAAACTTCGCAAGTCTTTTTCCCCACAGTTTTTTAGGATGGAAGGTGGGGCAGGTGGAGAAAGGGAGCGAGAGAAGCTGAAGGCAGAACAGACTGCCACAAAAGACAAAACAAAATGTGGAGCCTTGAGGACAGGGAATTGAACCGGTGTAGAATAAAGCTGTCAAAGCAGCAGGGCTGCAGAAGGCAGGAGCAGAGCGCGGAGCGCAGCGTTCCCCCTGGAACCCGTGGCTGGCCACACTCCTGCCTGGAGGATGCAGGCATCTCACAAAGCCTCACTGTTACTGCTGCTTAGTCAGAATTGCTTCAAGTTTAAAATTGAGAAAACATTCATGTGTGGGTCTATCTAAAGTTAGTGCATTAGCTTTTACATCTAGCAAAACATAGGGATCCTTGGGAGCCAGTGAGGGCCACGCTTGTGCCTCTGGTGCCTGGAATCCTGCAGCTGCCACCATGGTGAGTGAGTCGGGGTCTCCCCAAAGCACTGCAGGCAAAGCCCCCCAAGCATTCCAGGAGGGGGAACAGGGGCAGGTATTGTACTGCCTGTAGTTGCCAGAACCAACATTCACGGATGCTGACCCCATCGGGGTACAGACAATGACATTTATTCTGCTGGCAGACAGTGCGATCCCATGGTTAAAATGAATGCAGCACAGGGCAGGGATTTGCTAAAGCCCTTAGTAAGCTTACTCCTGACAAGGGCTGTATCCAGAGGGGTGGCTGTGCCTTGGGGAGGCTGCTGGCCTCAGGCCCTGTCCTGCGGCTGCTGTGTTTTAGATACAGCCTTGCAGTGACATTTTTTGCTGCCAGTAAGTTCCCTATCATCTTTTTGTTATTTAAATTGCAGCATGTAAAAATTTGTACCGAGAAACCTCTGAACTTACACTAAAAGCACATTAACATGTATAAATTAAAATACTAAATCAACAAAAATGCAGCCTAACATAAAAAAAAATAAATATATAAATTAAATATAAGACAGACCATTTCCCTAGAAACTCCATTTCAGTCCTAGGAACAGGTTTCTAAGCAGCATTTTCTTCATGTCACCTGCCAGAAAACTAGCACTGAGACTGAAGTGTCCCAGCCAAGTGCAACACAGGGTCCGATGATGCTCATGGTGGAGTAAGCCCTCGGCTCAGGGCCAAGCATGGTGACTGACACAGCAGATAGAAATAACTTTGTGCTGAATGTCAAGCCTTGCAGCACTGCTTTCCATCTCATTCCTCCTTCCCCCCACCCCAGAGCACAGAGCACAGCCTGCTGCCACTTTCTTACAGAAAGATAACAGCTATCTTTGTGGTAAGACCCTCTGTCAATGCTCCTAGAGGTGGAAAAGGCTCATGGATGCTGCAGGCTCAGTGCACCTGAGCACCCACGCTCCTGGAGCTGCTGCAGGGAGAATGGGTCTCCCGCACTGGAACAGCTCTGTGTGTCAAGAAGGTCCTCGGTGGCTGCTCAGGAGCCATGGACTCATGGCACACAACTGTGCTGCTCTCAGGATAGCCAGAGAGCAAGGACAGGTGCTCACAGCAGGATCAGGGAATGAGCTGCAAGGTGGCACTGCACAGATTAGCAGTACCTCACCCACGCTGCCAACATGTCCCTGCCATGGCAGGGAGGAAACTGAGCATGACTACATTTGCTACACTGCTTTCTCCCAAGTATTTTGGGAAGGGGGTTCTTCTTCCTCACACCACAGATTCTATTTCCCACATCCTGGACACTTGAGGGGACAAAAAAAAGTTCGAACACAACTCTGAGGCTTGGACCCCTGCACACAGGCAGCAAGGACATGGCTGTTGGATGCAGAGCTGGCACATCCAGTGACACCAGCTGGGCACCAGCCTCCCCTAGGTGGCCCATGCGCTCCTGAGCTGCCTCACCACAGTCCTCCAGAGCCTTTGGTTTAGGGACAGGAAGGTTTCTCGTATATTTTCGGCCAACAGTGGCCAGGGTTGTTTCAGCCCTTCTGCTGTCAAAGGGGCTGTAATTGTGCGTTTGGATGCTCTTTTTGTGTGCCTTTTCAGGCCACAGCCCCTCTGTGCCTCCTCTTGCCACACAGCTGACATGCAGAAGCCAGTTGGCCACTGTATGTGCAAAACTCAAGTTAGCAGGTTAGGAATGTGCTGAACTCTCCCCTCCCACCACCATGTCCTTCATCCTGGCTTCCTAAGCATCCAAGCAGGTGCTGCAGGATGCCACAGGCAAATACTTGGGACAGAAACCTGCCACACTGGCAACACGGTGGTCCTGCCCAGTTGGAGTAGAGGTCCCCTTGCTCAAAACACCTCCTTGTATGCTCAGGATGGGAGATGGAAAATGACCTTTACTGTCACATTACAGTTGAAGGATTTTGCCTTCCCTCATCTCCATGGTGAACTTTCTTTGCAAATTAGATTCTCCTCTGCTCCCTGCCCCCCATGCACTCTCTGCATGCAGCAGCAGCACTTCAGCCCTCACCAGAAAGAAGAGGTTCATGGTGCTGCAGATTAAATGGCAAGGCAGCCAGGAAGAGAGTAGAACAAGCTCTCATAGCAGCAAGGCAGCCAAGATAGTCTACAGAAACTGTACAGGTAGCAGAATAAAGCAGGGAAAGTGAAAGTGCCCCTGGCCTGCAACTGCTCTTGCACAAACTCTTTGCTCAGTCCAGAAAATTACAGAGCCCTGCACTTCTTCCTCATGGCATCCAGTGCTGAGCTAGATGGATACCCGATTGCCTGACATATGGGAACCATGTAGAGGACTTAACCAGAGAAGAACTGGACTGTGATTAGATGGTGTCTCTGATGTTGCATCGGTGATTGAAGAGTCAATGGATGAACACAAGGTGTGGGAGATTTAAAATTCAATCTTACAGGCTGGAAAAGATTCGTCCTGCATCACAACAGTGCTGCTGCTTGCCAGTACCATGATGTTTAGCTCCTGCTGTTTCTCATGGGTCTGTTGATACCATTCTCGTGTCACCTCAGTATCATGTGTTGGGATCAATGTCACCTGGGAAAAGAAAGCAGCAGAGATGATTGAGAACAACCACAGTGACAAACAATGCCCACAGGAGTTGAGGCTAAAATTTCCCATTAATTTTGGAACACTGCACCCTTGGTACTGCTTGTTCTATTTAATGTCTTTCAGATGTCACGTTCTGAGGCAGAGCTTTATTTTATACAGTACCAGCACAATGGGCCTCTGAACTGGCTGCAAAGTGGCAGCACTGCCACCGTAATGATGAGAATGGCTGCAGTGCAGCAGACAGCACTGTGCTCGGGAGCTCCAGAAACAACCTCAGAAAGATCTCTCACTGTGAAAAGGAACAGTGCTGCCAGTGTCACTGATAACACTATGACCCAATGTGCAACTCAGGGACCTTGAAATATAAGGCTACTTCATCTGAAAGAACATATATACCTTTCATACATGTCTTCAGGAGCACCCACCTGGGGTGTCCTGCAAGCCTGACTAAGCAAGAACCGTATGTTAAGGACATTATGCTTTAAAAGTACTACTAGTAAGAAAAATCTTCAGCAAGCCAGGCTAGCAACAGATGTCACTGGGTGTGGGACACTGATGAAAATTCAGACTGTGGTGGCGCTTGATTTTGCTTGAGAATAGGCTCATCCTGCAGCAAGTAAGGAGGAGTGTTTGATCTCTAAATGCTTCTTCCCCTCAGAAGGATGTGGACAGGAGGACATATCTGCTTCCACCATTTTAATGGGTGTCCTCCTCCTCCTCCTCCTCCTCCTCCTCCTGGGTACAATTACTCTCTGAGACTACAGAGCAGGACATACCCAGTACCATTTGCTTCCTCTCAGTGTATTCCTTCAGGTATGTCTGTGATACACACATTTTGAGAATTTGTGACTTCAAGAGCATCACGCACACCTTCACATTTTCATGGCTTACCTGCAGGTTGTCTCCCCACTGAGACTTTCCTTCCAGAAGTGCATCCAGCACTGCACGGCTTGGCTCTCCATTGGCTGCATCATTCCCACTCACAACATAGTAAGATGCTCGGACCCGCTTGAAGAACTCTGGGTCTGTGTTCTTTCCACTGCAGTGGTTGGGGATATAGGCCAAGTCCACGTAGACAGGTGGACCCATAGGCACAGAGAAACTGCTCTTAGGACTATTGGAAGCTTTGGAAAAAAGAAAACAAGATGCTATCAAAACCCTTCTGGAAAGGACAAACGCTCAGATAAATACTGAAGGACTTGAATTCCAGAAAGGTTTTTTTTCCCCTGCAATGAAGTTAAGACTTATCCAGGCTCTGCTGCTTAGAGGTGACCTCGGTGCATTTCTGGGCCAGTGCTGTCACAGGTCTTGGGAGGGAAAGGGAGTTCTGCTGCTCTTTGGGGAGAGACTGAAGGCTTTAGGCTCAGCTTTTCCTGGGGAAGGGAATCAAAAATCTCTGTTATCAACTTTTGCAGAGCTGTCACCAATAAATATTTCATCCTAATTTTTGCTGTTTAATAACCTGCATTTTCTAAAAAAACCTCTGTTCTGATGGCCTTTGCTATCCTAGGATATTACAGTCGTCTTTCTGAAAGGTTCATCCTGGCTTTCTACCATCACTGTGAGTCGCTGCTACTCTTAGGACTCTACTGCTCTTTCCTATCAACCTTTTGTATCTCTCAACTGCATCACTGCTTATAACTTTTAATGTCTGACTGGGAAGTTCTCCGTTCTGCTATGCTTAACCTAGTGCTTTTCTCTGTGTTGGACCTATAGAGATAATGCATGCTTCAGGAAGGATTTCTTACCAGGGTTTGCTTTGATGCCATTAACAAGGCTCTTGCCAGGGTTGCTGTGACTACTCCGGGATAACTCATCCTCTGGCATCAGCACACTACGTGGTTTGGGCTTTTCTCCTCCATCTCTTTCTTTTTTGGCAGTGACAGATTTTGGAGGTTTGTCTGATGGCTGTTTCACAGGAGTGGGTGATCGTTTCCCTTTCACATCTGATTTCCGCACAGGTGAGGAAGATTTGGGTTTGCTCAAAGGCTTTCTTATGCCTTTGTTCTTTTCTTTTATATCTTTCTTGGAAATTTTATCAGTTCTGCTCATGCTTTGCTCATTTACCAACGTATCAGGGTCGACCATGCAGACATCAGGGTGAGGAGGATGGGGATGAGGATCTACCATTGGAACAGGCTGAGGATCATGGCTGGACCTAGAACTGGCATGATGAGCATTCCCCACAGCTTTGTCCACTGGGAGGAAATCACCATCTTCATCCGAGTCCATGTTGGCATCTGCTGTGATGGATGGGCATTCTTCAGTCTCAGGTGGGACATCTGAGTCTGACTGGGAAGTTCCGGAATCACTCACTGATGTTGGAGGCGTTTCCTCCGCTGTGGCACTTTGCATGGGGCTGTTACCAGTGTGGGGTGGTCTCCCCTGCACTGAAGGGTGACCGTCGTCCTGTGAAAGGTCACTATCATCAGAGAGCTCATGGGGGCTCGGGTTGATGAATGAAGGAGAGAGCTCTCCCTTTCTCTGCTTATATTCACATGAGGAAAATTTCTGTCCACAATCAAAACTGCCTCCTAAACGTGGCTCCATGTCATGGGAAGCATCTCCATGATCCTCTGTTTTCCCACCTCTCTGCACATCTGGAAAAAGGGGCTGGAAACTGTGCTCAGGGGACATCAGAGAGGCAGGGCGGCTTTGCCTTTCTGTATCCTCTCTGCCTGTGCGCGGAGAAAAACTGCTGTCAGAATCAGGACATGTTCTTTCATCATTTGCCTCAGCTGCATGGTACGTGCTTTGGAAAGCTTGCAGACTGGTGCTCACCTCTGTTGGACCATTGGCTGTGGTTTCATCTTTGTGCTGATGAGGAGGAAATGATGTCAACACATCAGGGAGAGATGTCAGTGTCAACAGCTGTTCTGCAAATGGTGCCTTCTGCTCTGGACTGCTCCCACAGGGCTGCTGCTCTTCCTTCCTGGAGGACTGTGTGGGGTCTGAGCCCTGGCACTCCTTTCTGCATGGCAAGGTGCTGTCACTCATACCACAGAGGAATGCAGAACCATGTTCTTCAGCAAACACAAAGTCTTTGGTTTCAGCTGTATGTGTTTTCACAGCATTATCTGGAATCTGTGGAGACACATCCCAAGGACTCCTGGTACCTGGTTCCACTCCTGCACCTGTATATGTGGAAAGCATATGGGAGTAGAAACTTTCGGCTGTAGTCGGTATCACAGGAGTGGTGGCTTCAGATGAAGGTTCCTCTGACAGGCTGGAAGAGTCATCTTTCAGCTGCTTCTGAGGCACAGACTCTCTCTCCACACCTTTGGAGAACAACTTGTCTTCTTCATATGGACTCAGTGGTGAGAATTTGGGAAAAGATGAGTCAAGGCTGCTGATCTTCTCAGAGACCTCCAAGTACTCATCTTTCTTCCCCCGGTCTGAGAGCAAAGTACATGGAGACTTTAAAGTAAGAGAGATATCCCCTAAATGGCTTGCTGAGGTTTGCTCAAGTCTGAATATGCTGGTTGCTTCACTCTTTCCTAGCACAGTGCTTTCAAATCCAGAAGAGCTATCCATCCCTGTGCTCTCTACCCTTGGGCCCTGTTCATATGCCTCTGTGTGCTTACTGGAAGCAGATTTCAGGTATGTGGCTTGCTCTTGGCACTTAGAGACCACTGCTGCACTTGGATAATCTACTACACAGAAATGGGATTCCTTTGTGGATTTTTCAGCAACCTCTCTCTTTTGTGAAGAATCTTGTCTTACATGGCACATTTCTGAAGTCTTGCCCACGTCTGGCACATCAGTATAACCAGCAACATGTGTCTCCACGACAGCAGCTGATGCAGTTGTTCTACTTCCATATTCCTCTTTCCAGCCTGGACCAGAGGGGGAAGAGGAAGTGGAGCTGGGTGAAAGGGGATCCTGACGCTTGCTCTGCAGGAGGGTCTCTGAGACAGGGAACTTGCCAATGACTGAGGTGTGTGCATAGACAGTGCCTGCGGCTTCAGCAGGGATGTGCAGTTTAGACTCCTTTTCAGATTTCTCCTTAGCACCTTTTTCTAACTCTGAGTCACTTGCACTTTCTTCCCCACGACCTGCTTTCTCATAGGATGTATCTTTGGGATCTGGGCTTTCAGATTTCAGCGACAGAGATACCTGCTCCTGGCTAGACAAAATGATGTTCTCATCTGGATGGCCAGCATCAATATGGGTGGATGATTTTCCTTGATAAAAGGTGTCAGTCATGTCCGTGGGAAGGGCAAATACTGTACTTGTGGATGATGGGTGCAGCACAGAGTCTAGTTCTCCTGGCAAAGCAGAAGACACATCCAGTTTTTCCTGCCCTTCTGATATCCTAGGCTTCTGTGTTGCAGACAAGGGCAAGTATCTTTCATGGATATCTGTATAGTCAAAGACTGAATCTGCTTTATCTTTAGGGGATGCTGGAGATGACAACTCTTTCTCAGCAGAGGTATAAAGGCAGGACTCCTCTTCCTTTGCAGAGACATGAAAACTTTGACCTTTTTGAGAGCTCAGTGCTGTCACAGGCACCTTGTCAGTGTGACCCAGGCTGTTGGCACTCTTGGCTGTGAAGGGGGAGGGTCCCACTCCAGACACAATAACCTTCTCATAGATGTCAGCATACTTGAAACTTCTTTCATCAGGGTAGGGAGTTGGTTCTCTTTCTTCTTGCTCTTGTCTTGCAGAACTGTCACCATTTCTATATGTGCAGACCCCTTCCTCATAGGAATAAGGCTCAGTGGAGCTCCTGGAATAGGTCTCTGGAGGATACACCTCTCGGATGGCAACACCCACTGCCCCAGCATGGCCCACAGCGGCACTGGTTTTTTGACCAGTGCCTTGTCCTGAAGGGGAATGTGCACACTGCCCTGACACATCAGCACTCTCTTCTGGGGATGCTGCAATATATTCTGCTGGTCTTGTAGATTGCAACAGAGTAGATGCTACTGTTGTCTGCTCTCTCCTTCCTGTAGAGTCATATAGACCCTCAGTGGATTTGCAGTCATCCTCTTGCCTTCTATCTGACGTGTATTTGCAGTCTATTTCCTGATACAAACCACTGATGTCTGACTTCTTCTCACCCATCTTTGATGGGACATCCTCCCATAAAGGTGGCTTGCACTGATCTAACTTGCAAGGCCTTTCTGCTCCTGGTGGTGCCTCAATCTCCTTTCCCATTGTGGACAAGGGAGATCCCATCACTGCTTGGTCTAGTGACTTTGCATAGATATCTAGGACAGCTTTCTCCTCATCATCTAAGTAGGAGTAATCCTGTTTAGATGTCAACAATAATTCTTGCCTTTCTTTGATTCCAGTTAAAGCTTTGGCCTGGCTTTCCTCAACAGAGACATACTGAGGAGACGAAGGAGAACCTTCTCCTTGTGTTTTTTCTGGCACAGTGATGTCAGCAGGTACCACATCCACTTTCTTTGTTTCTGACATAGATTTGGCACTCTTCTGTGTGTCTTCTTTGTAATCACATGACTCCATGTCTGAACATTCTGTTTCTTCTTGTAGTAGCGTGGGTTTGTCTTCAGCATGGTAGACCTCCTGATCCTCCTCACTGGGCCACTGCCCTCCTCTTCCACTCCCTCTCCCTTCCTGAAGATATCCAAATGCAGAGCCCCATGCTTCCCCTTCTGCTCCTCTCCAGGTGTGGCTGCCAGGCACTGCAGGAGACTGGATCTCCTCCTTTCCCATTTTAGGAAGGAATTTTGTTTCAAATTCTGGTACCTCATCTAAGAATGTGCTCTCTCTCTCTTTGTCATATCTCTGCCGCCTTCCCTGAGCAGGGATCTCTTCCACCTCTTCAGGAAACCACACTTTCTTCTCATAACTTAAATCTTTCATGTAAAAGTCTTCCATTTCTGGAGATTTTTCCTCTTGAGCTTCCTTGAACCTGAAAGACTTTACATCTTCAGTAGAAATGTGTGAGGATGTTTTAACCTCAGCTGGGCTAGATTCTGTAAAGTGTAAGCCCTTTGCATCTGGAGATACTTCCTGAGAGTCTAAGCCTGCAGTTCTTCCCCTAAATGGGCCTTTTTCTGATGCAGAAAATAAACTGCTGTCATCTGGAGATGTTTCTTCAGTTGAAGAATCTCTGGGTGACATGTCTTTAGCTGAACTACTTTCTGGGCAAGGAAAAGATTTTGATGCTTCTTTTAGTTCTTTGGCAGAAATTTCCAGTGGTTTTTCATAGGTAGCTGGGCTCTCATCTGTGAAACCCATAGATTTCACAGCTTCTGCAGGAAATTTGTCAGTGAAGCTGGACATAGTTTTTTCTTTTGCAGGTGTCTCTTCTGTGAAACTAAGAGATTTGATATCTTCCGGAGAAATTCCTTTAACAAAAAGGTCTGAAGAGATTTCCCTGCTGGGACTCTCAGTGAGAGAAATGGATTTGGTCTCTTCTGGGGAAATGTCTTTAATGGAAACATGAGCAGATTTCTCTTCTTCTGAGGTGTCTCCTGTAAAATACAGAAGTTTTCCTTCTTCAGCAGTAACTCCCTTAGAAATATCTGAGCATTTTTCTTTACTGATACTTTCTTCTGTAAAAGAAAGTGATTTGGTGTCACCTGGTGAAAATTGCAAAGACTTGTCACTTTCAGATTTGTTTTGGCTTGTGAACTGTGGAATATCCACATTTCCTAGAGATGTTTCTGTGGTTGTGAATGGCTCAAAGGACAACTGTTTTGAAAGTCCCATTAAACTTTCTGTCATGGTTTTAGGTCCTTGCTCTTTTTCTGGCCCTGTGCTGGGACTGGGCATCCTGGGATGCTCCTCCTCCTCCCCGATCACCATCGTGTCCTGCTTGTGGTAGGAGAGCCAGGGCAGCTCCTCCTTCCTCATCGGTTCTTCCTGCACCTCTTCTCCAGGAGACACTAGATCATCACTCCTCAAGACCAGTTTGTGCTGCACAGGTCCAGGTACTTCTTTTTCATGTCTGCATTTAGCTGCAGATGCCTTGTCTTCTCTGAGATTTTCACCTTTGGCTCCCTTCACTACAACAGAAGTTTGCCCTTCCAGTTTTGTGGCAGCAGCATCTGTTTGTTTTTCAAATAGGTCTGAATCTACTGTTTCCAGCTTTTCCTCCACTGGAGACTGGTGGAAAGGTGTGTGCCCTGCACTGGTGGGGCCAGATGGGGTGGGAGAGGCCATTTTGACTGTGCTGTCATCAGGACTCATGCAACGTTCTTCAGCCTCTGCAGAGTCAGCCTGGGAAAATGGTGCTTCTTCAGTGGATAATGGCATCACTTCTGTGGCAACACTGATTATTACATTATCAGAGCATCTTTGAGGAGCAAACATGGGGGCATTGTAATGCCCTCTGAGTTTCTCAGGAATCTCAATATTTGGAGTCCCATCTTCTTCATCCTCCTCATCTCCTGCCTCTTCATGAAGACTCCTTTTTTGAGCTTCCAATTTTCTCTCTCCTTCTGCTAATCCATGGAAGTCTTCAGGGGGTGGAGATTTAAAGCATTTGTCTTCCTCCAAGGATGATGTGGGAGAGATTGTGCCAGCAGAGGGAACGTAGTCGAGACCTTGGGTTGCTTCAGTCCGAGAGGAGGGCATGCTGTTTCCTGTGTCCAGAAGTAAGGAGCTTTTTCCAGTCTCTTCTGTTTGTGGTGCTGTTATAGATGCAACAGATTGATCTTCTGCTACTGAAGTTGCAAAAGATGAAAGCTTGTCACATTCTGTAATGGAGGTGGCAGAGGATATGTGTTCCTCCTCAGCTAGAGGTGCTGCCACAATGTTTGTAGGATACGCCAGGATTTCAGACTCCTGGCCAGCACAGCCCTTGGCTGAAAGGCCAGCAGGAGGCGTGGCCTGTATTCCCTGTACTGCTTCAAAAGAGCCTGGGTGGTCAGGAACAGAAATGTCATAAGCATTGACATCATACTTCAAGTGTGGGATCCTCTCCTCCTGTTCGTCATGTATTTCTTCATCAGAAATGGTCTGCTCTGTTTCTGAGTAGCCGGGGATAGTTTCATCTTGGATATAGGAAACATGTTCTGCTGTTGCTCCCGGTGGGACTGGCAGGCTGCTCAGATATGATTCTTCCTTTGTTATGTCCTTTCCAAGTAACTTGTTTTTGTCACCCATGTCACTAAATTCTTTTTCCTTTTCTGTAGTGGTAGACAGTTTGTCTTCCCTCTCATCCTGATTAAGGTCACAGAAGTCTCTATTCTTTTCCACCTTCTCTGCTTTCATGTGCTGTTCTTCCTTTTCTTCCAGTTCTGCCTTTTCTATCACATCTTCTCTCTTTTCCTTCTCACCCTCTTCCTGTGCCTCTGTCCGCTCAATATACTTTTCACAAGTCTTTGTTTCTGCTTCCCTCTGTTTTCTGTCCAAAGAGATTTTCTCCTCTTCTTCCTTTTCTTCCTCTCTGAACACTGGTGGCCAAACACCCTTTGCCAAGAGGTCTGTCTGTGAGGGCACCTGTTCTTTGTCAGGAAACAGCTGAATGTCCATGCTCTGCTCAGCTTTTCCCTCCCAGTATCTCATGTCACGGTTTTCATCTATTGTTCTTCTTTCATCTGCTATTTTTTCAGCATGACCTCCCCTCAGCTCCAGGTGATGGACTGCCTTTTCCTCTGCTGGTGATTCTTTTTCCATATCAATAGTAGTTATTCCCTGATCAGGAGCCCTTGTTTTCAAAATCAGATCTGCTTCAAGGCAACTCTTACCAGTCATATCAGCAGAGTCATTTATCTCTGCTTCAGGTGCCCTGTCAATCTTATCATTAACCTCCATATCAGATAATTCTTGAGTCACCTGCAAGGCCCCTTTCTCCTCGTGCTTCAGCTCCTCAAAGTCCTTTGTAAGATCTTCTGGTGAAGACAGGACTAACCTCTGTTCTGCTATGGAAGTCTCTCCTGGCTCCACCTGTACAGGTGCCTTCTCCACTGGTGATGTCTTCAGGTCAGTGGGTACCTTTTCAGGTTCCTTTTCAGGTTTGACTTTAATCTTCTCAGTTTTGAGTCTGCCTGGAAGTTTTGCCTTGTACAATGTTTTTCTTACTTCTGGGGTAAAGGGTTTCAAGTCTGGTTTAGAGATTTTTTTGGGCTCTGGTTTGTTTTCTTTCTTTTTATCGTCTTTCTTTGAATCCTTCTTCTCGTCTTTCTTTCCATCATCTTTTTTTAAGTCTTTTTTCTCCTTCTTAATCTCCTTCTTTTCTTTGTCTTTCTTCTCCTCCAATTTGGATACTTTCTCTTTGAGATGCTTTTTTCCAACCTTGTCTTTTGCCAATTTTCTTTTCTCAGCTTTGAGAGCATCACTTATCTTTTCAGGTTTGACAGGTTTCTCAGGAACTTTCTCCGTGTGTTCTTTAATCTTTTTCTCAATTTTAGCATCCTTTACAACTTCTGGTTTTACTTCTTTTATGCCCTCCTCAAGTGCCTCTTCTTTCTTGACCTGCTTTGTCACAGATGGCTTGGGGGAAGATTTAAGACTCTCTTTACTGTCAGTTCTTTGTTTAATTTTGGTCTGTTTCAACAGAGGTGGAGGTATTCCAGAAGTGGTATCTTTTTGAGTAGCCACTGGGTACCTCAGAAAATCCAGGTGCTTGAGTTTCTCAAGACCTTCCAGTATCTTATTTTGAGGAGCATTTCCAGGAAACAAAACCCTTACAATTTTCTCTGTTGGGCTGGCTGGAAGCCACACCACTAGGGCTGTGATGGATGTGAGATAGGGAACAGAAATTTCACCTTCTTTCCCACTTGCAAGAATTATGCCAGTCTTTGCTTTACTATTACCAGCCCATTTCTGCATTAGAAACTGCATTTCTTTACTGTCCTTGACAGGGTTCAGTATATACATGTCCAGCTTACCCACTCCCATTTTGTGAAAGAGTGTGATGGGCTCAATGGTGCTGCTCACCACCCTGTAGAGAGGCTCTGATTTAATGCCCAGTCTGTTGAGATACTGCAGTGTAAGGCATGCTTCTTCAATACTCCTCTTTACTTTCATGGATGCTTCAGGCATCTTCAGCTTTTCAGGAACATTAAAAAAAACCACCCCTAGCTCAGGAGAAATTAGGTTCTTCATCCAGTCACTGTAGTTGGTAGAGCCCTGGGATTGTTCCTCTTCTTGCTCAGCAACTTTTCTCTGCAGCAGCCCATTGATGCCGGGCAGGTTGTCTGCACCAATGTGGGTGAGCAGGATTGAGTCAATCCTATCCAAGTGCCTTACTAGCTTCCAGAAGCAGGATTTCCTCTCAGAGCCTCCATCCACAAGGATGTTAAACCCATTGACAGCAAAGAGAGCGGAATCACCTCTTCCCCCAGGGAATATGTAGCAGCAGGGCTTAGAAAGCTTCAGAAAGCCCCCTGAGGTGGGCGGCTCCAGGAGATCAAATGGAGATGGCACATCAACTGTCTCAGAGACATATTCTGCAAACTCAGACACCCCATCCATTTCTGGCAGAACTGGATCAGGATTCAGTTTCAGATTAATAATTTCCTGAAATTGAGGATGCCCAAGGTTGCTCCAGGCTCCTTCTCCCAGGCACGACACAGTAAGCGAGGCCTTGGTATCTGAATCAGTGTTGCTGAGAATCTGGGTGACCTAATGACACAAACATGGACAAATAAAGGTCAAATAGAGCTCTGACAGCTGTACAGCACTTAAAAAAAATCCAGCTAATGCAGAAAGACTGAAGACAACATGAGCACTTTACTGACAAGAGACACTGGGGGTCCAAAAGCCCACTGAAAATCAGTGGGGGCATGTCTTGACCCCTTTTGAAATTCTTCATGTCCATGGGCTGTTGTGCTTCCTGACTGCTGGGAGTGCACTGTTTCAAGACCTTAGGAAAGAAAAATAAAAGCAGGAACCACTCTGTCCTTTTTCCTTACTTCTTCCTGTTTAAACTGGGCTATCAGTCCCTGGCTTGGGTTCAAAAGTAGAAGTTGGGGCATTTTGTTTCTGATTTGTGAATTCAAACACTGAGACAACCTTTGCAATGCTAAGCATCATTGTCTGAACCTACCACTGCTCACTGGCTAGTAAATCATCACAAAGCACTCTGTGCAGTTCTAGTGCCATAGGACTTTCTTTTTAATTTAGATAAACTTTTTTTCCTGGGACCTACTTAGAAAATCATGACTACACTCCTAGTACACATACAGGGTTGGGGACATGCTACACCATATAATTTCCAAGGCTCCTTACAGCTATGCTGAGTATATATCAAGCAAAGAAGTATTACACTTCAATTTCCTAAGTATCTGGAATGAGATTAGCACATTTCTTTACACTGTATTCTCTTGCTTAGACAGTCCTTAACTGACTAGTTCCCGTTCAAATAAATGGATACCAGAAATAAATGAGAATAATCAGCTTTAAATAAATAAAGGTGAGGCTACTTGCTGATTTAATAACAGAAATAATAATATCAACTGTCGAAAGATCACCCAGCCATTCCTGTAGCAATTATACTGTCAATCAGATGGAGACATTCTAAACATCTGGCACATGATCAGTGAAAGCAGAGCTTCTCAAAAACTGAAGCAGCCTATCTGTATTGGCAGTGAGCATCAACAGAAAGACAAGGTAAAGTCTCTCAGGAAAGCTATAGGATGCCTAGTTGACATAGTAAGCATTGGAGTAGTGGTTCAGAGGTGCCCTGTAAGGTTTTCCAGGCCTCACTGGACAAATCCCTGAGCAAGCTTGCCTAAACTAAGTGCTGACTCTCCTCTATGTGGGAGGTCGGTCTACAGACCTCTTGTGTGCCCTTTCAACCTGAATGATGCAAGAATTCTGCAATTAAGTAGTGACATTTGTAGTTATATAATCATCATGTAACTGCTTAATCAGCATTTACTCCTCCCCTCATATTCTTAACACATCCCTGAAGAACCTTCTGTGAACATACCTGCTGGACTGACTATGACAGGAAGAGAAATACCAACATTTACGAGGTTGATGATGGCCTCTGTTGGCTGTTTTTGGAAGCTGCCCACAGTTATGTTAAGACCTGCTTTAAGAATTGAGTGTCTGTCCACTGCAGAGCCAGTCTGGAAGGTTATTTCAAGCTGAACACTTAAAAGAATCACCCATATCTACATATTGGAACACTTAAGCCAGGGAGTTAAAGCAGGATTCCCAAGACAATAGCATGAAGTACTTACAGTGTGCAATTTTTATCTCAATTTCAAACCCATCAGTCTGCAAATCTGTCACCTGCAGGAAGGTGCAGGCTGCATTGCTCTACGATGCACTCTGAAGAGGAGGGGATATTCTGGATTATGGCTCACACTCACCTCTGGGTCTGAAAGTATCTCAGCAAACTTCTCGTAAGTGAAGGTTCCTGTTTGCAGGACCAAGTCTCCCTCCTGGTCTGAGCTTTGTCCACAGAGGATCAGTAGTTTGTGGACTGATGAATCACACACCAGTGAACGGACCTGTTACATGAGATAGAGTGCTGCAATCAGAAGTTGCCTGTATTCCTCACCAACCAGCACGCAGAATCCCAATCCCACAGACGATCAATACTCACGTGTTATTCACAAATAGCCAAACCCTAAGTAGTTTTATACATACAAGGAAGTTGGTTATGGAAGAGGGAAAACACTGCTACTGCCGGCACAGCACAGCTTCCTGTCACATCATAGTTACTGCATATATCCTGGTTGCTGACAAGACCAGAACATCTGGACCCTTCACCACACCTTGGAGCAGACTGGCAGCACATTCTCACCCTCTAGAAGGTGCAAGGTGTTATAATCATGACCTCTATGTCAAGCAAAGGCAGAAGAGCTGATGTGGAGAGAACTCCTTGGCATCTGGTCCTTACCTCAGACACGATGCTGTCCACATTAGGATTTACCAGGATCACTGTCTCCAGGGTATCACTCCGGTGATGCAGAGTTCTTTGGCCTGGGCAGAGAAAAGGGATTAGGTGGGATGAGAGAATCTGATGAGACAGCATCCATCTACTAATATTTTAGCCTCAAATATTCCACTTCAGCATGGGTTTGACTGCAAGGCTTCAAATTGCATTCAAGACTCAATTTAATACCTGTGTCTCGCAGAACAGAGCAAACTCTTTTCAGCAACACGGAAAGAAATCCTGCCTCTGGATCAGCACGATTTGCCACTCAGCTCCAACACATTCTGAAGTACACAGGGCCAGGCACTTTAAGCTATGGTTGGACTCAATGATCTCAGATGTCTTTTCCAACCTAGTTGATTCTGTGATTCTGAGCTGGCCACTTGTGCCAGATGGCTGTGTCTGTAACCACTGGCACAGATGAATCATCCCTTCCAAACAGAAGTGCCTTACCTCATGGCAGCTACCACAGAAAGGTGTCCTTGGTGTTGTTCAAGCCCTAGTCACCGTAGGGCTCTGTAAGCCAGTCAGTGGGTGCCAACTCACCCTTCACTGGAGTAGTGCAACACTGATAACAAATCTCTCATCATTCGTAACAGGTTTTTTCTCTTCTGAAGTGTTTTTCTTTAATCCAAATGTGCATCCCTAGGTTGCTGCTGTGGAGAGCATCTAAACAATAAGAATGTTCTTGTTCTCCAGTCTCCTGTCAGAGGCACAAACAGTTACCCAGACAGGACTACCTGTTTTCTGAACTTGTGTTCTTTTAGTTTGGCTAAAAATATGGTCCTTCCAGACTAAAAACCATCACTGTGCAAAATGCACTAAGTTATAGGGCATTTCTGCCACTCACTGTGGGATGGGTGTACAGCTGGAGACACTGGGAAGCAAGTCCCTGCACACAGAAGAAATGCTGCAAGTGAGCCATGGGGAGCAGTGTGGGAGAGTGGGAGGAGGTGCAGATGAGGAGGGCCCAGGAGATGTTCTGTGTAGCCAAAAGAAGCAAAACCTCACTCATCCTCGAGGCAATGGCAATTGTGAAGGCACAGGTGGTGCCTTGGCATTGCTGAGATCCCAGCAGTGCTCACAAGAAGCATGCTGGTCCTCCCCTGATTTTTTGTGCAGCACTCACACAGCTTCCTCCCCACCGGGACCTTCATGCCTGTTGCTTGGGTCATCCAGAACAGAAGTGATCTGCTCCCATTTTTCAGCATTACTACTGGGACAAAGTGAAACCCACACTATTTTCCAGGCTTCAGCCTCTGCTATCTTGGTGCCTGCACGCCCTAGATACTACTCTGGCAGTGGTTACCCACATCACTTGGGGAATGCAGCCTGGTGCACAGCATCAATACCAGCAGCCTCGTCCTTGTGCCACGTGCAGTCAATGTGCCCACGCACGGACATCCCTCCAAGCACTGCAGGTGCCCAGGTGCTGTGCAGGCAATTCCAGCCCGCATGCTGCCAGCTGGCCAGTGCTGGCGACAGTGCCAGCTGCAGAGGGAAGGGGCCTGTCTGCAGCACTAACATGCATGAAAGCACTGCTGCTTGCTGCCAGTGCTGTGGTTTGAGCCCAGGCAGCTGAGCTGTCCCCACTGGGGCTGTGAACAAAGCCTGGCTTTTAGCATTCTGCTGGCAGCCCCTCACCCCCCGGAATGTCCCCTGCACACTGGGAAGAAAGAGAAGGCTCAAGCTGCAGGGCCAGCAACTGCTGACAGATGGGAGGGATGAATGGGGACAGACTGAGTCTTGTGAAAGGCTGTGAGGCTGATAAAGGGACTGAAGTGTTTTCATACAAGGCAAGGTTGAGCATGAGGGAGGGATATTTTCGATATGTATAAATAAACACCCGACGGGATGGAATGAAGAAGAGAAAGTTAGACACTTTCGTCAGTAGTGCTCAGTGACAGGATACAAGGCACAAATTAAGACACAGGCAATTCCATCTGAACACAAGAAAACACTGTTTTTACCATAAGGGTGGTCAAACACTGAAATAGATTGTACAAAGAGATTGTGGAACATCCATCCTTGGAGATACTCAAAAAAACCCAACTGGATACAGGCTTGGGAAACCTGTTCTTGCTTACCCTCCTTGAGCAGGTGTGATTGGACTAGACAATCTCAAGAGGTCACTTACAACCTACAATTTGGCAATTCTGTGAATATGTGAAGTAGTGCAGCCCTCCAGAACTTTGTTCCAGACCCACTGTGGGGCAGATTCCCTCTCTTCAGTTGCAGCAGCTGGTTCTCAGGAGGCCACTTCCAGAAACACTGACTCACTGTAAACACTCATGCACACCAAAATCCCAAAAGGTTTTTAGCTAAATTCAGAGTTAAAGCAGAACAGTACATGAACTCCAGGCTGAACTGCAAACTGTGAGATGGCAACACAGTGCCCTAACCTGGCCTGTGTCCAGCCTCTGCTCACCCTGAGCTGCAGCAGCGAACCTCCCCCAGCCCATCGCAGTAGTACCCCCACGCAGGCCATGCCCAGCTGAGGGAACACACATGCCCAAAGCCTCTGTGAATCCAAGTGCTCATCAGGCCAAGGAGCTTTCTCTACACAGCCTGTGGGAGCAGCTGCACAGACAGAGGACTTAAACACACAGCTTGGCACATCCCTCCTCTCACTAACCAAAACTACGTGCACCAGAAGCACATAGTGGCGTGACCGACATTGCAGCCATGGTGACTGGAAGTATGCTGTTCAGGTCACTGCCAGGCTTTTGTCCTTACTAGAGCTCTATCACAATGAAATGCATGCTTGGAAATAGCACTGCAAATGGCAAAATCCCCCAGTTCCATGGACCAGTACAGGGAATATCCTCTCAGGCTCCTGAAGACTGCTGTCTTCAACTTGCCTGGAACAAACATCTGGACACAGCTCACTCCCAGGTGCATTCTGAACACAGATCCCTGACCCTGCACAGCCCTCTTGAACTACACTCAGAAGCTGCTACATTAAATAAATAAATCTCCTCTCTTCACTAGCATTGCATTTCTAATTTTGAATGAATCCTCACCCTGTGCATTCAAACACATTCTGATTCCTGCAGTCAACTCTGTGCCTGTTCACTTCCCATCCACCATGTCCCCACCAAGGCAAAAAGCCTCTGCTCTTTACCATCTGTTCCTTAGAGGTGAGTTTCTTTAGTCCTTCAGAACTGCTCTCCCCTATCCCCATGGCCACTGGAATGAGTAAGAGAAGCATAAAAGATGAGAAGGATGATAGGAGATTCACAGGGTGTCATTATTGTATTTTCTGTATTATTCCCCACTCTACTTTTTTATGCATAATAACATAACCTAACACCAGCTTTGCACCAAATAAAGATCTTCAGTTGGGGTACACAGTGATACACAAATTTCACCCTGTCATGACTCTACTAATTAAGCCTTTATAGGGAGTGTGGAAAGTTTATTTTTTCTGGTGTGCTTGATTTTGCTTTTTTGACAATTAATTTAATGGGAGATCATGATGACTGTGCAATTTAGTTGCTGAAGTTCCTCACAGCTTTTTCTAGATCTCAGTAACTGAGTCATCTATAAATTTAGCCACCTCCATGTTCATGCCAGCCCCTTTCCTCATCATTACTGTACTGATCAGCTTTATATTTAGTAGGAAATCAAGAAGCCTTTGTAATTTACCTCTGGATGCTGCACAAACATGACCATATATTTGTTTGCTAACTTGCTTTCTGCCTTTTAAATAGTTTTGACTCATGGCATTACTCACCTTTTACCCCCACAAAGTGCCTGCTGCATAATATATGTAAAGATTTAATACACAAACACACCTCATTCATGACCTCAGTGAACTTTCAGAAAAGAGACAGGGCATTTCCCTTCTCCGCACAGATCACATTACTTACCGTTGTGCAGAAGTAGCAGCACTCTCACCCCAAAGGGCCACAGAGGCTCACATACAGCTCTTCCTACATGGCAGCCACCTTTGGGTGTCGTCAGCAGGACCTGACCATGGAGGCACTACATAAAACGTCCCTGAGGTGGTGAACAACAGCTACTCTGGGCAATACTAGAGGATGGATTTGCATTACTAATACTGAGGCAGCATTTCAAGATGCGCAGCTGCACTCCTGGACTGTTAGTGGGAAGGGAGGGAAAGTCAGATTTTTTATTATTTTTTTTTAAGAGTATGTATAGCTGAGTGTCCTCATTGCTGCTCACAGCATTCTCAAGAGAGGCAGTGGAGAAGGTGCGGATCTCTCTCTGGTGACCAGCACTAGATACAAGGAAATAGAATGAAACTCCATCAGGGAAGTTCAGATTGGACATTAGAAAAGGTTCTTCACCAAGAGGGTGGGTGGCCTCTGTAACAGGCTCCCTGAGGGAATAGGTCACAACAGCAAGGCTGTCAGAGTTCAAGGAGCATTTGGACAATGCTCTTAGTCATATGGTTTAATTCTAGCTAGACCTGTGAGGAGCAGGGTGTTGGACTTGGTGATCCTTGTGGGTCCCTTCCCACTAACATATTCTATGATTGTGGCCCATTGAGTGTAGAATTAATTTGGTTATGGTGGAGGATAGCAAGTGAAGAGCAAAGCCACACAAAAACTCTGAAGTGAGTGTGAACTAACTACCCAGAGCTGTCTGCACACGCAAAGAGACAGAGGGAGAGAGAACAGAGGAGCAGACACTGTGGGCTTAGTGCTCAGTAGTCAGGCAGAAAGGGCTCTGAAGGGAGGTCAGGCTAGCCTGAAAGAAAGCACAGTGCACTGGGGTGACTGTGGCGAACAGGATGCCCGAGAGCGATGATCCTAGAAGCAGACAGATGGTCGTAGAGGCAGAAAAGGAGGTCATGCTGCCAGCACAGATCCTTGTGTTCTGTTACTTTAAATGGAAACACCTAAAACCCTTGTAGCTGCAGAATAAATTCTGGTCTGGTCTGAAGGGCTGTCAAGGATAGCTACACAAGCTGCTTCTAGTTACTTTCTTTAGTATTTCAGACTATCACACCTCAGAGGTCTTACTGTTCTGTTGATCAGGCCCAGAAGAGCCATGGTTACAATGCACCATGCTGAAAACAGAGACCTAGTGTCAGGGCAGTGGGACCCAGGTTCTCACCTTTGTGAAATTATGCCCTAGGCCAGAGCACTGGGTCATCTTTCGAGGGACTGTGCTGAAATCAGTCATGATGCTCTGTCTGGTACAATAAAACAGGACAAACGTAAGGGCCAAAAGAAGATTAATTGACTGGCACCTCTGAGGAGACAAGAGATGAGGTGGGATTGTTTAGCCTGGAAAAGAAAGCTCAGGGCAGGGATCTCACCAGCGTGTGTACTTGTCTGATGGCACATGCAAATCTGGGCTGCACAGCTCCCAAGACTTTGCTGCCCAGAGGATGGAGATTGCTCATCTGACCACACAGAAATCTGCCCTTTCCCCATCCAGGGTGCATTCTTCATCTCTCATTACCTCCCTTGTCCTTCCCACGCCCTTTCCTTCCTTTGTCCCCAAGATTATTTGGGCTTACCAGGTCAGATTCTACCCATAAAGTGAACACCAATAGTACATTGGTAAAAAATACCAAAGTTTCATAGTCTGAAAATGTTATCAAGGCACACTGATTAAAACCTGACTTCCTAACTTCCTGCTGTCTTACCTGACGTTATAAACATCGCTCTGCAAGGGGACGCTTCTGAAAATACTCTTACAAGAAGATCCTAGATATCACTATGGCTCAGCACCTTTTCCTACACTTCAGCAAAGAGCTGAGCCTAGACACAGTCTTCCTGATGCACTATTGAACAAAGTCCACTTTTGAAGACAGTGAAACGGTGCATGAGGGTTCTTAGAGTGCATATATTTGCAAAATTAACATGAGCTAATGCAAGCTGAAACACTGTCACTTCATTCTGAAATTGCATAATAACACTGAGATAGTAACTGACTCTCATTCTGAGGCTGTGAAGTCTCCAACTGCAGCTTCTTCAGTGCCAACAGGAGAAAAAGGATCCAGCCCCGAACAGTGTCCATTCAGAGAAAACAAAACAACACGGTCATTCACAAGCACTCCAGGACTGTACCAAGCACGGCGAGCCACAGCGCCTCGCGAGAGAGATTGTAAAGACCAGAGGAAAGAGAGAAAAGGTTCTGCACTAAACTCTTGAGCAGGGTCCTGCCTCTCACCCCATCTGTGCAGATATACAGTCCTGTCTCCCACTGCACTATGGTCCCATCCCTTTGCCAGACCCAGGCTGCCCTGTGTTGTACAGCAGTGGGGGAGAGGAGTGAATGCAGCCTTGCTGGAAGCAATGTCACGCTCCCAGCACCTGAAGGGCACACAGCTCCTTCCCTCAGTGGACAACCTGAAGCGTGCAGCTGGCTAATGGGACCAGTTCCGGCTGATGGAGACCTGGAAGCTCTGCTAACTAGTCAGGCAGGCTCAGGAATTTAAAAAATAAACACAAAGATTGCTTTAGTAGCTAGTATGCAGCCAAAAACTGTGGATTCACCATTCAGGTCCTCCTTACCTACAGGCTTGTGCATCCCTGAAGCATTTCTTAGCTTCTCTGGGCATCCTTGCTGCACTGCAGGAGGAACAGCCTCACCCTGGTACAACATGTCAGAGGGATGTACCAACCCTTGAGACACACTTATGTGATTCCACGGCTGTTGGCAAAAGTGGGGGCAACCCGTGGAGAACTCCAGCACCGGTGTATGAAGTGGAATGTGCTATAGCACAGCACACCAGAAGCTCACACGCACCTTCCTGCAACAGCTCACACTGTGCAAGAGCAGAGTCCTCAATAAATGTACAAAGAGACAGCTCCACACAGAGGTGGGCTGAATTGATTCTAAAGAGTGGGGCAGCATTTGTGGTAGGTTCTAGAGAGGAAAGATCCTCGGCAAATTTCATGTCAAAGGAAACTATAATCTTCTTCTCTTGACAGAGAGAGGCATCTGCCTTAGGCAGAGCACCTGTACAGGGCCCAGCCTGGGCACGCAGCTGTGATCCCATGAAAATCAGGCAGCTGTGGCTGCCCCTGGCCTGACCTTTGGAGGGTAAACAGAAGTCTACAGAATGTTAGCATCCACAAACACAGAATCTCAGGCTCCCAATTCTAACAATGGCTGCATTTGGTTCAGTATATGTTAAGATATGATCAGGTCTCTGCACTCCCTCGCTTTAAACCTCTTTGTTCTTTCTTGCTGTGACCACTTCACTGGCTGGGCTCTTGGGATTATTTTTTCATTCATCCTGACTATTCAAAGCACGTTCCAATTTTTTATTTGCTTACATCCCAATCTTGGTCTACCGGGAGCATGGAGGAAACTGGGAGAGTATATTTTGGGGTGGGGGGCTCAGTGTTGGATGTCTCAGTTCTTGTGGCCTGACCGGAGATTCCCGCAGGGCAACTGGCCTGGTGGGGCCTCCACAGGCACCAACTGGCTGAGTGGCTGCAGAGGCAGCCATCAAGAAACAGGAACCAGATCTCAACCCTGTGCCATCACATCCACATCTTTAAGTCAGGTGGTTCTCACATCCGGATGGAAAGCTGGAGGCCTGTCTCCAGTTGTCAGCTTCTCAGAGGACAAGAGAGAACCCAAAGGATGATGGCACAGTGGCCTGCCCGTCAGACAGGTGACACTCAGATGAGTGACCCCACAGCCTGCTCCCTGCCAGACAGAGCAGGATTGCTCCCAGCCCTCCAGCTGAAGCCTGTGCTTTTGTGCATAGAGATGGGAATGGGATCTGTCCACATCTGCATCCTAAACACCAGACTGTGTAGCAAGTGTCTTTGCTCCCTCCCCCCATCAACTCTAAGGAATAATTAGCTAATTATGCCAGTCACAGCTATCTCAACAGGGGCACAAAGAAGCCCTTGGACCAGCAGCCCCTGCAGTCAGGCAGGTGTCTGTGCTTCAGTGTAGTCCTGAACTCATGTGCTGGTTCCAGCTCAGGAACATAAACACGATCTCTTACACCCCAGGGATGCACCTGGATGTGTTTATCAGGATGACAGGACAAGTCCCACTCTATTCCTCCTTACCCTTTAATGGCAGCGCTGTGCCAGACAAAAGGAGACTCTCAGACAAGGTAAGTGGAGAGATACCAGGTGAGGAATACAGCTGGAGCTTGGCATAAACTACCCAGAAAAGGCTAAGAGAGTTTCTGAGTCCTGGGTGGGAGGCTGCCACGCACACTGTGCCTAACTGCTGCCTTCCAGAGTCTGAGGAGATGAAGCACTCCCGGGAATTCTAGGCACATCCAGCTCTTTTTTGCTTTCCCAGAGATGAGCAGAGCAAAGGGCTCAGCCAGCTCACTGTGGATCACAGCAAATAGGCTGTCCCACAGCTCTTCCCCGCCTCCCACAACATGTGACAGCTACAACAACTACTTACTATCATACAAACATGATCAAGAAAGTCCAGTAGCTTTAGGTTTCTGGTGTGATTCAACAACTGAGAATGATGAGGAGCTGGCTTCAGGCAGTGCTTTGTGCTCCACCAGCAAGTGTTCTGTCTCTCATGGCCTGAAAAAGTCTATAGTAAATATTTACTTCTTACACTTTCTAATTTTAGGTCTTCAAACACTGCACAGAAATAGATAAATAAGTATCTATTTACTTGTCAATAGATAAATAGAAAAAAATCTATCTCTTTGGAGATTTTCTTTAGTGGTTTTCTCGGAGAGAACCACTGTATACAATGAAAGAGAAAATACATTTTTAATAGGAAAACTGAGAGGCAAGAAGCTGCAGTAAAGTGCTCAGCACCTGTCAGAGGGGGCCAGGACAGAGCTGTGTGCTGCCTGTGGAACAGCAGAAGGGAGCAAGCAAGCCATCATCTAACAGGTCGCAGATGGAACCACACAGGGCATAAAATGAAGGATTTTAAACTGCATCTAGAAAAGAAGGGGAAGCCAATGGTGTTCGAGCAGGAAAGTATTATTGAATGTATGAGTTTTTATTTTTTATGAAAATTTCAAAATAGTGTTTGATGATTTTTCATACTGAGATACTGTGTCACAGTTAAAAACACAGCACCACCAAAATAAAGCCCTATGGATGTGCAACAGGAGATGTGCCTTATCTGGAGGAAGTGAATAAACAAAGCACAGGGAAGCACAAAGCAGTGTGCAGAGAGAGGGAAGATAATTCAAACCTCAATTCTCTATCAAGCAAAGCACTCTCTAGGGACTGAAAGTACACCTACACCAACTTTTGCCTATTAGCAAGGGCAAATCTCCAGATACTGGCTTTAGCTTTAGTTAATATCTCAGTCACAAACTGAGGGGAATTTGGGGTATGTGTGGTATACTGAACACTACTGCCCATATTCCAGTTACATTGAAGCTGACTAGAATGTAGAAGAGCATCCACTCCAGAATACAACCACATATGCATAAGGGTCACCTGCTGTGTGGCTCTATATTTGGAAAAAAGGGTGACAGGAATTGCGCCCAGCCCCGACGGGGGGGCTTGGCAGTGCAGCATACAAAGGACTGAGCAGAGAAGGAGGCAGCACATGCAGGAGCATCAGGTGAGCCAGAGCAGAACTGGTGACACAATCTGTGCTCCTCTGGGGGCTTTAGCTTGAGCTTCCAACCAGATCGCCCATCCAATTGTCTTTGGGAGGACAAACAGGACAATCAGTCACAGATACATTTCCACAAGACACTGGCACAACCCAACAAAACACTGTCAGTGTAAAGGGAGCCATGAGGTGCTAACATCAGGAAAGAAGAGAGCATCTGATTTGGGACACAATAGGCATGAACTTCAGAACAGCTTGGAGGCAGAGCAAAAACTCTAAGAGCTGCAGAACTCTGCATGCAGAGAACTTTGTGTAAAAAGCTACAGAAAGAAGACAACATCAGCAAGACAGCTCCAAGAAGGAGAAAAATTTCTCAGCAGGAATGGAGTGAAAGAGTGAAATTAGTTGAGAACCATACGAAGCAGGGCAAAGAAACGAAAAATACAGCAGTAACCAGAAGAAAGAATAATACCTCTGGGAGGCTCAGGCTGCAACAAGTTTTAAAGAATATGGGAAAGCACACCAGACGAAATTAATCACTGTCAAAAATAGTAATGTGTGGTGTGGGGACTCACCTAAAGCAGGGGGTCAGAATGGTACAGAACGGTCTGGTGTGAAGGTGAACAAGGTCTGGTTTCTAGAAACATTGCTGAGTCTGCCAGGATGAAGACAGCTGAGGAATGTGAAGGCATGCTCAGGTTTCCCTTTGTGGATCTAACTGGAGATATTTCATAACTCACCTTACCATACGGTTACTGCATGTCAGGAGAACTGATCACGTTCAAGGTAAGAGCAGGCTCTGCAAAGTGACTGACCAGCTCCTGGGGATTTACTACAAAGGTGAACCAGCAGCAGGGCAAGAGGAGGAGATGAAATATTCTTTAAGGTGTGGGAGGTTGTGGGCACTTGCCACATCTCAGGAGATACTCCTCCTAACCACTTGCCTTTTCTTCCCATCTTCCCTCCTCCCTGTGATATTTTCATGTCATCTATGGCTCCTCTCCCAGGCAACCTCTATTTCTATACCGTGTCGACCATAGCAACCATCTCATTGCTCCCTAATTACACATACTGTCTCACTTTTATGCTAAAGAGTGATTTGATATCTCAGGCATTTTAGAACCACTAATTGAAGTTGCAGATGTTCACTTTGGAAACAGCTGTATATTTTTCCAGAAGTTACGGCCCCTCAACTGGAAGTTATACCAGCACTGAGATAATGGATAAGGTGAGCATTTCTACCTAGCTCGCCAGGTGCAAGACTGGCCACGAAAGGTTCTGTTCCCTGCAGTAGCTTTGCTGACTCATGCTGGCCTTGCATCCTTCTGCTGCAGAACAGCGTGTGGCATTCAGTGAATCAGGAGTGCTGCCCTGCACAGGGACATGGCCTCCAGCTGTAAGGAGCTTCTTAAATGTCTCCAGCTAAATACACAAAAGGAAACCTAAACACACCTTAAGACACCCTCTTATCTGGTGCCCTCACTCCATCAGTCCCTGGCAGATTTATTATAGCTGGTTCCTTTGGAAGCCAAATTAATGTTTCCCCTTCCCATGTCAGTCAGACTTCAGCTGGGAGTTGCTGCCAGTCCCTTAACAGAAGTGCCACAAAACCGCTCCCACTGGCGCTGAGGCAGATGCCTTCAGGCTCCAGGGATGAAGACTCCTGTAAGTCACAAAGCTGGACAGCTCATTTTAGTAAGAATATGCATGTCAGGACAAATGCTCTTACCACCAGAACATAGCACGCACTGAAGGAAAATGTGCATTTCTCCCAGTTTTGAAGTGTCTGGGTAATGCTGACTGACTTGGAGGTACAGCTCATGATCTGTCCTATTTCTCTCTCTTTTTTTGTTGTTTGGACAACTGATCAATACAACATGTGTAAGCAAACTCCCTGAGGCAGGGGGAACTTAATTGTATAAAAGAGGGGATGGCCAAACATACAAGGAAATATTCCTGAGATTTCCTCGTGTTTGCCTATTGAGATGCCAAATTTCTGGCAAGAGGCTTCTGCTTCTGATTTACAGCAACTATTCAGACTCCTCAAATCTCCTTCCTATTCTGTACTGTTAACAGTCTCATTCCAAGTTGCTGTTCTTCTCTCCCTGGCTTATTTTGAGGATAACCTCCTGAATGTCGCCTCTCTTTAAGGCACAGATATTAAACCAGCTGTGGACTCTGAGTGGCTGGGGTGGTTGGTGAAGTGCAGGACTGTACTCTGCCAGCTCTTGAAAAAAAGCAGCTGTGCTCTGCCAACAACTTTCTTTGTTGCATCTTGACTTTGTAGTCTTGAATCTAATTGCCCCTTGACAGATTCTCTACATGGTCTGGGTTCCTGGGATTTGATTTACAACATGGAGTACAGTGGTAATGAGCAGGATACAGAAAACGATTTCAAAGTGCAGAACTTCAAGGCCTCCTGTCCATTCTGCCAACAAACACAGTTCATTCAGCACTGAAGAGAGCAGCATTTGGGAACAACCAAGGTGGTGACAAGTCCACTCAGCCACTGTCTCTCACCAGTCTGCTTGAGCTGAGCTCACTCAAGTCTTACTTCATTACAGGATCCCTGCTTCCCAATGCCACCCCATCCAGTCAGGTCCCTTTCAGCTTGCAGATTACACAGTGGAATCAGGGACTGAACTTACTGACTGGGGAGACTAAAAAGGCCTGGAAGAGGCCTCCATCACCACAAACACTTGTTTCAGGGCCTCTCACTCATTCAGCTCTCTTGGAGTCATGCAGACACAGGACCTTTCCATGCTCCCATGCCTCCCTCTTTTTTAACAATGGTCTTTGCCTTTGAATATGGACCAACACCAAGAAAGAAAACACATTACAATTAAAACTCCCATGCAAATCTAGCAACCAGGAACTGGGCCAGAACACATATTGCACTCATACCTACCAGCCTGCAAGATCGTTCTTCAGAAAAATGCCTCCTGGACCAAACCCACAGAGAACCACCCCATCCAATACTTTACTGTAATGGAAAGGAGTCATATTTGATTGAGGAAATTTACATATTACATGGCCTAGCTGATGGCTGCATTTCTAAGTACTGCAACTTAACTTACCCCTCTTAATTCATTTTAGCAAGCTTTTCAGAACATAAATCTAGTCACCCAGAAGGTATATCACTGGCTTCTTGCCCATTTCTCCTCTAAGAGAGCTATTAGCATCTCAAGTGCCTGATGACAGACCAACATTACTCAAAAAACTTTCAAAAGGGAGGTACTAATGGCCTTTTCCTTCCAGTTTTTCTCCTTAATTATTTAAGAATTTGACATTCGACCTCAATAGAGCATGGACAGGTGAAATCTCAGTGAAATAAAAGGTTAGCAAAGTGCAAAAGCAATTAACTGAATCTCTTAACTTGAAAGTCAGTAGAGGAAGCCAGTTATGCTCTCATGTTTTTTTAGCACAATCCATTTGTATCTATAGCATGTTGTGAAAAACAGCACCAAACTTTTACAGCCCTGAGGTAGGTTCTAGTAAATTGCCAGAGACTTCGGTGCTTCACAAGAAAGCATATGGACGACAGTTACATGTGCAAAGAGACACACAGGTTATTCAGTAGCACAGATTGATAATACACATGCATATTGAATCCTACCCCTCTGTGACTTACTTGCCTCTTTCTGCTGGCAATTCTCAGCGTTCGGCTGCTTAGAGGAAATACCAAGCCTTTACTTTCAAAAGCAAAGAAAGGGCTCACTAATTTCTTTCCAAATACAGACATCGGGATGATGATGCTTTTCAGAAAGGCAGAAATTAATCAAAACTGCATTCCTCATTAAAAAAACCCAAACCAACAACCCAACCCACTACTATTCTATACATTTGAGAGATTGGTCCAGCAAGGCTTCAAGGGCTGTTTCAGGAGAACTAAGAGCCTGTTGGCAAGGAGATCAGCACTCAAGTTCACTTTTGAATAAAGCCTCAGAAGGACAAAAATTTCCTCAAGAGCTGGATACCCAACTAATTGGGCCATTAGTACTAACTTTTGAGATCCTGAAGAGGAAGGCACGAGAAGAGAAAAACCGACCTAAAGTTACCAGAGTCAGCACATGTAGAAATTTATCTCCATTTCTTTAGTGTGAAGCAAAAGTAAAAACAAGCCATAGACTTTAGGAACAGCAAGGCACGAACTGACAAAGACTGCTTTTTGTGTGTCCAGCTTGCACTGTCCCACTGCAATAATCCCAGCTCCCTTCACATCCCCTGCATTTCACTGCCATATTCTCAGCTCCACTCATGAGTCAAAACTACCAACTCTGCAAGTGGAAGCATGCTGAGAGACAGCCACAGGCTGATGGCTGGTTTGTGAGCAGGGACTGCAGGACAAACAGACGTGTACTGTCCCCGTGAAGACTGATTCAGATCACTTGACTGCCCCACCAACTTTCACAAAACCAGTAGAAGCTTGTTACTTTCAATGCTTTAGTAGAAGGAAAGTGTTTACTGTAAACAAACACAAAATGTGTTTTTGTAAGAAGAGTTCAACCAAGCACCTCTAAGGGGACGGGCAAAAAAATAATGCAAACTGGGAAGTTGGAACCAAACTAGCTCAATACTTTCTCTAGTCTTTCCTGTCAACAGTGACTTGGCTTGTTGTGGAGTCCAGAAAACCAGTTCAGGGTTTTTTTGGGGGAAAGAAAACTAAATCTTCCTTTTCTATCTTAGTAAATTCTCCCCAAAGAATGAATGCTTCTAAGCATTCATTTACACATAACTTGCTTTCTTTCCTCCCATACACAGACTGGGCTGTCGGAGAGTCTCTGTCTCACTTTCTTTCTTAGGTACTTTTGCCTAACTAATGCTCCACAGACTGGCAGATACTCCCTGTGTTTTGAACTAGCTCCTACTGTCAGGCAACCATGTGCTAACCAGACAGTCTCAACTGCTCTGGGCTTCCATAGCATCTCCTCTCAAGGGTTTAAACATGTCTCTCTTCTGCCCATGAACAGGCAGTGGAAATTCTGTGACAATGCCAGTAGCACCCTGTGCTAGAAGCAGCACCCACTAAGATGTCTATACTCAGGTGCCTATCACAAGGATGTATTACTGGATCCTTATTTGCTTCTGAGTTTCTTCTTCCTGCGCAAGATGCAGCCATCCCAGGAGTTACCTAGGAAGGTCTGTGTACGAACACGTACAAAGAGCACAAAACATACCCCAGAGAAGCTCATGCTGAGGGATCCCTCTGCTGCCCTTACCCCTATGTCCAGCCACACCCCTTTAACCGAAACACGCTGCACCTCTTGTTCACATACATGTGACTTCCCCACTTTAAGCCAAGGGCTGGCAATTGGTCACCATGCTCCTGTGATCCAGTCCATCGTCCATTTACTACCACATCTGCTGAGGATGTGACTCAGCTATGCCAGCACCACAAGACATGAGGGAGAGTGGCAAAAAGACATGACTGGACATAGATTGCTTTGTCAGGAAAGAAACTACTGCAAAGCCACACATCTCTCTGTCCACAGAATGGGAGTACAGTGGAGGATCTGACAGCTTGGCCTTGCCAGATTGTGGGAAAGCAAAGGAGAGGAGGGAAAAAATGGGTCTCAGCTTGCCTTTGATAACTACTTGTTGGAGAAAGTGTAAGGACAGACATGCACGCTGGATGCAGCCAACCAGTATGGAGCCATCAAGGAGACAGGGAGGGTACTGACCTTGCACAGCAAAAGGCCCCCTGCCCCATCAGAAGAAAGAGGAATCCCTGTCATTCTGGAACAGTGCCCAGCCTGCAGGGCGTTTCACAGCGGAACCAGAGCTACTTGGAATAGAAACAGCCGCGTCTCTGAGATCAGAGAGTTTAAACCGGAGCTTGTTTTTTCTGCAGTCATAAGCCAGCAGGCACCAGCTGCAGAATTTGCCGCAGTGTGTGTGTGCGCGCGTGTGTTTCTGCGTGTGAGTGTGCAGCAGACACGCTCCTCCCCTCCAAGCTCACTGTGTGATCAATGACACATTGATCACAGCTCCCTCCTTTCTCCCTTCCCCACATAACTGACAGTCCTAGTCTGATTGCTCTCAGCCCCCCCCTCTTCTTTATTAAGAAAGCTTTTGTTGGCCTCACTACTGACTTCTTTTCATTGCTCCCTTCCTGGTTAATGGGGTTTGCTTCTTCTCTTTCTCCCTCTTACCCAAAACAGCAGTGTTTGACAGATATTCATGGTCATGTAATCTGGTCTGTGCAAAGTGACAAACCCTGCTTTAGCTCCCCTAGCTCTGGACACTGGAAATAAAAGGTCCTATTTTGAAAGACTTCAACATGTTTCAGCATTAGCATACAGCTAGTTTAACACTTTTAGCAAGATGTTTACTGGTGGCAACACTAACAGATGCCAGAGATACCCTTGTGAATATAGAACCCCATGTGTCTGTGACCGCAAAGGTGTCATCATCACATGGCACCAGTGGCAATGGAGGAGAGCTAATGATAAAGGGACAGTTGACCCCTTATCCCTCTGTGCTACACAGGCAGTACAGCAAAGTGAAGGATGACAAAGGACCATTACTAGGAAAAAGAAAGCACTTTGCTATTTTCATTTCCTGCACATAAAGTCCCTCCCCATATCCTACTAGGATGAAAATCAGCTCCAAGCTTGGCCACATCTTCTCTCTCTGCTGCCCTTGAAAGGCTGCATCACTCACATTTTACAGGAACCTTTCTTTTTCCCTCCCCCACTAACTGGACCCATCTGGATGCTTTTTGGCTCCCTGTAGTGGAAGAATGTAGTGTTGAAAAGCTTGAAGCCAGACTTCAGCTACTTCAAGGCTACTCATGTGTGGGTGTGCAGCACCAAAGGAAAGAAATTGCAAAAGGGGCCCAGTCCTGTGTCTCTCTTCCACGGAATCCACAGCATGACAGTCCACCTTAACAACCCTCCCCCCCTCCGCTTCTGCCTGGCATTAGCCTTATTCCAGCATCAGCACAGAGTGGAACAGTGATACAGGCATTAATACTGTCTTTCACCAAGCCTTGCCCAAAGGCAGCATCTGTGAGATACCTTGTGCCACCTCCTCCCTTCTCCAGCAGCACACTATCTTCAGGGAAGACCATACCGGGATAAACCATAGTGCTATAGGACTTAAGTCCCTGACAGACAGAATATTTTCTCCAGATTCTTCTCCAGACCTATCTTCATACATCAGTCTTTGTGCCTGAGCTAAGGACACAAGTGTAGCAAACAGCTGAGCAGCTGGGGAATTCGGGTTCTGTTCCTATACTCGGGCACAAACAGCTGAGAAGGGGCGAGGTCCGCAAATGACAAAAAAAACCCAGCTCCATCTGCAGCCACCTTCCCCTCTTGTCCCTAGTCCCCCTCGACCGTCAGTCGCCCCTTACTCAAGCAGAGTCCAATTCCCAGCCAAGACAGCCGCAGCCCCGTGCCCGCTCCGCGCAGGTGCGCTCCTTCACCTGCGCCTCCGCCGGGGCTGCGCAGCCCCAGCAGCTCATCGGGACGGCGCAGAGAGCGCACAGCCCGGCCAGCGCCGACTCCGCTTGCCGTCACCGATATCCCCCGCCGCCTGCCCCGAACAGCCCGTCGCCCTACCCGGCCCATCACCGTCCTCCAAAGCAACCAGCAGCATCGGAGCGCGAACAAAGCGTCTCCGCCTCCGTCCCGCACCCCCGCGGCACCGGGGGCTTCTCGCTCCCGACCGCCCCGGCACCCCGCCCCAGGCCGGTGGGGAAGGAAGGGGCACCTACCATGCTGCCCAGGGAGCAGCCGAGGAGCGGCGCCGACCGGCTGCCCGCAGCGCCGCGGATGCGCCGGCCCGTGCCGGGCTGCGGCGAGCGGCTGCCGTGTCACGGCGGGGAGGAGGAGGAGGAGGAGGAGGAGGAGGAGGAGGAGGAGGAGCCGCCGCGCCCGCGCCCCCCCGGGCCCCGCGCGGTTTAACCCGCTGCGGGCCGCCCTGCTGCCGGCCCGGGGCGGCTCCGAAACACCCGGCACGGATCGGACCCTGCCCAACACGCGTGCCGGTACTGGCTGAACGTTTTTCCCCCACACCCTACCGTCAGCCCGCTCCTCACGGGGTGCCCAGAGGGTTGCTCCCCATCCCACCTCGGGCGGCATCGGCTTAAGTGCTCTTACACTGGAACCTCACGCCGGGCTCCAGCTGCAGAGCAGCTCCTCCAATTACAGACGAGCGACACGAACCACCCGACACAGCCCCGGCCACCCGGGCGGGGACAGGCGTGCCTGGCACCGCCCGCCGGCACCTGGCTGCTGCTGTACAGGGATGGGTCAGCAGTGACAGCGGACCCCGCTGGACAGGCAACGAACTCGAACGAGTGAGGCAAGAACAGCAGTAACTCGACCTCTGGAGACCTCTTTCCAGCACTGTTTTCAGGTAAGTGTTTAAACTTTTCTGAGATCCTTGCAACTTGTTTCATAAGCTTCGCTACATCTGACTTTTGCTTCACTACACCAGACTTTTGCCTGGCAATTCCAACACTCCGGCAGTGACACCAGTGACTTGCTGATGCCAGTCAGTCTGCTATGGCGACTGAGAACCTCTCCCAGTGGGCTGGAGTGTGCCCTACACAGACACAGAGCATGTTGCTTCTAATGGTGATGCTGGTAAGAACCTCCCTTGCCATGATAAACAACATCAGTGTAACATATGCCAGCATCCATCTATCCACTGAGAACAAATACATTACTCTTAGTGGTGCCCAGGTTCTTCCAAGTCCTTTTAAAAAGTATTCCGTGTTGCAGGTTGTTGGGTTTTTTTTTCCCTTTGGTAGCCTGAAGACATTAATGTTGATCCTTAATATAATAAGTGTGGAATAACATATTCAAACTAGATTTAGAAAGTGTTTTAGCCACCAGTTAGCAAAAGCTTACTGATTTCCATGAAGTCACAGAAGAGCACATATATTGTAATGTACTCCCTGTACATTACTATCCCTGCACAAGACACAAGTGGACTGGTTTCTTCCTGATGGGGTTTTTTTTCCCCCCAAATGTATACAGGCTGTATTTGCCCCTCTCCTATCCCCTTAACGTGAATACATTACCTTTGCTGTCCATGCTTCCAGCGTCCTCTGCTCATCATCCCTTCAGATTCAGTTTCTCATCCTATGTCCGACACAACAGACATTCTTCTAAACAGGGTCATCGTCACGACCCATTGTGCTTGTCATCCCACTATAACCAGTATAACACAAGCTGGAGAGGTTTGCACAGTCCAAGTGAATAAGGAGCTAGAAGTAAAAAGCCAAGTGAACAGGTGGGGATGCAGAGACTGCAAACCAAATGCGCAATCCCCTTTTTCAGCTTAAAGATGCAGAAGGTGAGGAAAGAATATTACCTTGAAGGTGCTGCTATGCAGCAGTGCTGAAGACAAAGCAGGAAGATGTATTTGCTACTCCTGCTTCATACAAACCAAGCTTCTTAATATTTGAGTTAACGTCATCCCCTTCAGTGTAAGAACTGCCCAAGTGGTAGCCCAGGGACAATTTCATCCATTGGCAGTTCCTCAGGGCTTTCCTAATAAACCCACAACAATGAGACACATCTGTCACTTCAGAGAGCAGTGCCACTGATGCAGGAAGAGACGGGGGGGGGGGGGTGTCACATAGCCTTGATCTAGAACAGATCCATGTCAGAAATTGTGCTTCCACTAGTCGATTTTTCAGAGCACTCCAGGATGACAGCTCACACTGCACACACCAGGGAAGGGCACACATCTCAGACTGTTTCATACAGTGACACACATCTCTGCAGCCTTTTCCTTTACTACGCCCATTGCAATAGTGACCAAATTTCATCCCTAGCAGGATATGTAGAGCAGTAAGATCTCCTTCTGTTTTTTTTTTTTTTTTTATTGATACCCTCTATTTCAAGCAGCAAAATAAGATTTTATTGTCTAATCCTACATTTCCTGGTATTAGTAATTGTTCTAAAATTCGCTCCTGCTAACAGTCATACAAGTACACTGTTAAGCATGAACTAGTCTGATGTCCGTAACTGGGTTAAAACCTTTTGAATACATAAACAGGCCAATTTATTATCTTCCATCGGTGACCTTGTTTTATAAGGAAATGACATTGTTTCATTAATATCGTGTCATGCTCTTATCTCTTTTGCCTCAAAATCTTTTTTTATATGCCATAAAAAATCAGAATCTTTCAAAGGCTGTTGAGAATTGACATGAGGAATAGCTATCTCTATGAAATTAATGTCTGAAGGCTGATGCATCTACTGTCTCTAATTTACCTCTCACTTTCTGCTCTTGGTTACGTGTTCAGGTCACAGCCAACTGGAATGCATCTTTTTTACTTTGCAAATGTTTTTTAACAAAGAAAAAAACACTTATGAGGTATGGTGGTTTTCATAAAACACAGTTCTTTCATACATGTATACTGCTTGACCAGCAAGACAATTCTCAAAACCAAAGAGGTTCTTAAAGTAGCTGCTGCTTTTACCCCACACCTGTTATACAAGTGGTCTAAGAGGCCTCCACCATGCATATTCTTTGAGGCAGCCCTCCTGCCTTCATGAGCAGCTAACAGTTGCAGATAATCTTTTCACTTTTTGAAGAAAACAACAAACTATCATTTATCAAAAAGTTTTTAAATAGTCATCAAAAGCAGAAGAAAAAGGGTACTAATAAGGAAGGCACTCACTGATCTTCAAGGCTCTTCCAGTTCCAAAAAAGAGGGCACTGAGTTTCAACTTCCACCTTTCTAAAGACAGGGAGGCTCTACAGAGCTATGATCAGGAACTTTTCTGTTTCTTCAGTCCTTCAGAAAATCAGGAGATTTGTCTGACAGTTACAGGACCTCACAGACCGGGCACCAGGACCTGTAGTGAGGTGAAGCTCATTGAAGTTCAATTCCAAGGACCACTCAAACATGAAAATTTAAAGACACTTTTATTCTCTGATGCAAGGACTGATTTATTTCAGCTACTGAATTAGAAAAGAGAGGTGGAGCTAAAAGAAACCAAACAATTTTTCTCCATTTTGTCAAACAGACAACAGTCACCGAATCACTACAGTTTGAAACAAAGATCCTGTCTTTTGGCTAAAGAATCATATTCCCTGTCCACAGACCTTTGAAAAGACCTAAAAGCTTCCTGTGATGTCAACTGTAGTTCTTTTCTGACTAGGATATGAAATTAAACATGGAATTAAAGTGTTAACAATGTGAACACTTATTTCACCACTACACATCTGAGTTAGTATCACACTGTCAGAAATGTTTTGGATCATAGTCTATAGACAGGCTCTTCCCTCAGGCTAGCATAAATATGAAGCCTTTCCTTAAAACGTTTTTCTGTTATTTTCAAAGCTTAGAGTGCAACCAGGGTCACATCTCCATGTTTTTCTCTACTATGATGTTTAAAACATTTTTATATGAGTGAAGGCTGTGTGTTACTATAAAGTATGAGATATCTAAAAACTATAGCTAAAGCATAAGACTTACAAGAACTCTAGAGGTCATGCTTCTCTGAACAACAGCTCTGACTGGCCGGCTGTCTTAAACTCAAATACATTTGGATTTTCTTCACAACTCTAGGCCAAAGGCTTTAACGAGAAACGAGATTCTAAAGAAGAGTACACTATCTTACGAAAAGTCTTGAGACAAAGAATAACCATGGGCTGACTCAGCCATTAATTTCAGTTAAATATATTTATTTCCCCACACCGCTGTGGGAAAAGCAGAATTCTGAATGGCACAGACTCCAGCCTCTCCCCGTTCATCTTCTGAGCTCTCCTTGCACCCAGCTCTCACTGCTGCACACAGGACAGAGAAAAAGCTGCTGAGAAGAACCAGGATTTATTTGCATTTGTCCTCTTGGAAGATATTTTTTGCTTTGACTATCCAGTTACTGACTTCCACAGACTATCTCCTTTCAGTCAACCAAAAGAATCAATGACTTGTTCAAGTCTTTGGCAAATCACTTGTAAAATCCTCTTGGCTATCTTCATTTCTGCCTAGGTACAGCAATTTTTACTCTTTTCTACAGGCTTTACTAGGATGTTTTTAAAGGGTATTTGTTTTTGCTGAATACTGCATCTTTCTCTAACTGCTTAATGAGGCTTTCCTACTACCTATTTCCTTTCTTATTTATGGATATTTGTATCTTTTTAATCTGTATGTTGCTTAAATTCTGACTAAATGTTTGATTCCCACTTTTGTCAAGTTTCCTTATTTTTAAATAACCTTTAGTTGTCTATATAGTTCTATTTAAAGGAACCTTTGATCCCTAAGTTCTTTGATTCTTTCAGCAGCTTTGCAGGTCCAATACAGTTACATATTTAGGTTTCTCTTCCTTAATTTGAGAATGACCTTTTCATCTTTCTGATGTTTCAGGGCCCAAGGACTGATTATCATTTGAACTATTAAGAATTAGCAGCTCTACTGTGGAATTTTGCAAGTTTAAAGGTGGATAGCCCAAGTCATCCATTCCATTTAGTTTTATATCATTTTCTTCACTAAGTCAGATTTTATTTTTGTGGTAATAGCATCCCTAATGCAGGTCCACAGAGACTGCCAGCACCTGCTACCAGCTTCTTTTCCAATTCCTACTTTAAACAAATTCATGAACCCTGTGAGTTTTCTGTGGCAACACTCTGGTCCCTCTTGTCCCAGAAAATAAGGTTTTAAAAATGGTGATCCTAATTTAACTTAGCAACTGAAAAGCTTTAGGGAAAATGACAGAAGATGACCTGTCTAGAACTCTCGGTGGAAAGGATAAAGACGTTTATAATTCAAGGCTGTGAAACTGGAGCAAACATGAGCAGTGCTGAAAGGCCAGAAGGAACATGAAGAGAGGGACTGAGGTAAACGCCAGAGCACAGTGAGAACAGCAGTGTGTCACTGTACGAGTGCAGTATGACTCTTTAGCACCCAGAAGAGTGGCACTGAAGGAAGAGGAACCAGGATCAAATCCCAGTGATTTTTTAAGTGACACTGGGATAAAACGGGAAAGTTGACAACACTCTGGATATACTGCCATCTTTACATGACTGGAGAAGTGACTGTTGAGGACTTGCTTAAAAAAAAGGCACATTTTTTATTAACCCAATACCAGGGGTTAATAAAAGCACAGGGGTGCCTTGTTTTTTGTGTAATATTTGGAATTGGAAAACAAGATGTTGAAATGCAGGCATTTTCCTGTAAGCAATGCAAAACAGCTCTGCAACCTTCTGTGAGGCTGCAGAACCCATGACCTGTCAGGTTCAGGCAGATTTAACAGGCACTCGTTGGAAGCTTCTCTCACAATGAATTCAGGTCTGAAGACAACTTAAAAATTCTAGGAGAAACTAAACCCCACAGGTTCTAGTTGCTACTGCATGCAAAGATAACACAGAAATAGCCATATGCTATTATTTCAGAACAGGAACATACATTTAAAGAGATAAAATGCTAATCCCTCCAAACTAGTGCTAGTAAATTGTGTGTATGTTTGGGATGTTATGGTTATGAGACATTTTCTGCTTATAAGACCTGCTAGTCAAGAAAAAGGAAAAATATGAGAAATAGGCAAATTTCTTTAGACATGGATCAAACAGGACACCCATTTCAGGTATTATTCTCTCTTGGGTTTATGCTCTCCTGTATGATGAGATCAGCACTGCAGTATACGCTTTCCTGCAAGGATGTGGCTCAGATGAAAGCAGAGAGGGAAACCAAATGGAGGGGGCGGGCAGAGTAAAAAAAAAATTAATCAATAACCGCTTTGAATTATTCATCCCCATGAAAGAAGAATAAAAATGCAAGCAAATGCCATCTTTAGAACAGTGATCCCATGAAAATTTTCTTTATAGGAGTCTAACTGTCTACTGCAGGGTTTTCTATACAATCATTAATGCTCACTAAAATTTCAGAGGCAAAGAAGTAGGATTAGGTCAAACCCAAACCATTCACTTACCTGAAGGCAAATTGTGAATAGCCATTACCAATTTCCACAATAGCTACTGTCAAAATTGAAGGCAGACAAAATCCAGAATAGGCCTCAGTTTACAAAAATATGAATAAAACAAGTGGGGTCAGGTCACCTGAAAGAAATATATCCTTGTCCCATTATGTTGTTCAGAGGTTCAGAGATTTTTTTTTCTTTTTCTATTTTTTTAGCCATCAGAAATTTAAGTCTCATCCAGCTCAGCCATCCTAAAAAGTTCTACAGATAAAGACCAACATCAGCGGGGAAAACCCCACTGTTTTATATGGCTTCAGAATGTACCCCACCATTTAACAAAGGCCTGAAAAATCAAAATCATTGTGTTATTCCCAAGCTACTACCTCAAGGACAGCCCAGGCTTAGTATTTCTTTTAAAAAGAAAACAAAGAAAAAACATTCACATCTACCAAAGTACTAAAGAAAACAAACAACAAAATACGCTTGTTTCACATTGCGTTCTGAACAGAGGTCCAACCTTTCCCCAGTGATCGCATCATTATTTTCCTTTGCTATCACATTAAAGGGTTAATTTCTCAAGGCCCATTGAAACAGATTCTGACCCCTCAAATCGTTCTGTATGACAGACAGTACAGGAGGACTGGCTCAGCTCGGTGTACTCCCTTGCCTGTCCTTGAAGGATAAAGAAGATTGTTCCAGGACAATCCCCAGTAGTTCTCTGCCTCCATATACACTTCAAGATTTTGAATTCCATAAACTGCCAACAACATTTAACCACAAGATCTGGTTTTACAAGCAAGAGTAATAATTTAGTAGGGCGAGTTCTAACTTTAGAAAAGTAACCAGTGAATTCACAACTGTGGTGATTTCAACTCTAGGAGCTTCAAGCAAAGAAACTTGCAAAATCGGAAATTTAGTTATCCATAGAGATAACACGTAGAAAACAAAGGAAAAACCCTCACCAAACATTAGTTTTGTCTATGTCATGCATAAAGACTAATTCTGAGTAGAAAATAACTGGATTGGTTTAGTTCTAGTTGAAGAATTATATTAACACAGTGTGGTTTGTGAAGACTTACTCTCAAATAAGCATGTGCACATTGGGAATTCCCCCCCCAGCATGGTACTGACAGCTTTACCAGCAGCTCCCTCACACACCAGTCCTAAGCAACGATGGGAGAGGGAGCAAGCAGGTGGACCACAGCAGTGACCTGTACTGGCTCAGCTTTCCACCACAGCAGTGTCTCACTGCCCCTGCAGCAGAGGAGCCCCACGCAGAACACCTACGGCAGATAGCTCATTCTCTACCATTTCCCCCCAACAGCAGGAATTATTGGCTGTGCTGAACAATTTCCTTTAATGAACATGTGTGCCCATAGTAGTCTGTTTAGGCACAGTCCTCTTCATAAATGACTCATATGCTGGACTCCAAGGGATACTGAGTACGTCTGCCAAGGATACTAAATCAAGAGGAGCTGTTGACTCCCTTGAAGGCAGAGAAGCCTTGCAGAGGAATCTTGACAAATCAGAGGACTGGGCAATCACCAGCCATATGAAGTTTAACAAGGAGAAGTGCTGGATTCTGCCCCTGGGATGGGGCAACCTTGGATGTACAGACAGACTGGGGTATGAGAGGCTGGAGAGCCGCTGTGGGAAGGGAACTGGGGATTCTGGTCAATGGCAAGCTGATTAGGAGTCAGCAGCGCCCTGGCAGCCAGGAGGGCCAACTGTGTCCTGGGGATGCGTCAGGCACAGCATCACAGCTGGTGAGGGAAGGGATTGTCCTGCTCTGCTTTGCAACAGCCTCACCTTGAGTCCTGGGGCAGTTTTGGGCACCACAATATAAGAAAGATCTCAAGCTATTAGAAAACATCCAAAGGAGAGCTACAAAGATGGTGAAAGGCCTTGAGGGGAAGCCATATGAGGAGCGGCTGAGGGCACTTGGTCTGTTCAGCTGGAAGAGACTGAGGACAGAGCTCATCAGGCTCTCAAGAGGGGAAGCAGAGGGGCAGGCACTCACCTCTTCACTCTCATGACTTGAGGGAACAGCTGAAGCTGTGTCAGGCGTGGTTTAGGTTGGATATTAGGAAAAGGTCCTTCTCCCAGAGGGTGGTCAGGCACTGAAAAGGCTCCCCAGGGCAGTGGTCACAGCCCCAAGGCTGCTAGAGCTCAAGGAGCATTTGGGCAACACTCTCAGGGACTGGGTGTGACTGTTGGGGTGTCCTGTACAGCGCCAGAAGTTGGATTTGATGACTGTTGTGGGTCCCTTCCAGCTCAGGAGATTCTATGATAATTACCTATGGTTTATAACAGGCAGATGATGCATTTAAATAAAAAAAGAACACCTTACCTAAAAGAGTCCGCATAACACAAAAATCATGACACCTCCCCCCCAAACCCCCAAACAATAGATAAAACATGCATTTGGTTTAGAATAAAAACAGGAGACTGTCTTCAGGCAGTGAATTCATTTTCTTTGCAGTGTTCTTAGTATTCCAAAGCTCAAGCTCAGAAACTGACCCATTTGTTCCACTACTGCTTCATACAGACCAGCAGGATAAAGGAAAAAGCAAAAAAAATTACCAATGGATTAGGGATCTGGTGTGGATCCTCTGCAGTAACATGTATCCTAGAAAGAAATCAAGAAAAGCTGATTGCCTGTTTACACAACCCCCTAAAGTTTCCAAATCGAGTGACAAGGCATTCCACTACACAGAAGAGAATGAAAACAAACTGGTACTTCAAAAGAAAGATGCCTCTAGACACAAGTCCATAATGATCCCCATTAACTCCACTTCAGAATTCCTGATTTTCTAGCACAAAGATAATCATAATTTCTTAGTATCAAACAGAAAGTACATCATCTCAGATTACCCAGATAAGAAGAAACATCAGATCAGAAGGGGAAAACAGTGCCTCTGGTCTGAAACGTTAAATTCTCACAGGGGCAGAAAAAGAGGCACATGTTCCAGCAATGCCATAGTTAAAAGAGCAAGGCAAATTCCTGGAAGGGAGCCAGTCAGTCTGAGTGGCATCTGTTTTCTAAGGAGGTAGGAATTATAGCATTAAAATTACAATAGCACATGACAATAATTAATCTCGGGGCAAAATAGGATTTACAGGTGCTGTCCACACTGTTTTTCCACTCTTTTGAATCTGGACCTAGAAGAAAAATTTATTTCCCAAAATAGCAGCTCAGATCCTAGGTGAGATCACTGCTGGAGTTCCATTGGGTCCCACTGGCTGTGCAGAAGAGAAGCAGCAGCAGCCTTGTCCTCCTTTCTAAGGACCCGCCACCAGTGCCAGCATGCACAAGCAAAACAAAAAGAAAAACCCCAACACCCAAACCACACAAAGCTTGTATTCACTTCTACTAAGTATCTCTGGTTCCAACACCTCTGCTAAACATGGAGCAACATGAAGACTCTAAAACCAGCATTTATCAGAACCTGTCTTATTTGGGAGGTCACTCTGTCATGGCAGCTGCTGTGCTTACAATGGACACGGCCACCAAGAGAACACTGCCTTTGTCCAGCTAAGGAAATGTCACTGCAACACAAAAAAATTAAAACCAAACCCACAAGTACCAACAACCCTACCACCCACCCTTATTCTGTGTGCAACTACAGCGATGGACAACATGAAATAGTTAGCAGAGCAGGGTTTAAATAACGGTTCTGCACCATACAGATCATCCATTAACTGTTATAAAATTAACAGCTTTCAGTCATGGGACAAAATGGAGAAAATGGTGTCTTCAACAGCCTTTGCTGGTTTTCTGCTGGCATTGAGTAGACGCACAGGCCCCCTTTATTTTTTTATTGTTCTTAACTGGCTCACTCAGGACTTTTGAACACTTCTTATTAAAAAAAGATAAACAGAGAATAAATCTACATCATCAATGAAATGAAAACACTTCTCTAGGCAAAAAATCAGAAGTATTAAAAGATGACAAGGTGTCTTGCTGAGGAAAAAAAAATAAAAAAACTTACATAAGTTGATAAAAACCACAAAGAGGTCCCAGCTTCCAGCCCCTGGGTCAGCCGTGCACAGACCTTAGCCCAGTTTTGTGGAACCCAGTCAGATTCCAGAGGCTGCTGAATTCTGGAGTGCAGGTGGGAGTGTTTGCTTTGTGATGATGTCACTCAAGAACAAGAGTTAAGGATGAGAACTGGAAATCCTATAGTTTCAAGTATTACAAGAAGTCATACAAGCACCACATCATAAATAGGGCCCACAATTATAGAAAGGTAGTAACAGAGTATTCACTAAAATAAAGAATCCAATATTTTGCTCAAGTTTGTGTATAATGGACCTTGTTTACAGGTGATCAGTTTTTTCTATTCTTTAGAAGTACAGTTTTATGAACTCGATAAGGGAAAAAGATGATCTGGGAGAACACTGTGTGCTCTTACTCCTTATGAAACATTGTGTCTATCAGTTTAGGTTTAGCATAGATAACCAAAACGATTAAAATGTTTCAGCAGTGACATTATCTTAATAGGCTCAAAAGGAACTCTACAATTTAGGAAGAAAAAGTAAAATAGGAAAAAAAGTCAAAGCCAGTAGATTATGTCATTACTCATCAAATGGTGGAAGCTGGGGAGCACCCAGGAAAGCTAAATCAAATTAAAATAGGAATTTCTTCTCTATATAGCAGTCTGAATTTCAGAAACTTGCTGCTACACACAACTGTGGAGGCAGACAGCATTTGTAGAGTCTGGATTCAAGAGGAATCAAAGAGCTTTTACTAAAAGAAGTAGCCCGTGGTCTGATCATCCCTAATTCTAGCATTGTACATAGATAGGGAGGGATCTATGAGGGGGAAAGGGCAATCAGTGGGGCTTGACAGACTACTGATCTGAACCAGTAAGGCATTTACTTTGTACTTACTTGCTTTTAAAAAGCTGAACAGAATTTCCCCCTCAATATTCAGAAGAGGAGCTTAACAGAACCATAGCAGCTGTGAAAAAAATCACTTCTTTCATAGGAATGATGCTTCCCATGAGTAGGTACTGTATTATTCATTGAAGCCTAAACAATTTCAAATGCACAATAAATAGGTACAGAAATGTGAGTGGCACAGGGTCAGTTTAGAGCTTACGTGAATTTTAGGGCAAGAGAGGCAGCCCTTTCAGTCAATAACAATATTTGGGCAGAACAGCACAAAAGCAAGAAACTGATGTTTGCTGAGCCTCTGCTGAGCTGAAGTGCAAAATAGCTGATAGGGATTCTGGTTTCTTATCTTCCCCCACAGCCTTTTGGATGTCATAGTGAGAACCACAACACATACAGTAGGAACAAAGGAACAGTTTGAAATACAAAGGGCAAACAGATTAAGCCTGACAACTCCCTGGCCCAATCTGCCAAAGCAGGGTCAGTATACTGGCATCAGATGCATGAAATACAGCCCAGTATTACTGTCAAAGAGAACCCTGAGGATATGCAATGTCCAGAGAAGTTCTCTTACCATTAAAACATCTGCTAAAGATAGTAAAAACAGCATTTTGAACTGAAGTTATAGTCTTGCTTTTGTGCTATCTCTTCTTTTAAAACTAAGCTCTGTAGGTCAAATAGAGCCAGAAACATTCAGTAAATATTCCTGCTCTATATTTGAAAGAGATTAAAACATATTTTAGAGACAATGAAATTTTAATAGTAATGGTGGTGGGAGATTACAGCAATATGCAAAAAGATAATTTCTGTACAAGATCTAAGATTGACTGATTGATTTAGAAGTATAAATCACACATGAAATTACATTAGCTATTGCTAACCAGAGCTAACTATTACCACTGGGCAGAGATCTTGAGGTTATCATAATCTTAGTTCTATTCAGGACTCAGCTCACTGCTCAACAGCAGTCAGAAAGCAATAGATATGTCAGAAATCAGGAAAAGAACAAAAAAAATATCTTGTGCCACTGTGTAAATACATAGCTCTATCCCACTTTGAACACACTTCTGTTCCCAGCAGCCTAAAGAGGTAGATCTGGAAGGCATTAATAAAACAAGAAAAACTAAAGATGTGGGATAGTTTCCCTATAAGGAAACCATTAGGTTAGCCCAGCCTCTACAGTCTGGAGAAATAACGAGAAGGCAAATATGTCAGACCTATAACACAACCAGATTGGACAGAATTGCCTAGTGTAGGAAGGTACATCAAAACGAGACCAGACAGGAATGAAAATCCAAGCAAATAAGATGTGGTTTAAGGTTTCTTCCTGTAAAAGGTCACCAAACTGTTCTATTTATTCCTTGCCAGATTTTTTACTTTCTTGAAAAACTTTGTGGAAGGTGAAAGATGCTGACTGTTACTAAAACATACAGAAAACATACCTCTCCATGAGCTGGAAAGAGATATGTCAGGATAATACAAGGTGGAAGTATTCTACGCACTCATCTTACACTCCCACTCACACATCCATTTTTTTGTCACTGTCCTGGGTGTACCTTTGGCTTGAACCACTACAACTACCCAACCTAAGGCAGCCTTAGACAAGATACATTCTCACAGGACACATGAGTAACTGAATAAAATATGTCTAACCGGTAGATCCTGGTGGTGCTTGCAAGTCCCACAGAGATATTCTTTACCAGTTGTCCAGGAGAAAAATCTAAAAATGTGTTTGTGACAAGAGTCAGCTGGAAAGAGCAACGCTTGGGATTGGTGCAATCACATGTACCAACAAGAAACACGGCTGCACTTGCATGGGAAACTATTTTAGGAGACTACAATTCGTGGGATCTTTGTGGTCATGTTCAGTGTGGTTACTATGAGATTAAATACAGCCCTTGAGCACATAAGGAAGAAGAACACAAGCTGATGAGTGCTTCCTTTTATATTTCTCTAGTCAAAAGTACATTGGCAGGACAGTTAATTGCTCAAGGACTACAAATCACATCCAAAGTCCAAATAATCATTGATGCATCTGTGAAAAAAAAGCAGTGCTGGCTACTGACATTTTTGCTACCTCAACATGCAAATTTAGGCTATAGCAGCCCTTTTATTAACAGCCAAGAGCTGAACAAAATCCATCACTGGATGATCTATGTTACAGAAGTCTCCCCAGCAAGTGGCCACAGCTGTGGGAACATACACTTTCACTCTAATTTAATTTTCACAAGCAATTTGTCTTTTGCCTATTGTCTAGAAAAGCTTTTGCTTGAGCACACAACCTTATCATCTGTACTATCTAGGAGCTATAATTTGAATAAACAAGGCAGGTTTTTTTACTGTCACGCACTTGAGAGTGACCATTGAAGACTAAGAAGTGCAAATGGCAAAAGCATATGGCATAAGCTGACACTCCAAGGCATTCCACATTCCAGGAAGAAGATGAATCACTTACACAAGTAAAAACAATGACCTATGGGATATTTGTTACTGTAAAAGGAAGATCACATGCAGACTTTGAGACCAAGATGTGCATGGTGGGTTTGTGCATTTGCCTTTGCTTCTTATCAGATTTGTAACTTAATACAACCTGGTTTGTGCCGGGAGTAAAACTCCCTGTCCTTTCACTGTTGCAAAGCTGAATTCACAGAAGCATAGAACAGCCCAAGTTGGAAGGGATTCACGAAAGATAATCAGGTTCAACTTTTCACAGGAAAAGACACATAAATGATATTATCTAGCACACTGTCCAATTAATCTTGAAAACCTCCAGTGACAGGGACTCTACCATGACCCTGGGGAGGTTTTTCCTGTGACTGATTGCTCTCACAGTAGAACAAACAAACAAACAAAAAATTCTTTCTTACCAAATTGAATACCAAATGAATCTTGCACTCTGCCACTTGTGAAGGGAAAGCCTCCATCCTCTTTGTAGCCCCCTGTATGCTCCAGAGAGGCAGTAAAATGGATTCTTCTCCCAGTCTGAGTTACTAGGACTGCTCATCCAAAAAGACAACTGCCTTTAGGAACTGTAATGTAACTTTGCCACATTCTCAGTGAGCTGTGGCAGATATATCTGTATCTTCAATTGGCAATAAATGTAAAACAAAGGCATCAGTAGGATGTGAGGGATGTATTAGGCTGAATATGAAAGGCTTCAGAGTCTGAAGACCATCTGCCTGCAAGGCAGCTAGTTATTAGATTTACACAAACCCTGATGGCTTTCATCATTAAGTTTGCAAAGAAAAATGCAAACTAATACTTGAAAGTGTTTAATATTTCCCAACCCTTTTACAGAGGCAAGAGAAGTATATCATCAATGTTTCATTATTTCAAGAATTTGTTCCATCAAATTCAACCTGAATGGTATTTTTTAATTGCTTGATTTTCAATTATGTCATCAGCTATATATAAAAAGCCTTTTGAAGGCCAACACAAAGTACAGTTTGAGAGAAAAGATCACTAAGATGGCTGTTGAGCTATTTAAAATCCCCTAGTCAGACCGAAAGCAGCTGCTAATATTTGTGGAGTTAACTCTACTGCTAAGCACATCAGAAGCAGGAGCAGCTGAGAGCCAGCTATGCTTTTTCTTTCCCAAAAAATGTACTAGAGCAAAGAGACACTGTGTAGAGCAGGCAAGAAAGTGTCATCCCATGGGAAATTCTGCAGATGTGCAATGATGGCAAGGGGCTCTGAGGAAGTGCCACATTAAGCTGCAAGCCTCCAGTTTAGGACCAAATCCCTGTAGGGTTCATCAGAACTCCTGTTTACCCATCCTTCTCTCAGTAACTTCTATATACTGAAGCCTGGCTCCTAATTCTGTGGTCAATAGGCTTCCTTAAACAGACTTCATGGACTTAGATTCCCAAAACATTTTTGCCTGGTAGACTAAATCACTCATCTGTAAGTTTGCTGATCTCTCAAAGGACTGTAAGACATTCAAAAAGCAGAGCTTCCCTTTGCAAAACTCCTCCCAGGTAGACACTAATTCTGTTTTTGATTATAGTTTTCGCTGATTTGCTCAGTAGGCCTGATAGCTGGTTAACAGACTGGCAATTCCCCAGATCCCTCATGGAACCATCTTCACAGAGTGGCAACATGTTCATCACCCTTTGCTCCTCAGGAACCAAGCAAGTAAAGTGAACGGGATACATTTTGCTAATATTAATCCAGATATTTCAACTCTGACTTGGAAGAATTTTTGGGTAAATGTGATACTCACGGTAATTTACTAGTGCTTTGGTCTATTTGTACCATAGGCCTTGTTACAGTTGCTTCAAACTGAGATCTTTTGCTGAGTGTTTCAACTGATATATTTCATACACAGTGGTTTAATCCCTTAAGTACATACACATGCATGCACTCCCTTGCAAGGAGGGTGATTTTTCATCCCCGTATTAAAAAGTCACAGGAAAGTTGAGACCTTTCAGTCAGTGGCACATTTGAGAAGAGTCCAGGTATGTTTTTTCACAGCTGTCCATTAGGAGAACAGCTTTCTCAACGGTCAAAATATAGAAGCTTTGACAAGAGTGTAAAACATACAGCCAGCTATAAGATGGTCTTATATAAGACAGATTTCACAACAGTGTCATCTGTGATTACTATAGTAACTTAACACACATGACATGAAAGTATTATAAACAGACAAAGCTTTTAACAAGCTAGGCAAGCACTTTCTAACTGTTAATGTCATTGTTATAATGCTCTTATTGATTGTTCTTGGGAAAGGGAGATAGGCCTTCAAAAACAACAGTTCAGAAAGTCATCTGTCTGCTCTTACAAACTACTAGCAACACATTTTGTGCATATAAAAGTACATTCTAAAAGCCAACAAGAAGAGATAGATAATAAATAGCTAATGAAGTAAAACTATATTGCGCCACCTGAATAAGGTGCAGAAGATAGATGAATTCCAACTTACCAGTTTAATAGGCTTTTAAACAGCACACACTTCTATTCAACGCTATTCTCAGTAATAAGACACGCAATTTTAAGTTAAATTCGTTGCATCCAACATACCTTTAAGATGGTTCTTTAGCACTTAGTTCTGCAGAATCCTGGGTAAACAAGTCACTATTTGAATGAAAATTAGTTTTCTCCTGTTGCTGTAGGTTTGGGGTTTTTTTCCCAGACCCAAAGGAAGAAGTAAAAGTTAATGCCTATAAATCAAAAAGCTGACCTTTGACTTCAGAAGAAAACTGAGCCAGATGTCGGGTTACAAAGAGCCGCAGTTGCTGATTCAGGTCACAGTAGAGAGTATTAATGTTCCAAGAACGAATTCCTGCAAAAACAAAACAAACAAACAAAAAGTGAGCTGTCATTTTATCTACTCCAGAAACAGAAGTGAAAAAAGAGAAATGAACAGGACACAAGGACACACAAGAACCAGCGATGCTCCTCTAGATGAGCATACTCAGGATCAAGAAAGCCTTCAGAAGCAGAGGGCTGTATAATGCTTACCTTCCATAAAACATTTCTCCCTGAAGGACATGCAGTGAGCAAGTCTTCACTCAACCCAGGTTTCATGCAAGGGAAGCCAACAAGCTACAAAGGATGAGGCCAAATAAATTACAGTACTGCCTAACCAACCAAATACATTATGTTAGTTTTATATCTTCTGTGCCGTCCAGCATGGGTCACCAGTAGAGATGGGCTACTGGCTGGTTATGCTACTGACCAGCTCAGACACCAGGTTCTCTGCTCTTATAGCCTGCACATCCTCCAAGCCACAAAAGCCCCTCCACAACTGGCTCTGCCTAATCACTCCTTCAAAGCCCCTGATCGCCTTTGAGTTTGCTCTTTATACAGTCTTTGCAAGCTAATGGCCTTCATATCACAGCAGGAAGCTGCATCTACTCCT
>JAWWEW010000017.1:385653-415587 GCA_035583185.1 Anabacerthia variegaticeps | reverse complement strand
GCCTTTGAGTTTGCTCTTTATACAGTCTTTGCAAGCTAATGGCCTTCATATCACAGCAGGAAGCTGCATCTACTCCTAGAGCAAGTGGCACCAAGCCGCACCGGGGAAGTCATCTTCAGATCTCAGCGTGAGCAGTTGTACACTCTGGAAGACACCAAATGCTACAGATCACAGATCTGCACATCCCAGGAGAGAGGAGCCTCTCTTGAATGGTGTGACACTACTCTATGGCACCATGAACAAAAATCAGGATATTAGCATGAATCCCTAATCTAGCCTCCGGTGCTGATGCCAGCTGAAGTACAGATGTTGAAGGCCAATGCCACAGATTTCTAAGGTTAACTGAAACTACAATTTCAGCCTCAGTATTTATTAATGGGGTCCTCACTGAGAGTTCTTCCACCATCTCTCTTGCATAAAATACAAAGTTTTATTGCTTTCTTTCTGATATCTGCTTTCTTTCAAATGAAGCATGTTGATTTTTCATGGAGATATCATTTCCATTTACTGCAGTTCTAGTTCTCCATGTTGTGCAACAGCCTCTGCCGGCCTCTGGTAGGACAGGATCCTTGAGGATACAAGCTCTAGCTTTCTACACATACCAAGACAGAGTTAGTTATCATTGCATCACACAGGTTTCAAGGCCTCTACGGCAGCTAAAGAAAACTTTGTGCTTAGTTTCTTTTTCTGGTGACACCTGACACAGAAGAGTAATAAAGCTTATTTATTAGCTGATAGCCTGCACTGCAGAGTGCACAGAAAACCCTCCGTAAATCCTCTGAACTTCAGAGGGAAAAAGACTCCCAAAAACCAGAAAAACAAACAACTTACCAGCACCTTTCATTTTGGAAGCTGGATACAAAGAAATTAAACGTGTAATAACAGACAGGGAACAAAAAGGTGAACAAAATGTTTTCCTATACTACACTCTTAGCGAGCACAATAGTTCAAACAAATGTCCAGTACAAGAGCATCTTAATGCAGTACTGATGAGCGTTATGACCTAGACAGGAAAAAGGTGGCACTCTGCAGGACAAATCCTGCTGACTATAGCTGCTGTGTCATTGTCATCATGTCCTACTGCAGTAATAAGTGCTATTTGAGATACTGCTACACCCTCTAGGATGCAGAAAGAATAGATGCTCTTTCAGAGCAAGGAAAGGGAAGAGTGAAATTATCTCACTCACTGTTGTACTTGCAACAATTTATTCAACATTTTTCCCCTACAGGTAATCTGAGGTTACTTATAATTGTTCCCAATCCGCCACAATTCTAATTTATCACTCCATGGCACAGGAGCCAGAGCATTGTCCTTGTTGATTAGAATCCTCTACCATGACAGTGCAGACTATACCATAATAAGGTTTCTAAATACTCAAGCTCTTTACACATGCAAAGTCTGTATAAGGGACCATGTGACTCATCAGTTTTTCATCTCATTTCTTATGTCCTTGTGAATGATCTATTTCCTGCTGAGGTAATTGGCTTAAAAGATTTGGCAGTTCCCCCAGAACCAGACCTAGTCTTGCAGATACTGTTTCAAAATTGGGCAAAAGTCACACAGGAACAGAAAAACAATACCAATATTTATTAGACAGCATTTTTGAAAGAGTGTTGTTCAAGCATCCCAAGATTCACAATGTCACAGCCTACAAAGCTCTACACCTGAAAACAAGCAGGTTTCGTAACATCCTGTAGTTGCTATTGCATTCTCCTGAACGAAGGTATAGAAAGAAGTCTGAATAAAACATACTTTTTGGATCAGTCAGTCCAAGAGGTTCGTCAACTAAAAAAAATAAATTGCTTTGCAGTGTTGATTTTGTTGCTTGTTTGGGTGTTTTTGTGCATACAGGGTGCCACAGCCAACAGAACAGACACAAAACAAACCCCAGCTTTTTCCTCCCTTGTATTCACTGCTCAACAGCCTGTTCTACCCTCACGTGAGCCCTCTCTAGCAGCTAACACTTCAGAAATGGGAATCATCACGTGTGTACCATTTCCACATTTCTTGAAGTCCCTGAATCAAGAGACAGATTTCCAGACTGCTGTCATTTAAACCATTTTCATTTTTCTTCTCTTCCAATTTGTAAATTTTGGTCTATTTCAAGAAGAGGTCATTCTCCCATTTCAGAGTGGGAAAAACTTGCTGGAGGTCCTACACCATGTCAGTGACAGAGGAAAGACTGAAATCTTTTTGCAGCTCCCCAAACAGCTCCCTTGTATTGTTAGGAACTTATCAGTACTACTGAAATGGTTCCCTCTCAAGCAAATGAAAGAAGTGTTTGCACTTGGCAGAATTTCAGCAGGTTTCTAGTCAGAGGCAGCCAACAGGAGAACTTACTTCTGGTGTAGCAATTACAATTTATGTTGAAAATGGCTTTTTTTCCCCTCTACAATGGGAATTTCCAGGTTATTAGCATATGACTCCAGAATCAGAGCGAAATCCACTAGTTTACAGTCTGATCTGCTACTATTTCAAAGTTTCAGAGAATGGAGAAAGATGTAGGTTGACATATCCATTCAGTGAAGATGATCACCCTGATGTGCAGGAAGCAGGAGTAGCCCCTTCAAAGAGGGTCTTTCAGAGGCCAAATTGTCATGATCTGATCTACCCCTACTAACTAAAGCCATTCCCTGGAAAAGGGAATGAAACACCCCTCTTGAAGGAGCTCATAAGTGACCTGCCAGCAGAGATGGCGGGGAAAAAATGCTGAAGTGGAGAAATTGGAAACGATTTGACATTTTTACACTCACCCCTCTCTTGAATTGCACTATTCATCTGCTCCTCGGTACTGCTTATGCTTGAGAGGAAAACAGTCACAGAAGTATCTCTGAATAACACAGTTTGGCCAAGAGTTATGACTTGTTATCCCTGGCATCTTTCAAACCCATGGGTCTTGGAAACAGAGGGCAGGGGGAGAAGCGTACAGAGAGACAGAAGGCTGTGACTTCGTTTCTCAAAGATGTTGAAACAGGGATTCCCTTAGGTCATGATGTGGTTGACCAGCTCTCCTTTCTTTTTGTTAGAAACTATCAAACTGCCACAAAGAAATAACTACCATCTCACCACCTCCTTTTCCCTTAAACAGCAGTGCATTTAATAAACAAAGATTAATTCATTGCCAAGGCCTCTGGGCGCTATCAAAATATGGATAACAAATGAGTACAATGTTATGGCAGCCCTATCCTGCACTGTGTCATTCCTGAAACAGTTCACTGTGTGGCTTGCCCTCTCTCACCCTGTCCCTCTGTAGACAGGGAGAAGCCACATTACAGCAGAGCCCTGCTCACAGCCGTCCCTGGCACTGCAGGGAACAGTCCAGCAAGACAATTCCTCCAAAAAAGTCAGAATTCTGGGATAAGATGGAAACAAGATGCAGTCCACCAACCTAGTAATAAAACAGAGACCGGCGGGAAAGAGAACCATGAAATGTCTTCAAACTTTAAAACATTCGAAAACAGCGTTACCTGCTTGTCACTAACGCAAACCAAGGCATGCCCAGGGGACAAGAAAGCTCTCCCGCCGTGTGTGCCGGGCCGCCGCCTCACGCAGGCCTCCCGCGCCGCAGGCCCCGGCCGCGCAATGCGTCGGCGGCCCGAGCCCCGCCCGGCGCCCGCGGCCTCCGCCCGCGGCCCGCAGCCCCAGCAGCGCCCCGACCCTTACCGCAGCCGCCGCCCGCGGCCTCCGCCCCTGCCGCAGCCCTCCGGGAAGAGCGGGAATGAGACCCTGCGGCGGGGCGGTGGTGCCGCAGAGCGGGGAGGGCACCGGCAGCCCCGCGGCCCTCAGGGGGGCAGGGACCGCCCGCGGCTCGCCCCCGGCCCTCCGCCGCGCCCCCGCTGCTCACCGCGCTCCAGGGCCCCGCGCAGCGCGCCCCGCTCCGGCTCCGTCCCGATCTCCCCGATCACGGCGAGCAGCGCGTGCCGCCGCCCGCCCGGCAGCCGCGCCGCCGTGTCCATGGCGACCGGCCCGGCCGCCGTCTCCATGGCAACGCCGCGGCAGCTGCTGCAGCGCGCCCTCACTGGCGTACGGCTCTTAAAGCGCTCGGAGCGCCTCCCTGATTGGCCGAGCTGGCACGTGGTCCGGAGAGACTGCGGGGACAGCGCGCGGGCCCCGCCCCGGGCCCCGCCCCGGGCCTAGCCCGCTCCAGCCCCAGCCCGGCCCCAGCCCCGCTCCAGCCCGGGTCTAGCCCAGTTCTAGCCCGGCTCCGCCGGCCCCGTCGTGGCGCCCGGGGAGCTCCCGCCGGCGCTGGAGCGCGGGGTCTTGGTCCCTTCCGTCAGAATGGGCAGAGCGGCACAGTGTCAAGCTCGGATGCTCAAAACCGTGAGGCGGGGCTCAGACCTGTGAAAGAACAGGTCGGGGCGGGGAGGAGTTGGTTTAGTTTTTAGTGTAGTTCAGAATTTAGTTACTTAAATACAGAAACCCACAGAGATTTTTAAATGCTTGGTGTTGAGTTGCTGCAATACTCACAATAAATCACGGAAACCAGCATTGCCAAAGATTCCAAGGCTTGGCAGCATCATTCACCTCCATCGCTTGGCCGTGAGGAGGTCAGGACTTTGTCCGTTCCTGGTGGTTCTTCCTGTTCAATTCAACAAGTGTAATGGTCTCCAGCGGTAAGTAATGGGATTTCCTGGATTCCAGATGCAGCAGATACAGGAACAATCTGCACTTTGCTAGCCACCAGTGCAAAACTGGTGAGAGCTGTCCACAGCTGTGCTGACAGGCCGCGGTGCAGGCAGGAGTTCTTACTGTCTGAGCTGACCGGAGAGGTCCAAACTCAGGGCACAAATCCGTGTTGCTCACAGTCCTGGTCAGCCATAGCTCCAGAGCAGTTCAATGCAGATGGCCTTAAGCTGGAAGAAGGGAGATCCAGATTAGATGTTAGAAAATTTTTTTTCACTGTTTGGGTGATCAGGCATTGAAACAGGTTGCCCAGGGAAGTGGTGGAGTCACCATCCCTGGAGGTGTTCAGGAGCCTTTTGGATCTGGCTCTGGGTGATGTGGTTTAGTGGCTTAGGGGTGATAGTGGGAGTGCTGGGTGGATGGTTGGACTGGATGATCTTGAAGGTCTCTTCCAACCTTGATGAGTCTATCATTCTATGCAAAAGCTAAGCAACCTGAAAGTATGAGACTTCTGCATGCTGAACAGGGAAGAGCCACCAGAAAGTAGTTTCAGGTCAAAACCCCCATGTCTTTTCTGACAGGAAAGCCAGCTATTGTAAAACAAGTCAAGTCAGCAATAATGTGCAGTGTCAGGTTCTGCTCCTGCAGTCCACAAGATTTCCAGAGGTGAGCTACAATTTAGGAACACGATGGGCAGATAAGTCAGCATCCTGCCCTGTTTCGCTCCCTCATACACACCAAGCCTGCAGTGAGGGTGTACTTGAAACCTCAGAAGGTTCTGACAGTCGGCATTTTGGGAAGCATATGTGGACCTATAGTGTCACAGGACTCCAACAAAAGATATTCAAGAAATAAGACAACCACAGAAGGGGAGAAAAATACAGAATATTTAGCTCTGCAGGCTACAACTGATGTTACTAGCTTAGGGAGTTTTCTCAGATTGAGATCTTAAAAGGTGCTCTAGCTCTCAACAGATAAATTAGGATTAATTTAGGATTAGATTAATAGGTCTTTTTTGCATTAAATTGTGGTGACACCACTGGCTATGATCTTTATGAAATAAGTCTTGTAAACAGAATTAATGTATCAAAAAGGTTTAATTTATTTCTCTGTGTTGTAACCTGCATAGCAGCAACAACTTAATTTGTCTCACGGGATTGCACTGATCAGGTAAATATGTGAACAAAGCAATAAACCTGCAAATAAACACCAGCAAACATTAAATTCTATCAGGAATTGTAGGTCGTGGAAGTAAAATATGACAACAAAATATGAAGATGAAAGATTTTCAGATATTTTCATACCAGCCAGTAGAATTACCTTCTGTTTTCAGGTGATTCAGCCTTAATACTTGCTGCTTATTTTTGACATGGTAGCTTTCCAGAGCTGCAGCTTTTCACTGCACTGCAGACATGCTCCTCCAGCTGGCTTTCTGCCAAGGAGAAATGAAACAGGAGACATGCAAATTGGAGTGAAAGCTTAAAAAGAATATCCAGAGACTAGAACCTCTGAGTAAGACTTTACAATTAAAGTATGAGTTGTGGTGATGGGATCCATTTGCATTCCTCTACTGTACCATCAAGTTATAGAATGATGGTATTTCTGCTGCTTTCTGATGTGGATCAGAGCTGTGTGTGGTCACGGTAGAATTGCGGTAGAATAGGCTTGAGTCCTAGTGCGTGTGCACTGCATAAGGCAGGGAAATGAGGGATTTCCAGCCTATTAAGTTGCTCCTTTTCCCTGTAAATTCACACAGACCTGTATAGGAATTACGGTGTAAGCTTCTGCTTTCATGCACTGCAGCAGTAGCTGGCAGCCCCATGAAATACCAAAAGCTGACTGGGCTGACTGCAGATAGTAGAGGTCCTGACAAACATCACAGAAGAAGAGGGGCAAAAGCAGACTAAAGGATTACTTCAAACAGTGAAGGATGAACAATCATAGGTAAATGACCTTTAGAAAAATGGATTTAGAAAGTAGGATCAAAATAGTGTAAAAAGGATTTTCATGTCATCATGGGAAGAACAATCTACACAATTTCAATTTCTTAGTCCTTTAGCCTGGGACAATGACTTCTTGTCCTCCACCACTAAAAAGGTCCTTATGAATAAAAGTACTAATTCATACTTATGTGTCAGTCTTTCTTTGAAGCCAAGGTGATTTTTAAACAATTAAATATTAAATACAAAGTTGCCAGAATTCTTACCTCCTTGTTTTATCGTTCCTCATAACTAAAACCAGACAAAATAATATAGCTGAAATGGTCAGGCAAAGCACAAGCATAAAAAATTACCACAAATGGAATATTACTAAGTTGGTTTTTTTTTGCAGACTAAACTGTGTGGGTTGCCAGCAGCCTTACTGAGCAGTGCAAAGAAACAATAATGCTACACTTTCTACCGAAACTGTGTATATGTCTTGCACAACTTCTCCTGTTCAGTAGAGCCACGCATTTGGCATTTACAAATGTGACCCCCTGGACTGAGCTCTCAATTTTGTCCTATCCACGTTCATGCAAAAGTATTGAATTGCAGACAAACTAGACTGGAAGGAGATCCTGGAGATAAACTAGTCCAATTTCCTATTTCAGGCTAAGATCAACTTACACCCATTTGTTACTACTTTAAAAAAAAGTCTTAAATGTTAGAGATTGCATAATTTTTAGAACTTCTTTAGCGTCTCTTTTTAAATATTTTTGCTTATTTCTGTTTTGTCTTACTTTAATTTTAAACCTACTTGCAGTTCACAAAAACAAATTTCCAGTTGTCCTCTAAACTGTGAATATGAGAAACAAATTATTTGCCATCCACCTTTTTTCTATCTGACAACTGTTATCATAGAAAAATCCTTTGCCATCTTCTCACTAGATGTAGGGCTTAGGTTAGGCCTTGCCAGTGCAGAGTACAGGAATTATTTCATGCATCTAACATGCATACTATACACAAGTATAATGCTTGCTGTTTGCACCTTTTCCTGTGGCAGCAGCATGACTCAGTTTGTCAGGCACTACAACCATTGCTCTGTTTTACAGAAATGCCACATAGCCCATCAGCCCCATCCTGAATTTCTGCAGTCAGTTATTTCCTTTTGTAGAATATTGTTCTTACGTGCATTGTACTTTGTCCATTTTTCAGACCATTTAAAAAAAACTTTCTTCTACTACTTCTAGACCCTCTGAGTTTCAGATTGCTTGTTGATTATTAAGTGTACTCCTTATTTTATGATCAAGGTGATTAAAGTAAGCAGTGAACTGACCAGGAAAAGCCCACTGATGTTTGTGTTTGTTTTTACACTCAAATGTATTTGTTTTGGCACAGAACTGGTGATTATTACTTTCTGAGGATGGATATTGATCAGGTTTTTAACTATCTTACTGAAATTTCATCACAGCTATGCTTCCCTAGTTTGCTTATGAAAATCCCATATAGATACTGCCTAAAGTCTTACTATGGTAAAGTTGTTATTTTGCCACTTCTGTCTTGTTGCACTGAAATAAGACATCAGATTGATGTTATACACCTTGTCTTTAGAGATCTGTTTTGGCTGTTAACTACTCTCCTTGTTATCTTCTAGATGCAACTGGTAATTTGCCTAGGTATTTGTTATCAAAGTTTTCAAGGAAGTGAAGGGAATTTTGAGAGGGGGTGACTGCCCACATTTGCCACTTTTAGATTTCAGATACCTCAGTGTCCTCCATGAGCTTTGAAAGGTAATTGTTAACACTTCTAAGTCAACATTTCAATAATACAGCTCAATATGTGCCAAAGGAACATCTTCTGGGAGCTGAACAACCAACCACTAAAGCATCCCTCCTGTGTAGTAATTGTAAATATTTGTAGCCTGTTTAATGTTCTTAACATGTATGTCCAAACTTGGATTTCACATTACACACAAATCTGTAACACAAACTCATATTTACAGTGTTTCACTATGTGCAACCTTTTGTCTATAACATGGCATGATAATTTCTTCTAGGCCAGGTACCATTTCTTCAGGCTTCTGTGGTTTTGTTCTACAACAGGTTTTTAAAGAAAATATATATAATTCTCATATATAAAATACAGAGAGGTGAAGAAATAAAAAAGAGAACTTGCAAAAGCAGATTTAAGTTAGTCTGTTTGTTGGAGATTATTACTAATGACTATTGTATTTTAGTGTCTTAAATCTTGCTAAATACTCAGTAAGGTAAGTGGAAGTAATCTTAAATCGTTAAGATCACTTCCAAAGGGGGGAATTGTTGCAAATGATATAACTTTCCTAAAATTTAATTAATGGTAGCAGTTTACTAGATTCCTTTTTTATCTTGCAGACTCTTGTCGGTTTGATCTTTAAATCACCAAAGCTTTGAAATTCTCTAGACTAGCTCTGATAAGCTTTAAAAAAAAAAAAAAGCTTGAGGGTGTTGATGGTTAGACACCTGGGATCTTAAATTTATGGTCCTTCAAAGATCTGTTGGAGTAACCAGAAGGTACAGAGAGGATTGACAAAGACATTATAGCCTGAAAGTTGGAGACTCTCTGACCTAGGAAGAATGGTAAGAGAACCAAAGAATGTGGACCAAAGTAGCCAATAAAGGACAGAATACTAATTAAATGAAGAGGGAAAATTGTGTAACTTAGAACCAATGCATGTTAATTTGTTTGCTCAAATGTATAAATACGAGAAAAGTCTTGAAAAGGAATGATTCACTACACATCTCTGGCCAGAATAAAGTAATGCCCAGTTCACTTAACACAAGGGAGAGTTGGAGGGTTTCATTTCTTCCGAATGATTTTCAGTGACATATTCAAACTCGTTATTTTTTGGCAAGAAGTTGAATGCTGCAAGACAACAACAGTGTCACAATTTGTGCACAAGGCTTCTTTAGTAATATAGGGATATGGCGGCAGCATGAAACACACACACATACACAGACACATACCAAGGTCAACAGCCAGAACCATTTCATTAGCAGAAGGCTACTCTGTTATACTTTTTATCTGTCCACGCATACACGTGTCACGCTCTATTAGCCAAGCACTTCTGTCCACGAGCCTTAGACCATCTTCTGATAGGTAGTTCACATCTCTCCTCATGCTGGCAAGACTCAAAACACATCTCGCTTTTCTCAGTTGTTTTCCTTCGTTCTTCTACTTTCCCATGCAGCTGCAAGGCCGTAGACTTGTTTTTCTCCACTTTCCCATGCTCACAGCTGCATCGTTCTCAGGCCGAAGGTGTCTTCAGCCCAGAAATCTTCCACAGGATATTAGTAAGACTTCACTCTCCCGTGAGATCCAGAAAAGGACGTACCCGGTGGTGGCTGTCCAGGATACGCGGTGCTCGGTTCGTGCCGGAGACTGAGCACGGAGCTGTTTGATACCTTTGATGAAAAAGGGGTCGGAAGGGCATCACCCAGGAAACCCCCGGCCCGAGCCTCCCCGTCGCCCGGGCCGCCGTGTGCGCCAGGAACGCCGTCGCTGCCTTCACGCTCGAGCGAGCCTCTGCTCGTGCCGGGCGGAGGCCACGGGGCTCTTTGTCTCTCCTGAGCGCTGGCGGAGAGGCCGAGCGGGCGGCGCAGCCCCGAGCCCGCCGCTGTTCCCGCTCCGCCGCCGGGGCCGGGGCCGGGGCCGGGGCCGATCTCCCCGCGCGTCTCCCCGGTAACGGCGCGGGGCGGGCGGGTGAGCGCGCAAGCGCCAATGGGCGCGCGGCAAGACAGCGGCGGCGGGAAGCGCGGCGGAGCGCCGGGCCGGGCCGGGCCGGGCGGCTGGGCTGGGCTCCCGGGCTCCGCCGCCTGCGGCGCCCTGCATGGAGCGCGGCGGCAGCAGCGGCGGCAGCAGCCGCAGCCAGCTGGACCCCGGCTTTTCGCAGCAAGACACGCCCCGCCTCATCGTGGAGGACTCGCAGCCTCAGGGCGCGGGCGCGGAGGCGGACGCGGAGCAGGCCTGGCTCGGTGTTCTGGCCCGCCAGCCGCCTGCCCGACTTAGCCCGAGCCCCGTGCTGGTGAGTGCCCGGCGCGGCGGCGGCACCACCGCCCGGCCCGGGGCGCCCCGGCCCGGCTCTGACGCGGCTCCTGCCTCTGTCTTGCAGGAGGTCGTCCGCCATCCCATCGGCAGCCGGGCGGCCGCGGAGCTGCCCGCAGGTGAGGGCGGGGCGCGGGGCCGAGGTGGGCGCGAGGGCCGCGGTGGGCCCGCCGCGGTGGGCCGCGCTGACGGCGCTGTGCTTGCAGAACTCATGGAGAGGCCGGCCCGTTCAGGCGCCGCCGGCACGCGGGGCTGCGGCGCGGAGGAGGCTGCACCGCCGGGCCGGGAGAGCAGGTAACGCTGCCGGGAGCCGCCATGCCGGGGCGCGGGGCCGCCGCCTCCGGGGCCGCTCCCGCGGCAGGCCGAGAAGGCGGGCTCGGTGCAGCTGCGGCCGCGCCCGGGCCCCGCGGTGCCGAGGGCTGGGGGCGCCTGGTCGGTGCCGAGCGAGCCCTCGGAACGCGAGTCGCGAGGAGGCGGCCTGCGCGAATCCCTGCGCGACCTGAGCCAGTCTCTCTGTTTCAGTGCCCTTCGGGAGGCTGGGGAACGAGGCGAAGGTGATGCCGAGGACTGTGTCGCTTCGCCCTGTGCAGAAGGTAACTTCTCCGTTTCGTGTCGCTTCCTGGGCCTTTGAATCAGACCCACCATCTGTGCAGTTTTTCAGTTGAGCAGCTGCCTCACTTGTCTCACCAGGTCAGCAATTGGCATCTTGTTCTGGAAGCTGATTTGTATGACTTGGTGTTTGAAAAAAAGAAAGGGTTTTAATTTTATGTCAGTGTTAATGTGGATCTTGGAGACTGGAAATGGTTTAAAAGAGGCAGGGATGCATCATGACCGCTAGGAAATGGAGTCTTTATGAACTGGCATAATGATTGCTGTCATCAGAGGACTTCCAGACACAGGCTGTGCGTTATGAAGATTATTTTCTCATCGTGGAATGAAAACCTGTTGCAGTACCTAATGGCATTACAGAAGATCTTGCTGATTAATACTGATTTCTGAGTCAATGGCCACTGTCCCTGTTCTGTGACCATATTTTAATTAGCACAGCTGAGATCAGATTCTGTTAGTGTATTCAGAGTTTCAGCAATAGCCTAAGTACTTTGCATGTTAGAAGGTATATCTTTTGCCCCTGTAAATGTGATAGATGGCTCTTGAATATTGTGGGGGTTTTGTATGTATGTTTGTAAAGGATGTTTGGTGTTAGATGCAGGCACATCACAGCTGCAGTTTGGAGCTCTAGAGCTCTCACAGAGCCAGGATTTTGAGAGTAACTTCATGCCTAATGAAGGAGATGAAAGACATCAGCTTCACCCTGAATCTGCTGTCTGTGCTTCCAGACTTGTGGAGAACAAGTCTAAAGATGGTAAGTGAAAATGATCAAAAATGTCCTTTTGCTGCTCTGTAGATTCTGTCTGGTCTCTTTAAATTATAAATGTTATGTTTCTTAGACAGGAAATAGAGTATTAGTAGTTTTCAAAAATGTGTTCATGGCTAACTGGTAGTTGCAAAGAATTTTGCCTTCTCTTTCCTAGCTCTTTTGTTTTCTTGTAGTTATGCAAGTGTTATCATTGATTCTTGCACCTTTCCTTCCCAATTTGTGTCCAGAACATTTAGACAATCAGATATTGAATTATTTCTCTGGTAAGAACCTCATCCTGTCTTTTTTTTTTTTTTTTCCTATCACAGATAGTTCAAGATTTTTTTCCCCCTTCATATAAAGCTTGCCTTGGTATTTGTGTAAATTACAGAACTACACTTTCTTATTTGTGTATTAATCCAAGTGACCTCAGGAACAATTTTTTTTTTTTTAATATCTCTCTTCATAGAACTGCTTGGGGGCAGCACAGAAACTGTCTCCAGCACAGAAACACATACTGCTTTGGAAAGCCAGGGAGAGAAGTCTGAAAGGTAAAACAGACTGTATTCTTTGTGGGTATTTTATGGGCATTCTGGAAGCTGATTTGTGTCTTTTTTTTTACTAGATTTTTGGACATAGGAGAGGGTTCAAGGCAAAAGAGAAAGGTGAAGGGAAAGATGAAGTACTGCTGAGACCTTTTTGCAGCAGTGCTGACTAAGGAGTGCTCTCAGCATTCATAGCTGAGAAAAGAGGTGATGTCAACCTCCTACACACAAAAATATCAATAGATTTGTTTGTAAGGGAGAGTGCACTGCATCATAAAATATACTAATAATTTTCTTAAAGTTGTATGACTGGAATATACTGGAGGCAATAATTAATTTTAAGTCACAGAAGTTATCTTGAAATAATCACTATATTGTGGGCTTTCACTGCACAGGAGAAATCTGGAGGCTAAGTGGTGTGCATTCCATTCTGACTTTTGAATATTTGCTATTTTAAGCTTTATAGTTTTAATTATTTTTAAGTGTGAAACATTAGTTTGTTGAATACTCTTTATCTGGCATAAAATTTATATTATATTTAGCTTATCTTGTATTATCATAGTCTACCACAAAATAACATTAAAAAGAAGATGATGTTGAATAGAAGTCAGTAGAACAATCTGCATTCCATTTAAGCATCACTCTGATTGGTAGAAAAATAACTTAAAAAACAATTCTGAAAGTTTAAATCCTCAAAGATGAAAATGTTATTTTGCCAGGAGAGGTTGGTCTTCCTTCTCTCCTGTTTTTTTTTCCTATGTTATACACAAGTGAATACCTTTCATCTGTTCTGATAAGTTTTCTTTACAGTTTTGTAGTCTTACTTAATACTTTGAATTTCTCGGCTCAGTAACTGTGTCTTGCCTTTCTAGAACTCTGCAGGAAGCAGAAGAGCATACTAGAAAGAAAACACCTGTCAGTCACCCCACTAAAACTGAGAAATCCCTTGATTCTGGTCTTGAGGAGTCAGATATCTTGTCAACTCAGGAAGAGATGTTTCCTGAGTATAATGCAGCAGGTAACAAGAGACAAGTAGAGCCAAAATCACTTAATTTCCTTTCTTTCTGTGCTCCTTGAAGAACAAAACCCAAACCCACCTTTTACCCTCTTCTGAAACTGGCAGTAATAATGCACACCGTCAGTAGTGACACACAATGTGGATAACTACTATAGGCATATTTGTGTCCAGTGATGTCTGTAGCAATACGACCTTGTGCATGAACCCTCTGTATCCAGAAGGTTCAGTAGCAACTTTCTCCTTGCACTGACTCAGTGGTCAATGCAAGGTGTCTTTTCTTACTAGAACCTTGCATGTATTTGCGTTCTAGTACTGGATCAAATGTACTGATGCTGGAGCCATTGGGGATTTTTTTTAAATTCCCAGGGAGGAAGACTTGTACACAGTCTAAAATCTATTCAAATTTATCTTTTTCATCTGAACTATATTGTGATCTTCAGGTGAAGATCAGCTTGTCCTTGCCTGTCTGAAAAGTAACTGTGCAGCAGCATGAATTTTAATTCCTCCGAATTTTCTGATCATCGTGGTTGTTGGTCATGTTTCTGACTTTTTTTCCTTGTGTTTGAAGGCACTACAGGGAGTGGCTGTCTGAAAACCAGGATGGAAGACGGAAGTTCTCTGGCATGCACCCCTGCCCGCAGTCTGCAAGTTCTGCAGCTCTCTGGACAGGCAGTCCTTGTACAGGAGCGTCATTCCATGTAAGCAAAAAATCTCCAAACAATTGCAATAACTTAATTGCAGTAGTGCATTTCCACCACTCTCTTTTTTTATTTAAGGATTTGTGCTTGATTTTAAGCCATCAGGATGTTAATTTTGCACCATGAGGAGAGCATGGCTTTATTTGGCAGTGAAATGAACTAAAGGTGCCCATGTGGTCTGTGGCTGTTCCAGTCTTTTGCTAGTGAGCACCTGACCTCCTTTCATGAGAAGAGTCCTGCTATGACAAGCTGGAGCTTGATAGGGGGAGAATTTAATGCATTTTCTAGTGAGGTATGGTCTTCATTTCCATATTCTTTTTTCTTGGTCTGCAGCGTCTCTTCAGGCCTAGTTATTCCTCCTCCTGTTGCCTTTGGACCCAGTGCCCTTGTTCCCAGCAGTCCTACTGAACAGGAGCAAGGAAAAGGTGAAATTTTCTACATACTGCCTGTGGTTTCTGTTTCAGTGTTCTGTGGTTTAGTCCAAGCTTGAAGCCTTTTCAAAACTTGCTAAAAGTATATTTAAAGGGTAAAGCAGGATTGAACACTGAGAACACTGAAGGGGGTAGATGAAGGAAGATCTGTATCTGTGACTCTGTTGTCTATAATTCTTTATATTCTTTATCTGTCAATACTTCCTGTATAGGTATCATAATAAAATTAGTACTGTTGGCTAGTTCCCCTTCTCTTGAGAGATGGGAAGTACTTTGGATGGGATACAGATTGCTGCTTGCAATTGTCCTGCTTTCTTAGGGACTAGCCATTCTTACTACAGGCAGATATTTGTATTAAGTCTATACTGTTAGGGCAATAGGAAGGACAGGTAAGTCCTGTATCATAACAGTTATTTTACCTTAATATAGATTACTTGAACAATATTTTAAAAAGCTTTCATATGCTATATGTGTGAATTCTAGAACCTCATGCCAAAAGAGAGATTGTTCCACATGTTTCGTATTCCACTTTGGTTCTTAAAAATTTTCCCTAGACACCCGTTCATCATCAGGGATAAGATAACTGCATGTCCCTGATATGCAGACTTTTAGTATGATACAAAATCAACTATTCTTTTCTGTGAGATTCCTGTCACAGAATGTGAAATACAGTTAGAATGGATACTTTAGGTGAGGTCCGAATTTAGTAGCATTTTAATAAAGACAGCAAAAGGAAAAAACCCTCAAATGCTTTTTATAAATTTCAGATATGTTTTTCTGGTTGTATGAGTTTTAGATCTGTAGCAAAATAGTCATATGAATTTGTAACAAAAGACTTGCTTTCCCCCTTTGAATGTAAGGATATGGATGTTTTTCTTGATTTTTTTTTTTTCCCCCCTCCAAAAAGAGTTCCCCTGGAGAGAAGATTTTATAGAGTTGAACATGCCACTGAAAACAAATCTTTTAATAGTATGTCGGAAACTTTAGGTACAATGCAAGAATTTGGTTATAATATCTTTTCTGCTCTTTCAAACTAGACGAACAGGTGGATATATCTATCCCTGCAGAAGGAAGAGAACTGATGCAAAAGCAGAGAGATACACTGGTGGAGATGACCCTCCCTCCATGCCCCCTCGTCCAGCCACAGGCTTCAACTCCAGTGTCCCAGAGGGCCCCAGCCTTTCCGGGATCTTTACCTATACCATCACAACCAGAGTTTTCTCATGTGAGGGTTTGTGTAGATGTCTTTTCTGAGGTTTCTGAATGGCTGATGCAGAATGTGTGTTTGAGTCAAGCTCTGTGCTTCTGTGCTGAGCTTCCCTACTAAGCTGGTTCTTATAAACTTCCCTGCTCCCACCAGTCACAGTTATATGTTGATTGTAGCAGTTTTTCCTGCAGAGAAAATGCAGGACAGCTTCAGAGGGCATAGTGAGCTACTGAACGTAGACTCTGTTAGAAACCTTTTTTGTTGCTTTTTTTTTTAATTCTAAAGGCAGAAAGCTGCTGCTTTCTTCTGCTAAACTGGGCATCCTGCATCCCAAAATGCATCATAAATTAGACTTTTGTCTGGCTAAACCTTAGCATCATTTATCATGGAGAAAGGGAAGCTGTTTTGTAATAAAGCATTTGTATTCTCCTGCAAGGCTAGAATTAATTTACTTAATTTTTCAAGTTGCTTATTCTTACTATCTGTTGTTTCCTTTGTGCTTTTTGATTCCGGAAATTATAACTGTTCAAAGGGATTTAGCAGACGGTGGTTTTGTAGCTTAATATTACAAATTTCATCAGCTTAAGACAGAAAATAAAGATTGTGTTAGAAACTTCACTCATTGAAAGTTTTTTCTTAGCTCTTAACAGCATTCATGTTAATAGATATAGCGGAGTTGTTTGACTAAAAATAGCTACTAATGTGCCATACTTGGCCTGTATTTTGTGATTTGGTAGTGAGAAGTATATGAGGGATTGTGTCTGACTTTGCCACAGACCTTCTAAATAGTAATGTGTGGTGATAATTTTTCTCAGCAAAAACAGGACAGTCATGATTCATAAATGGGTGAAAAAAAGTTTCATATTTTTGTTGGTTTGTTTGTTTGTTTTTATTCTGTAGTTTTGTGCTGAGCTTGCTCTGCTTCATAATCCAGTGTCATGTCTTAGGAATAATAAATAAACAGTCCTGCTTGGGATGCCCTAATAGTCCATGTCCCACTTTTTTTATTTTAGGATATCTTTGTTCCAACTCAGAGCCCAGAGAAGAAGCATGATGGAGAAGAAACTGCTGCTTTAACCCCTTTGTGCTTGCGAGGAGCTCTTTCTGGACCCAGAGATGCTTTGTCAAAGGTGTCTACAGGTGATTCTGCATCACAGTCTTCTGAGTCCTGTAAGCTGATGCTTTCTGCAAGTGTATGTAGCCAGCCCATGAATACAGACATCAGTTCAGGTTCTCTGAACACAGGCCAAGACAGTGAAACCACACAGGTAGAGAGGATTTCTGATTGCAAGGCCTCAGACTTGAGACTCTGTTCTGTGGAGAATAACAAAATACAACTGAAAGTGAATGCAGGTGATGAAGCACTCTCTGAAAACTGTGAAAAAGCCAAAAAGGAGGATGTACGGTCTGCAGTACTGCCTGTAGGGCAGTTTGTTAGTGCAGGTGTTGCAGGAGATGCATCATTAGCCCCTACTGCGAATCGGGAGATGGAGTGTGTTTCTGGAAATCAGGCTGCTGCAGATCAGTCTGGTCTGTCTGAGATTTTGTCAGATGCTCAGGGTAGAGAAGTACAGTCTGAGAATTTTCCATTGGAAGAAACTTCTGAACCTGAGGCAGTCCCTGAAACTCAATGTGAAGAACAAGAAGAAAAACTGCGAGTAAAGGAGAAGCAAATAAATGAAGATGGATCTCTTGTTAATATAACACTTTCTCAGAGGTTTATTCTTGATAGGGAAGGACAATGTCATGAAGATATGGAAGTGGAATTTACTGATGATTCTTGTAAAAAGAGCAAAAATTTGTTTCATCAGCCCCAGGACTTAGAAAAGATTGGTGAGCCAAAGAACCTGGATAAACTGTCCTCTAGGGCTGTTGCAGAAAGCATGCCAAAGCTCAATAAAGTTTTAGCTAAGCCTTCTGTAGGGGAGTTACTGGAACAACACAGTGATTTGTGTCCTGAGTTAAAGACTGATCTTCAATCGGAAGTGTTGGTGTGTACCAAAAACCATCCAGGTTGTTCAGAATTGGAACAGGTAATGATAATAAGCAATCAGCCACCACTTCAAGAGAGAGAGGCTGAAACATGGGTGGTTCAGCACAAAAATCAGGTGCCAAAGAATATGGAGGATATTGTTACAATGAGGAATCTGGAGCAAGAAGAGCAGATTCAGCCACAGGAGAAGGCAGCTGCTAAATCCCCCAGTCCTTCCAGTGGTAAGTGAATTTAGGTTAGTAGTTCACAGGTGTATATTTTGAATAATGTCAGAGATGGCTATGTACAATCCTCAGTGTTTTCAAGGAGCACTGATATTGGATGCAAGTTGAGCAGTCTCTCTTAAGAGCAGCACTGCAAGTTACTGTGTTATATGCAGAACATGCTCTGGCATGTTTACCCCTGTGCCACATTAGTGCAGGGCAAGAATGATGAAGTAATTCTTGTTCCTGAGACTTTTAACTGTTTTATGGTAGAAACGCAGAGCAGCCTTAAGAACTCAGAATTCTGTGATCTTGGCAATGTTCAGGGATTTTTGTAACTTCTCCCCCACTCAAGAAGCAGCAGAAGCAGCATCCTTGAGGCCTGTGGATTTGTGGGTATCAAATTTCTTGAAATTATCTCTAACTTTATCCTCCTTGATCAAGGGAAAGTCTTCCTTTTTCTAGACTTTCTGTCTTGCCTCCAGGGTCTGCGCTTCCTGGGGACTGGCCTTAGTAGTAAAGATGAAGGAAAGCAGCCATTCAGTAACTCCACCTTCCTTCATCACTACAGAACCCACCATAGGCAGGAGGAGGCCCACCTTTTTCCTTAGGCTTCCTTTTGCTGCTGATGTTCTTGAAAAAAACCACCTTCTTGTCTTTGACGTCCCTTGCCAGATTTAATTCTGAATGAACCTGAATCTGTTATGGGTTGATGGTCTTAAGAGCATAAGAAAAATTTTTTCTTTTAATTAACTGTTTTCTTTGACACAACAGTTGAGCCAGTTATGTAAAAGCATTTAAGCTTTGAAGTAGTCATGGTTTTTTTCAGGTCTTGTGAAAGCTTGTTTGTGTTCTCTCTAAAGGAATCCAGTGATTTAGTAATTAGATTATCTCTTATTAAAATGCAGGTGATCACTTAATAAATTCTTCTGATCATTTGTTATTAGCCTGCCAAATGCGGATTTACAGGCAAGAAGGGATTGTAGTAGCTAGATCAATCAATATTCAGTGGAGTTTGAAACTACTTCAGTTTTTAAATAAAATGTTTTTTAAATGGAGATCTACTCTAGGCTGTGATGCGACAGGCATTTGTAAGTTGTTTGTGAGGAATGGTGATTGGCCTTCCGATGTGTGAGTATCATTGCACTACAAGGTCCCTACCCTCTGCAAAAATACACTGAAGTTCTTGGGTTGTCTTAAGGATGTTGCAGCTGCTGAACCATGTCTTTAGAGCTTGTGATAGCTGGGCAGGTGATGGTTTTCAGAGTTTTCAAAGGGAGGATATATAATTTTTTGCTGATTGAGCATTTTTCTGTGAGAGGATTATGAAAATTACTTCTATATGATGTTGAAAGTTTGCAAATAAATGGCATGGGATGAGGCAAAAGGAAGAAGCATTTTACTAGGTTTTTGATTTATTTAAATCCTGCAAGACCTGCACACACACCAAGCTATGGTTCCTCTAATGGAATAAGCCACCTCAGCCATCATTCTGTGTAAATTTTAGATTATCAATTCAGGTATCACATTGCTCTGCCAATTTGTTTCTGACCTGACCTTCATTTCTGCTTTTGGCCTCATCTCCCTTTTCTGTGGAAAATCCTGAGCATTTCTGAAGCAAAGCTGCATTCTGTGAAAGTCCTATTCGTGTCAGGTTATTTAGTCTCTTGTCTAGCACCCTGGAACATCTGCATCAAGGTGACCACAGCCCAGATTTTCACTGAGAGAGATTTTCCATGCAAGATGTGAGGACGATCGGTTAGAGCAGCTGTCCTGAAACCACTGACTGCTCAGGGGGGTTTTGTACAGCACCAATGTTACACTTTGCTCTGTTTTCACAGCACAGTGAACCTGTGCTTTTGGTACTTGAACTAAAGTACTCTCCTGAAATTACTAATCCTTGCACTTGTGTCTTTTAGGAACCCCTTTTCATTTTACTTTGCCAAAGGAGGGTGATGTCATTCAGCCCTTGACCAGCGTAACACCACCTCTTACTGGCCAGCTCAAAATGGGACCCAGAAGACACAGCACACCAATTGGTGAGTTTTACCTGAATGGCTCTCTTCTGCAGTGAAAGCCTGGAAGCTTTTGATTCTTGGTGCAGGATCTGATAGGATAACTCAAACCTACCTTGGCAAAAAACACTGCTGCATTGCTGTTCTGTGGGGAGGGCTCATCCCTTCCCCATAGTTACCTTGCCATGTTTTCTCCTGCATCTCTAGTGAAGGTGTGTGTTCCCTGAGTACAGGGCAGCATGGAGCACATCTTCCTTGCACTCACTGTGTTCTGCATATGACTTCAGTAAAGAATGTAAAAGAACCTTTTGAGTAGTGAAAGAACTTGACTAAAAGACAATTGCTCCCAGATTCATCATCTTTTAGCAGGACTTTCTCTGCTAAGCTCTCAAAAAAACACCCTGCTAGTGCTGGATGAAAGGAAGTGTGTTCTGCTTGAGTAATAATAACATATTCTGTCACAAGCTAAAGATGATACCTATGCTACAGAATTTTCATGCTTCATATCTCTAGAAAGGAATTTCCACTACTGCACCATTCCATTACTGATAACGCATGCAGTGAAGCATCTTCAAATAAGAACTAGGACCTAAACCCCAGGAGTGTGAATAACAGTAGCTACTTCTTGTTTTTCTTGTTTTTGTTTTCCTGTTTTCAGTGGATGATAGCTGCCCAGACAGCACTATAGCAACCAGTGATGTTACAGCAGAGGGCACAATGGGGACCGACAACGTCACTGTGGAAAGTGCAGTGGTATCAGCAGATGTGTCAGAAGTGTGTGAGAAAAGAGAGTCAGGTGTGGTTCCTGAGTTGGATGCAAAACTTTCTCTGCGAATGAACCTTGTTACCCCTGTGAACGATGGGAGTGAGGAGTCCTTGCCATTCAGTTTGGAAAGTAAGAGGATGAAACCTGAAACAGATGGGTCCTGCTGGATCTCAGCCCTAACTCAAAACCTCTCTGTGGCATTTCCCAAGACAGTCTCTGAGTCTGAGTAATTTTTGTCATTTTTCTTTTTGAGCAGTGTCACTTAAATTTGTTTCTGTTTCTGCAATACTCTAAGCAAGGATGGAGTTGAGAGGAGAGACCTCTGTTGTGAGGAAAGGTATTTCCAGAAGACTAAAAATTGTGATGTATAGTGGCAACGTCACAAGACAGGAAGTGGAGTTTGATAGTATTGGGAGGGAAAAGATTTTTATATATATATATATATATAAAAAAAGTATAATCATAGAATGGTTTGGGTCAGAAGAGACCTTAAAGACCGTCTGTCTAGTCCCAGCTGCCTCCCATTGGCAGGGACACCTTTCACTAGACCAAGTTTCTCCAAGCCCCATCCAACCTGGCCTTGAACACTTTCAAGGATGGGGCAGCCACAGTTTCTCTGGGCAGTCTGTGCCAGGGCCTGCCCCACCTTACAGGGAAGAATTCCTTTCTAGCATCTAACCTAAATCTCTTGCCTTTTAGTTTAAAACTGTTTCCCCTTATCCTATCACTATCTGCCTGTGTAAAAAGTATCTCCCTCTATTTTATAAGCTGCCTTTAAAGTATTGAAAAGCTGCAGTGAGTTTTCCCAAAGCCTTCTCTTCTCCAGGCTGAACAACCCTAGCTCTCAGCCTGTCTCTGCAGGTGACTCTGAGGTGCTCAAGCCCTCTGATTATCATTGTGGCTTCTTCTGGACCTGTCCATAATTTGGACAAAAAAAAAGTTTGACAGTATTTTAGTCAGAACTGTGACATTCAGTCTAATAGTCTGAAACCTGCAGAAACTCTGGTCTGTTCTGAGAAGTTGGACAGGGAGGCCTGGACACCCTTTGTCCAGTGTTACTCATCCTCTCTTCACTGAACGTGAGGATCTGGGAGGGATCAGGAGAGTCTTTTTCAATGATGCCAAAGCCATCTCTTCCTTCTTGTTTCAGAACCTGTAGCCAGTGACACGAAAGATGGATCTGCTGCTGCTGGGACTGCTGCCAGGTAACTGGGCTTCTTGCTGTGCAGAGTTAATACAAAGGTCTGGGTAGATCCTGTGTCCACACGTTACCAGCAGGAGGGAAAAAAAAATCAGGACACGCAGAAGCAAGAAATGCTCTTAGCAGTAGCCATGACATGAATCTTTAGTTCTTGCAGCAGGTTTTAATTACATAGGCAAGGTGGGAACCCCATGTGCTTGTTCATGACAGGCTTTGTGCTTCCTAATAATGTCAGCATTTTGCCTTCTGATTTTAGTCAGGACCAGAAATTCATATTTTGTGCAGTCTGGAATTCAAGTCTGCCATATCCACCTCTTAAATTTCAAATGTATGGTTTTCTACTTTCTGTCCTAGCTGTGCAATTTTCCGCAAAGAATCTCTGTGAAGTTCTGAAAGAGTATTATCGTTTTGGTACGAAGCTGATAAAAACATAATCAGTTCACAGATGTACAGAAATGACAGTTTAACACGTTGACCAAAACATAAGTTACTCCCTTTGTCTTTTGTATGTATCTATCTTATCTCACATTTAATGCCTAACATTGCTTGATTTTAGCTTTTGGAAAGCATCATTTGTAAGTACTAAGAGGAACCTGAGTAGGAAGGCAGTGACCTGTAGTCATCTGAGTGAAGCATAGTGGTTTGAAGTAGTGAGAAAACTTCTGAATAAACTCAGTATCTCTTGTCACAGGGTTGCATGCCGGATGGTAACCATGCCTCAATGCTGAGGATAAGTGGTAGTCATTTCTCACTGGTTGAGGATGGTTTGCCTTTGTAGGTATAATTGAACATGAACTCTCAGAGCCTGTTTTCATTCACAGTATTTTTCTGGTGTTGTGACATTCCTGAGAAGCAAGCCATAAATGTATGTACCCACCATAAATGTATGGTGGGTACTAGAGGTAGTAGATGCTCAAACTCTTGATGGTGCTGCAGTTTTCCACGCTATGTTTTCTTGAATTGTTACATTGCTCTTGGCTGTTAGTGTGTCTGCAGAAATGACAGAAATGCTTATGCACTTGCAGCTTGTTTCTTGGTCTTTGAGACAAGACAATCTCACTCATTCTGTGGCTCTGTAGGTCAACAAGCTCAGCACCAGTTGTTGCTTTCCCAAGGGGCTAGAGACTTCTTGTTTTGCTATGTAAGGGATTTTCTCACTCTCTGATGCTCTTTTGTTTGTTTGTTTTTAATCTGCACTGCTAGCTCCCAGAAAGCATCATCTGTGTTTAGTCGTGTCTGTGAAGTTCGTCGGGAGGATGAGGCCAGAGGTCATGGTCTTTCCACTTCTCCGCTTAGGTAACTCCTCACAGTCTTTGCCTGCCAGTCCGGGGTGGATTTATATGCACATGTGCATTTTCTGCATCAAAGAAATTGCACTAAGGCGTTGTCTTTGTGTGACTTAGAAGGTTGGGGACAAGGGGGTAAGTATACTAAATACTGTATGTTCATATCTCACATGGCAATCAGTCGTACTTTTTGACTGAGCAGCAATGTGATTTGAGACAACTGATATACTTTGGTAAAATCTGGGGTTTGAGAGAACTGAAATCATACTTAAGGCTGTTTAAATACCTTTTCTTTCTCCTCTTCTAAGATCTTCCAGCCAACTTTGTTTGGTTTTGTTTCTGCTATTGTCTCCCTTCCAGGTCCATCAATTTTTGCTGTCTCTTCTTTGAAAAAGACTGTACAGCTGCCTATGTTAGGGTGGCAGTGGTGCTTCCTGAAGGATTAGGAGTAGAAATCTGCTCCTTCAGTGTTTTCCATTCTATCTCTTGATGGGCCAGTAAGGTCTTGGTCTATGTAGAAAGAGTAACCTATGTTTCAAGAGCATTGAACAGTTATACTAAAGACCATGATGAATAGGGAATTCCGGTGCTGAGGTACAGGCAGAAGGGAAGACAGTCACTCCTCAAAGTACCCAAGGGAAGCCAAATATGTACTTCTAGTAGGGCTCAGTATAGAGTCCCATATAGTACCTAGTATACTTTTGGCAGAGCAGACAAATTTTAATGAAAACATTAGACACCAGTTGTGTTTACGCTGCTGAGTCTTCTTTCTAGATGAGATTACCAGTTTCAAGGCAATCAAGTGCTGGAGTAGCCTGTAGTAACTTCAAGATGGCATGCTTCTGGAAGCAAGTTGCATAGTTGATTCCTGATGTGTGGAGTGGAATGTAGATTGCTGTATTAGTATTTGAAAAAGCACATAGTTCTGTACAGTGTCAGCCATACTTTTTGCTACCATGCGTATAACTTGAGAAGTGTTGAAAGATTTTTTTGATAATTTGAGACTCTGAGTTCTGTGCAATCGTAAGTTGCAATTGAATGACTGCCAGGGTGGGTTTTTTTAAATATTTCTTTCACTTGAGTGGCAGTGGTTGTCTTGTTTTCTTAATAATTTTGATCTGTGTGTAACTGGTTTGTAGGGGAAATCTGTTCATTATTCCTGGCACACAAGAAGATGCTGAATTACATACAAAGTCCAGCGACTGGCACTACCAGCAACACAAGGCAGATGACAGTGGTGGACAGATCCTAATTCCTCAGAGGATGCAGCAAGACTGCTGTCAACAGTCTTCTGGTGCAGAGGATGGAGAGTGTGTGGAGACTGACGTCATGAGCACTCAGGCAGAGGAAGGGAGAAGAATACAGAGGAAACAAAGTACGGCTGTTAAAACTGATCAAAGTCAAGAGAGGTGGGAAAACACCAAGAATAAAGGAATCCAGACTACAGCAGACTGTCGTCTTACCCTAACAACTGTTACAACTTCAACACAAACATCAGAAGAAATCTGTAGACAGGTGGAAATGGGAACCAGTATGTCTGGGCAAAGACCTGGACGTCAAGATGTGGATGTCCAAACTGACGAGAGTGCGAAAAAGCTTGTGAACGCCTCAGGAGATGACACGGACTCTTTGCACAGTCAGGTGGGATGAAGGCTGCCTATATTTAGTTTTACTGCTTTAGGACACTGGAGTATCCCTTCAGCCAGTAAAATTCTCTACTGGAAAAAGTCAAAGGGCCATTTTAAAATGTTAATGTTCCAAGCTTTCCTGAATCAACTGTACGCAACTGCTAAGGTAGCAATACTCACTGGGCAGCATAAGTTTGGGAAGTACATGTCTCCATATTTATTTTCTGGAAAAGTGTTCATTGGTTTTGTTTGGGGTTTGGGTTTTTTTGGGTGCAGATATAGTTAACATGTAAAAATTTTTTCACTTTTTGTTGGCTGGAGATGGGAGTTGGCACGAAATTTAGAATGGAAGGCTTGATGCCTTCTGTTCTGCACCAACTTCTGAGGCTTGTTTTAATGACATTCTATCTTATATCAATGGATAAACACACAAGGAGAGACCTCTAGAGAAACATTCTAACAAGATGGCTAACTTTGAATTAATATTTCAGAAAGTGTTGCAGACCCAAGAAAAAACAATGCTTTGCTGTTACAGTTTATGTATTTTCTTGTGAATGGAAAGACTAGAAAAAGGATTTTTTTTCCTAAACTTGATTTAAGAATAGTGTGTCCTGTGGGAAATAGGAGATTAACAGGGCCAAAAAAATGCAGTGCAACATTGATATAATATGTCTGAGAGTCCATTGAATGAAAGAGTATGGGAAGCCATGCTAAACAAGTTTGGTGTTTCCTTCTTGGACTGCTGTGATTTCCCTTCCTGTGCTCGTCAGCAAGTTAGCAAAAAGTGTTCAGTTCTCCTTTGTTTGGGATCTCTTGTGTTATTTTGTCTAATTTGTAACAAGATGCTGCAAGATTCCCTACCCCAATACTTAAACGTGGTATGAAAAACTCTGCTGCAGAGATAGCTCTACCCAGCAATCATTTGCTTTTTGTTGTGATCTGTTTTGTTTTTACTGTGTCCTCTTTATTACAGGGAGAGGAGGAGTTTAATCTTCTTCACCCACCCAAGGGCCAGGTTCAGCGTCGCCACCTGAGAACCATTCGAGAAGTGCGCACTGTCGTTACCCGTGTTATAACAGATGTTTACTACATCAATGGTGCAGAGGTGGAACGAAAAGTCGTTGAGGTAAGTTCCTGTTTTCAGGACTAAATGGAATAATATGTTGTCTGAAAAATAGAAGTAATTAAAATGAGAATGTATTACGGCTGCAGAAAATGAGTTGAAAGAACAAGTCTGCGTGCTGTGATGACATTCTCATTCTCATGAGCTGCATGCTCATTCTTCATGAGGAAACATCCAGACCATTTAGTGTAAGGCAAAAGCTGTGTATTTGATGCCTGCTACTGTGTTCTGAAGACACACTGATTTTCCTTTCCAAAGAACTGAACAAAAAATGTGTATCCAATTGTTTTAGAAGCCTTGGAGTTTTGTCAGAATAGAGATATTTCAGAATGGGCAGAAATTCTATTAGTAAGAAAAAATCACTTCTGCCTGTAAAATTGAACTGCGTAAGACAGTTTAGCCTATTTTTACAGCTCAGTGTTGATTTTAACCACAGTCTTTTGAGTCCTGTGGACCAGATTCTATGAGAGGTCTACAAAAATCAACTTAAAACTAAGAAATAAACTAGCCTATTTTTCGTACACTTGTGTTGCAGTATATCCATTCATTAATCAGAAAGTCTTTAGGGAATCGCAAAAGGTATCTGAAAAATGCTCCTTTGGTGTGTACAGTAATCACACCAGCCCGCTAGCAAAAAAATGTTATTGCTATTCTGCTGTAAAGGTAAATAACATAAGAGTCTTGTGCTCTGTAGTCACAATGAGTAAAGACACAAAAGGATAAATTAGTTCTGCGCAAGCCTTATCCTTTACTTTTACAGGAAACTTATTAAGTTTCCTGAAATGTACTTGCATAGCTTGTGTAATCACAATTATATAGCCATTTCCGTTTTAGCTACCAACATTTGATATCAGTATTTTGTGATATTTATGTCTGTAAAGCTTTAGTGGCTCCAAATGACAAGCTGTTGAAAATGATCTTGGATTTCAGTAAAGCTTTTGATGCTGTCTCTCACAGGATCCTTCTGGACAAAATGTCCAGCTCACAGCTGGATAAACACATCATGTGGTGGGTGAGCAATTGGCTCACAGGTTGAGCACAGAGTGTGACAGTGACTCGGTGACATCAGAGTGGTGACTTGTCACTAGTGGTGTTCCACAGGGCCCCATCTTGGGCCCTGTGCTCTTCACCATTTCATCAATGACTTGGACGCAGGACTGGAAGGGGCATTGAACAAGTTTGCAGATGACACAAAACTCAGAGGATCTGTTGACTCCCTCAAAGGCAGGGAGGCCCCGCAGAGAGACCTCGACAGATCAGAGGGCTGGGCAATCATCAACCATAGAAGTTCAACAAGGGGAAGTGCTGGATTCTGGCCCTGGGATGGGGCAACCCTGGATGTATGGACAGACTGGGGAATGAGATGCTGAAAAGCAGTACTGGGAAAGGGACCTGGGGCTCCTGGTCATTGGCCATAAGTCAGCAGTGCCCTGGCAGCCAGGAGGGCCAACTGTGTCCTGAGGGGCATCAGGTCCAGCATTGCCAGTTGAGCAAGGGAGGGGCTTGCCCCACTCTGCTCTGCACTGTGGCAGCGTCACCTGCAATATTGGGCCACTTTTGGGCCATATATAAGAAAGATGTAAGCCATTTAATATAAGAAAGGTAGTAAGCAGTATAAGAAAGATAGTAAGCCATTAGAGGGTGTCCAAAGGAGGGCAACGAAGCTGGTGAAGGGCCTTGAGGGGAAGCACGTGAGGAGCAGCTGAGGGCGCTTGGTCTGTTCAGCTGGAGAAGAGGAGGCTGAGAGAAGACCTCATTACAACTTCTTTGTGAGAGGAAGAGAAGGGGCAGGCCCTGATCTCTTCTTTATGGTGACCAGTGACAAGACCTGAGGGAATGACCTGAAGCTGTGTCAGGGGAGGTTTAGATTGGGTATTAGAAAGATGTTCTTCCCCCAGAGGGTAGTTCAGCACTGAACAGACTCCCCGGGACAGTGGTCGCAGCACCAAGGCTGATAGAGTTCAAGAAGTGTTTGGATGGTACTGTGGGGCACAGACAGGGTGTAACTCTGGGGGATGGTCCAGTGCAGAGTCAGGAGCTAGACTTGATGGTCCTTGTGGGTCCCTTCCAAATTGGCTTATTCTGTGATTCTATGAAAGGCTTCTAGTGTCTCATGTATTTGTTGGACTCTCACACTCTGGAAGTTGGGAATTATTCAAAGCCAGATGAATCTGTTCTGTAGTTAAGGAAACTTTCCTATCTTGAGTATCCAGGAGCCACTCTGACAGTCACAGCTCCACCACTGAGCTGGGACTGAGGCCCCTTTACTATGGCAGTTCCAGTGAACCGACAGGGGCCTTGGCCTTGCTTGACTCCCTGAACACCTCACACTCACACAGTCAGACCAGGTTTCCCATGGCAGAGTCTTGGACATCTGGATCCTTAAAATAATTTAATCTTGATACAATAGCTAAATAACAAAATAACAGCTTGAGCCGGTGCCTCTGAGGAGGAACCCTGAACAAAGGAACTCATGAACTTTTATACCCTTGCAGTCTAAGGTGGGAAAATCTCAGATGAGTCAGTTACTGGCTCCTGCTGTGTCTCCCAAGTGTCCAGACCCCCGTGCCCTTTGTTTTGCAGTTCACAGCTTCCTGCCTGGGGCTCTCACCTCTCTGAGCTCAACCTGCAGCCCCAATTGCAGTTGCACCCTGAGCTACAAGCTACACTAGATGTATTCCTCAACACTGTTGATGGAATTCTTAATGTGACTTCTTGATAAACAGCAGCTGCAGGCCTGTAGTGAGAGGTGCACTGTCTACCATGGATCAGTTCAGACCCATGTCTGCATGGCTGTCATGAGCTTCATGAATGTGATCTCAGCTTATCTGTGCTTTGGACTGGTGCATCTAGCATGTGCATTGCCTTTGACAAACCTCTTTGTTTTAAGGAAACTGAGGAGCCTGTAGTGGAGTGCCAGGAATGTGAGACTGATGCATCCTCCTCCTGTAGAACTGCAGTGGGCTCATCACTGACCTCAGGAGATCTTGGTGATGTCAGTTCCTTCTCATCTAAGGCCTCAAGTCTCCATCGCACATCCAGTGGAGCAAGCAGTGGTCACTCTGTCGCGCATAGCAGCAGCAGCTCAGGGCAAGGAACTGGAGCTGTCAAAGGGAAAGCTTGTGGGACAGAAACTGGAGAATTTGCTTTACCCATTGGCAGAGGCATCTTAGGAAAATTAAGGTATGTGCAGAGTCTTGGAAAAGAAGAACAGATATTTTGCAGAAGTGAGCATCTGGCTTTGTGAGTGTGAAGTGGGGTAGATCTAAATCAAAAGCTTTTTGGGAAAGATCTGGCTTGATGAGCAGAAATAAGGAGATAGTATTTACTTTCACATCTATTCTTCCTAAAGGAGTAGTTTGCTTCCTTGTGAGGCCCTGCTTTACCTAAGCTCTTGCCAGTTTAGCAGCGATGAGGCAAACTTCTGGATGAGTTGTGATACGACTGAGAAAATGGGAGGATTCTGATGAGGTGGCTTCTCTTTTCAGAACAGTTAACTCATAAATTCTCTAGTCCTAGGAAAGGAGCTGGGCAGCCTGCATCTCCACTCAGAGTTGGTCAGACAGGAACACTGCCTTGTGAGGAAGAGGACGACTCTATGACTGGCAATCGTCAGGGTGGCAGGGCAGCTGTGACACCTCGTGGACGAGGAAGAAGAGGCCGCCCACCATCTCGAACAACAGGAGCAAGGTACCCTGGGAAAAGGAGATCATAACTTTGATTTATTGCCAAGAAAGAGAATGGGGAGCTCCTGTCTTAAGAAGTGTGATGGTTTGAAAAATTGGCCAAATGCCAAGAGCCAGAGGGCCCAGGACAGAGGCCCCAAAGACCCCTCCTGGC
>JAWWEW010000017.1:305389-385553 GCA_035583185.1 Anabacerthia variegaticeps | reverse complement strand
ACGTAAAGAAATGAGATGGAATACTTCCCTAGTTATGACCCAGTTACCAGGAAGGGCCTAAACCAAAACCACTACAAGAAGATGACAGGAAATGAATACTGATTTTTTCATGAGTTAGTTTTAAGTGATATCATGTAGCAGCTACAAGCATCTCACCCAAGTGTTCTATACTTAGTAACTGTTTTTTCAGATCCTTTTGGGAATGCTTTTCTCTTTTTTTCATTTGGGACTGCTTTTTTCTACAGAGATTTAGCTGGACTGCCAGGTGTGGAGGATCTGTCAACTACAGCATCACCTGAGGAGAAATCATTTACTCATTCAGTTCGTCTGCCAGATGGAGGGGAGAAATCTGACACTTCTGGCTTCTGTGCTTTACGTCGAAGTGACTCTCCAGAAATCCCATTGCAAGTGATGACTGGTTCTTTGGACTGTGCAGACTCACCCTCTGGGAGCAGCTTTGTGGGCCTCAGGGTTGTAGCAAAGTGGTCCTCAAATGGGTACTTTTATTCTGGGATGATTACCCAAGATGTTGGGGCTGGAAAGTACAAGCTGCTCTTTGATGACGGATATGAATGTGATGTGCTAGGAAAAGATATTTTATTGTGTGATCCTATCCCACTGGAGACAGAGGTGACCGCACTCTCTGAGGATGAGTACTTCAGTGCAGGTAGGAGCAGTTCTTGAGTTTTATCGTTGGTTTTCTGAGTCCCTGAATGCAGTGGAAAGCGAGTACTCTTCCAGGAGGTTGAGAAGCCTGGGTATGGTTGGTTAACAGGTGTAATTTGTTGTCTTGTCAGGTGTAGTGAAGGGACACCAAAAGGAGTCCGGAGAGCTATACTACTGCATTGAAAAGGAAGGCCAGAGGAAGTGGTACAAACGAATGGCTGTTATCCTGTCTCTGGAACAAGGAAATAAGCTTCGTGAGCAATTTGGGCTAGGTCCTTATGAACCTGTCACCCCTCTGACCAAAGCAGCTGACATCAGTCTTGGTGAGGGGAGGTGCTGTTGAGCTGCTGGCTAAGCTTTTCTGTGTCTTGTGCATTTGAGATAATTCTAGTACCTGATGGGAATTACCAATGTTTAAATATTTCTGGGTATTCAATAATGCTTTTGGTACTTCATAGTGGGATCTTTGAGATCCTTTTATTGTTTGGTGTCAGATACTCAGTGGTATTGACTGGCTTGTGGAAAGCAGCCTGCTTTTAAGACAGCGATGCTTGCCATACTTACGCTTGGTGGATAGCTGCTCTGATACAAACTCTTCAGCAGTACTGAGAGGAAAAGAGACTGGGCTTGAGAAGAAAGATACACAAGTGAGATACTTTTTTTCTTGCTTTCTTCTCTCAGAGGGTGGTGGCACATACCTTCTCGGTACTACTGCGTTCAGCCACCTCTGCACAGATAGGTAGGGTGAAAGCTCGTGGAGTTTGATGGCAGCTCACGACTAATTTCTGCTTGCTTTATTGCAGATAATCTGGTGGAGGGGAAGCGAAAGCGACGTAGTAACCTTGGTTCTCCCAGTACTTCCAGCAGCAGCACAACTCCCACTCGTAAAGGGCAGGAGAGTCCACGCATCCCACCAGGCACACTGTCTGGGAAAAGAAAACTTGTTGCTTCTGAAGATGAGCGATCCCCAGCTAAACGTGGCCGCAAATCAGCAATGATAAAGCCTGGTGAGAACCTTATTTTCTGCTCTTAAACTTGCATTCATGTATTTTTTGCCACCCTGGAATTTCTGTAATTAATCTTTCCACTTCTCATAAGCAAAAAGTAGGTGAGATTGCTTGTTTGCCCTGCAGGATTTGAGACTGGTTCTCCCCGGATGCATTCAGCAGCTAGAGATATATTTAGCATAGTCTGAGTGCTTACCTACCATCTTTTCAGTTCTGCCTTTTAGAAATGTTTTGATTTTAATGTTTTGATTTGTCTCCCTCCTTTCTTGTCTCCTCAATCAGTCCTAAAATGTCTAGCTGTTAAAAGAAACCTTCACAGCAGTCAGTGTTGTTTCAGGATGCTGATAAGACTGGCAAACATTGTTCCATTAGTCGTTCAGGTTTTCATTTGAAGATTCTTTGCAACCAGAAGGGAAAAATATCCCTACCTATACTAGTGTAATCCTAGCCCAATCTGTCCTTTCTCTGCCCCCTCCAGTAAAATATCTGAGTTGAACATATCCACCAGGTAAGACACCTTATCCAGGGTCTTTGTGCAGAACCTGTCTTTGAAGACTTATGGTGCTTCTGTCTGTCTTTAGGGGCTGTGAGAACTGAAGAGTTTGTAAGCACCTGTGAAGGTGTAGATGCTGTAGATCCCCCAGTACTGGAGGACCATCATGGACCCTTGCCCCACAATAAGACCCTCTTTTTGGGCTATGCCTTTCTTCTCACCATGGCAACACCAAGTGACAAATTGGTCAATCACCAGAAGCCATCAGATGGTCCCACAGGGAGTAGTGAGGAGGAAGAAGGTGAGGCAAATATTGCATTTTCAAGTGAAATGCTATGGCTTTAGGAAAAATGCCTGATAGTGTCTGATCAGACATTTGTGTAAGTGCTTGTTTACCCTTCTGCTCTTTAATCCTTTATAGAAAGGGCCTAAGACTTGGTCTCTGTTATAGAGAACTTGTGGCCTAAGATGTGGCAAACTGCAATGATGGTCATAGGGCTGTTCAGCAAGCTAAGAAAAGTGTGAAAAATAATGAGATCAGCAGTGTCAGAATAGTAAGTATAATGTAAGAAGGAAGGTTTTGAGAGATAAGGGATAATGCTGGGAAATACAGAACTTGAAAGCATGTATAGGTTTCTCCAGTTTGCTTTTGCTAGTGTTATGTTCCATGCAATGAACTGCAACGTGAAATAAGTGCAAGGTGCTTACCTGGCCAGTGCTGTGCTACCCTTTCTTCTGCTGCTTGTTTTTTTTTTTTTTTTTTTTTTTTTTTTTTTGACTCTTCTAAGGGTTTTCTCTAGATATTATTGGGAGAAAGGCTGGGGTCCCTTACTGGAATGGATGAGAACTCTGTAGACTGAGGTGTATGAACATAAGGAGATAGAATGTAGTCAAAAATTGAACTTTCTGCTGTAGAATTTTTAGAGATGACTCCGTATGACAAACATTACGTAGCACAACAGCTGCGAGCAGGAGCTGGCTATATCCTGGAAGACTTCAATGAAACCCAGGTAATGGTTTACTTACTAACCTGGAATGACAGTCACAGAATAGTTGAGATTGGAAGGAATTTCTGTAGCTTATCTTTTCCAATGTTTTTGCTGAAAGCAGGATCAAATAGAGCAGATTGCATTGGTCCTTGTCCAGTTGTGTTTTGAGTATCCTCAAGGATAGAAACACCACAGCTTCTCTGGACACCCTAATCCTATGTTTGATCACCTCCAATTTAAAAAAAGGAAATTCTATTTAATTTTTTTATTTCAATTTGTAACTGTTGCTTCTTGTACTTTGAGCGAATAACACTGAAAAGAGTCTGGCTCCATCTTTTGTACACCCTCCTATCAGTCATGAATATGCATTAATAAGACCACTCAAGCCTTTCCTTCTTGAAGCTCAGCTCTTCCAGCCTCTTATTGTATGGCAGATGCTCCAATACCCAGACCTCTTAGTGGTCTTTGGCTGGGCCTGATCCAGCATGTCTGGTGTTTTTGGTGTACTGTGAAACCTAGGAAAGGATGCAGTACTCCAGATGTGGTCTGTACCTTGGAACACTTGGAGGTAGAGTTCTTCATTTACCAGATCTACTTGGGACAACTAATTTAATTTAGTGTTGCTTCTACTTAAATTCAGAGGTTTTTTTAATAAAGAGGGTAAATTGTTCTTGGAGCATCTTGCCTGAGGAAGCAGTCTTCTCTAGTGACTTACCGAGTATCAAACTAATAGATAAATCATCTCTTCTCATCTGGAAGAGGGTTATGATGCAAAAACTATTAGGCAGAGTTTTTCCCCTGTGAACTGCACATTAAACAGATGCTGAAATCAGTAATACTTTTATCTAATTCAGCTTTCAAATAATAAGGCTGTGAAAGTCAGGGTTTCAGTTGTTTTCTTCTTTAAAGTGTTTAGCAGCGGGATAATTTCTGGGGTTTTTTTGCAAGCACTGTCTCCTGTTTACATGTCTTTTTATCTCCCCTGAAGTGTAAGGCAGCATATCAGTGTCTTTTAATTGCGGACCAGCATTGTCGAACTCGGAAATACTTGCTGTGCCTTGCCAGAGGGATCCCTTGTGTGTCTCATATTTGGGTCCATGATAGCTGTCATGCTAACCAGCTTCAAAATTATCGGAATTACCTTTTGCCAGCTGGATATAGCCTCCAGGAGCAAAAATTGCTAGAATGGTAAGTGCCAAATAACCATGATCTGAGTCCACAGACTCTCCAAGAGAACTGTTACACTTGGTAGACTCTTGAATAGCTACAGGTACTGAAGATGACCCTAGTACTGCTCTCCATGCTTTTCCTTTGATGTAGGAACAGCACTTCCATCTCTGTCCTTGGATTTACTGTGGCCTCTAGTGCCAAGATATGTTTGGGTGCCATATACACAAAAAAGACAGTCGCCTGGGAAGTAAGAAAGGTGTCTGTCTTCTCATGAGGAAGACACAATTCAGGAAAGGCTTTTCACAAACTCTGCTAACTTCTCTAATTGCTCAGAAATGGATAAAGGAAAGCAATGCTCATTTTCCCTTGGTTTCTGCCTTTTCTATGGAGTCTAATCCAGTAGGTCTCTTCTGAGATAACAGTTGTCATGTCAGACTCCTCAGGCAAGGTGAGGAGCAGAGAAAAGTTTGTAAATTGCTGTAGGCTTCTGGGCGGACTGATGTGTTCCTGTTCATCCCTGTCAAAGTGGAAGCACTTTGAATGTGCACGAAAAAGGTGGTTCTGAAATAAGAAGGAGCCTAGCCTAACTTCAGATTTAGGCTGCTGCACACCCCCCCACCATTATTGTCTAGCTGTTGTTTTACTCTCTGTAAATAGGATAATCGATTTAGGAGGGGTGGTAGGAGAGCGGGTTGTATGCAAGATATTCAAAGAACCAATATGGGAGCCAATCAGGTGACTAGATTACTAGATGTTCTTAGGAGTCTGCATTTCTCTTTACAGGCACCCACGAGAAAATCCGTTCCATAATCTAAAGGTTCTTCTGGTGTCAGACCAGCGACAGAACTTCCTGGATCTGTGGTCTGAAATTCTCATGACTGGGGGAGCAGCATCTGTTAAACAGCATTACTCAAATGCTCATAACAAAGGTACTCATTGGCCAGTTTCTCGGCGAATCCTATGCCACTGTGGTCTCTAGTATGGTTTAAAACCATTTAGGATGTCTTACAAGGTCATCTATGAGCAGAAAGCAAGCCCAAGTGCAAGACACTAGCTCTCTACTTGAATGTAATCTATAAGTAGATTACATTCTAGGAGACCTGTCTTGCGGAGGAGATGCCTCAGCAATTCAGAACACAAGCTGTTGGCTTCCAGTCTATGACAGGGGGAAATAGGCAAGAGTTGCTCCTGGACCTTTTGTGAGCCTCTCAAATTGTACTTCCTTGTCCTTCTGAACTCAGCTGTCTCTCCCTCTCCATATGGGACATAGGTTTTAGTATGCCCAGCCTGAGGTCAGGACTCAGGGTCCTGCTTGTAATGTTGGCTACTCATTTTCTCTTATCTGAACTAAAAGAAGTATTTTACTTGCAAGGTGCATGGTTGCTGTAGAGTATGTCTTAATTTGTACAAAAAGAATTCACTGCCTAGGAATGAGAAGACACGTAAGAGCGATTCGTAGTGTTAAAACACACTGATCTGCCAGGTTGGACAGGGCTTAGAGCAATCTGGTCTAGTGGAAGGTGTCCCTGCCCTTGGCAGTGGGGTGGAGCAAGATGAGCTTTAATGTCCCTCTCGACCCAAATAGTTTAGGATTCTATGATCTGCTGCAGAATGGATCCTCTTTGTTCACCTGACAGATGCCTCTCTTTCCTCCTGTGCAGATATTGCTTTGGGTGTTTATGATGTGGTGGTGACTGATTTTTCCTGCCCCGCTGGTGTCTTGAAGTGTGCAGAAGCTTTACGGCTGCCTGTTGTCTCACAAGAGTGGGTGATCCAGAGCCTTATTACTGGGGAGAGAGTAGGCTACAAGCAGCATCCCAAATATAAACATGACTATGTCCCCCACTAAATGAAAACTTAGCCCTTCTGTCCCAACTGTTGCACGGACTGTATTTTAATCAGATTTCAAATGTTTGTGAATGGGACAGTATGCATGGATTATTGTATATAGTTTTACCTGCTGGACTTTTATGATTAAATAAATGTTCAATCTCTTGTGGTATCTGCTGGGACTCCTCATTTTTCTAAACTTATTCCAGAGCAATGCCTTCAGAAAAGGAGGGAAAATTGAAAAGAAATGTTTACATTTCTCTGAGGCGAATAGCACTAATATTCTACTTCAGGTAAAGGCTAACCTCAACACAAAGTCGATTATAAAGGAAGAGAAGGGAGTCTATTCCATTGGCAGCCTGTATTTATGGAAGTGAATATCACAAAATTGGGGGTAGCCACAATTCTGTTTGTTGTAAGAATACCATGTTGTGTACTTCTCCAGGTTGCTGCTGTTCTTTTCCATCGATTTCATTAAGGTGTTGCTGAAGTGACTGCTAAGAATTTCTAGGACAAAGTGCCAGTTTGTTTTGGCTCTCTCTCTTTTTTTCCTGTTGTGACTATATAGGTATTAAGCTGCCTTAGTGGAGACTGGCACTACCTAAGTAGAGATAAAGACACAAGAAAAAACACAAGAACCTTGTGCTGCTTGAGACTTGAGGTGCAAAGACCATGTAATTGGTGTGTATCTTTACAGTAATGGAATAAATCTGCTTCTGAGCTTCTGCATTCACAACCAGGCACTTTATTTTAGCACTCAGCTGGTGCAAAGGCAAAAGCTTTTCACTCAAATAGTGCCATAGGCTGAAGGTGCACCCAGGCCTCCATCCAGCCTTGCAATCTTTAGTCCCCTGCTTCATAAATGTAGTTTTTTAAAATGTGTATTTTAAGGTGCCAGATCTTTAACTTGATGGCTGTTGTTACTGTGTCTTTCTCAGTGAACAGAGAGGATTCTTTTTTTCCCCAAGGACATGAAACTTTAGTGTGAGCTGTAGCTGTGTGCAAATACCAACCCTTTGAGGGAAGGCTGGTTTCCTGGCAGCCTTTGTGTTCAAATTGGGAAACCTGATACAATACCCTAGTGATGGACTGGAGGCCTCCCTTCTGCCAGTCATTCAAATGGACTTGCAGCAAGACAGTCTGTTTGTTGTAGCAAGGCTAGGAAATTTTAGTAACAGGCAAGAAGTTTCTGCCAGATAGTGCTTTTCATTGACAGAGAATGCTGTGCCACTCTATTGCCCTTGCACTGGGGTGCAGATATTGACAACATTCCATACAGTTGCATGACAAGATGGTTTTATTTTGATTCAGTAGGGTAGTCACTAGTAGCATTCTAACTAGTCTGGAATGAAAAGAGCCCAGGTGGAGCAGACAGACATCCCAGGGAAGCATCTGCTGAGGTTCACTGTGAGCACACTTTGCTTCTGGCACAGGGTGCTTGGTACTTGAATAGGGGGCAAAGCTCTTACTTTGTCTTGGCACATACAGTAGTAGCACACAAAATGTATTAAATGGTATAGATAAAGCATGTGATACAACTGGTGTCTCTTTCACTTGTACAGAGATGCTAGAATAGTGCACTGCACAAGAAGACATTCTTAAAGTCTGCTCCTTCTTCCCTCCCCCTTCACCTCAATTGAAAATTGTTATTGCTGATTAATAGACATTGTGTACTGTAAGTCAGTTTACTGCACAAGTGGAACTTCTGAATACAGCTAAAACTTCATTTATAGTCAAGAATAATAGATACTCCGACTTGCAATGGAGCACAGTCCAGCTGAAGAGTCAAGACATCACAATCCTTGTTCCTTTTTCACTTTCTAAACAGGCACAGACTTCCTCCCTAGAAGCATTTATAAGAATACGTGGAGGCTGCAGAATGCATGTTTTCACTAGTTCAGAAAAAACAGAGTAGCTTTCTGCAATCACCGGGCAGCCTCACGTAAGTGGCATTTCCTGCCAATTCTTTCTGAAACAGTAGTTCACCAGGCAAGAGCCAGCTACAAAAAAGTTGAGCGCAAACTCTCCCAGCTGTTCAAGAGCACCAGTCTCCGCTGCTTGATGCATCACTGGTCACAGCCTGAAGAAAAGGTCTTAGTGCTTAAACCCCAAAACTGCAAGAGAAGGGTAAAGTATTAATTACATGTTGAAAGTAACTCCCTTTATCAGCCCACATCAGCATTTTTCAGCCAATATGAGCTACCAGCTTGTTCAACTTCCTGCCAAAACAAACTCAAAGGGGAGAAAGTGTATGAAACCCAAACATTGACTCAGGCTGGTTTGTTACTTTTCTATCGTAGTATTTAGCAACACTTCGTATAAGCCAAAACTACTAGGACTAGTCAATAAAAATGGCTTTGTACTTCCTAGTACCTCAGGATAATATTACAAGCAACCCTGAAAATACTCCTACCTGCCCAGGGTTCCTCCAGCCTGGGTGTAGTATTTGTTATAATCCAAGCGTAGCAGCAGTTGAGCTAAGTCAGAGTTTATCTGATGGTTGCGAACACTAGAGAGAATCTTGAAGAGAAGTGATGACTGACGACTGAATCCCTACAAATTAGAAGAAGTCAGTTCTGGGGCCTCTCAGAAAGCAAGCAAGCAAGCCTTTAATCTCTGTTTCTCCCAAACCAGTCCTTTAACAGCATGATGAAAAGAAACACTACATGACAAGTGATGCTTGTCCAGGATAGGGTAAGCTGTGAGCCACAAGAATTCCTAGGTGTTAGTTAACCAAAAGGAGGGGAGAGAGGCACCCACAAACACCTGCCTCATTCCATTCCAATACCTGCCAACATTCTTCCTCTCTGTGCACATAGAATTTCCCACCTAAGAACGGCTGATTGATTAAAATAGTTACAAGCATCTATACAGAATGTCTCAGCTTACACACTCTTACTACAACTGTTAAACCCAAGATAACTGCTTAGGCAAATGTTTGCATGAGAGAAGAACAGATCCATAGAAACACAGATTTCACCTTCACCAAAATACTGAGTTGTGCAGCTCCCCGTTCATCTAATGGGCCCAGATTCTGACTGACCAGAGAACAAAAACTATGACAAAGATCCAGAATTTCATTTAAGCAGTGGAAAACCTGCATGGGATAAAAAGTACAAGATAGTAGTTGAAACAGAGTTTGAACATAAAGAAAGCAGTTCTTGGTACCTGAAAAGTTGCAGCATTCATAATCAAGACATTGCTGATACTGTATTTTTTAATCAGTAAAGAAGTTCTTAAAGTACCTGTAGCATTTTTGTAAGGTTTTCTGTCGAGAAAGAATTTAAATGTTACACTGCATCTCCCTCCTCCCCCTCATCCCTTCCACCTTTTGAAGACATTACTGGGGAAACAGGATTGGCATGAGCCATCCATATAGGCAGAGGAGTTGAACACTGGCTTTCCTGTACAACCAGCAGGTCATCACTACAGCTTCAGGATTAAGAAGGAAAAATAAAGACCAGCATGAGCTGTGGTTCAAGGCTTTGATTTCACTATTCGCTAAACTTAGAATTTTTTTTGTATTGGTTGGTCAAGGCAACTTGCGTTCAAGAACGTTAAGAAAACACAAAAAATTCTTCACAGACATACCTACTGGAACACATCAAAATTCCAGACTGGATAATTGGTTTTCTGCCACCTTTATGCCATAATAGTCTCACAGACTGAACAAAGACACTGTGTTTCATTGAAGCAAACTTTTTTTGGGAATGTTTTTGTGAGGTTAAAGGTTTATAAAAATACTGCAACATTATAACATATTTTTTATTTAAAAAAAAACCTAGAAAAGACCCTTAAAAGTCTATTCTGGGACATCTCAACTATTTTTATTCTCTTAAGTAGGAGAGGAAGTGTTTCCTGGTCTAATGCATTTCAGCATGAGTCCCTCAGGAACACAGTTCCCAGCATTATGCTTGTTAGTACTTCTTTAATAAAATGGCCTGTGATAAAAATATAGCGATAAAATGTAAATTAACACGGTTAACTGAACACTGAAATAATCTTGATTTAAAATTGCCAGGAATGTAGCATTAACACTCACCAACTGTAAATGCAGTGATCTGAATGTAATTATCTGTTCTAGTTTACACCTGCCTTATTCCTAGAATTGTAGTCTGTGCTCTGCAGCAGATTATTGCTGATCTGTTTTAAAGCACATGATTTGTCATATCTGTTCAAAAAGGTCTGTTTCTTAGGGCAGTTGGAGAATTTGTAGAAAAAGGTGAAAACTTGACCTACTTACAGGTTTTAGGAGGATGAAAGACTGAGCCAACAAATTACTTAAGAAATGATCATGAGCCAATCGTATACTCTCAAAATCTCGCGTGGCATTTATCTGCTGCAGAAGCTGTGAGAACTGAGACTCCAGTACATCCACCTGATGGATATGTAAAGATATCTCATTAGTATCTTGAGGAATGGGAGTACTTTAGACCATCCAGAAGTTTTGTGTAAGAAACTTCCTTTCATTACTGCTACTCTTATATTAGAGGCTGAGGATCCCCTTCTCTCCACCCCATGAATGGAGAATTATAGACAAGAGCAGTACATAATGGAGGGACAGAATAAAATTTGATGCCTAAGCAATATCTAAGTAGAAAGGGAAATGGTCACTTTCTTTAAAGATTAACTATTTAAAAAGTATATAGCCAGCATGTAAACAAAGGTATTTGACTGTAGTAATCTCTGAATTTTATACTGGGAGATACTATCTGGAATCTTAGGGCAAAGGCTGCAGTGCAAAACCTCAGCTGGATTACTCTGGAGAATCTAGAGAGTCAGGCCCCATCAATTCAGCTGTTACAGCTATTAACAAAGGGATAGGTAATTCTCACAAAAACATGCTATTAGTAACTGCTGTCTGCATTTGAAAAGTCTCTTTTTTTCACTCAAATGGTCAGAATACAGCTTCATTCAATTCTTTTAAAAACTAACCAACCAACCAACAAACCCCAAAACTTAACTCACAGTGGACTTTGGTAAGAGGCATGGAAGAAACCAAGATGGTATCTTAATGATAATCCTTCAGAGATGTCTGTGGTTTCTCACAAATAGTAGCACTGGAGAACCACTAGAGAACTCCTGCATTTCCAGTAACACTAACTGATTCACAAGTCCAAAAATTTTTTAATTGTAGCACCAAGTCTGGGAGCTTGGAGGAAGTTCTAGATGTTGTAAAGGAAATCCTGATTTCCTTAAGGTAGAAAGAACCTGAAACCTGAAAGACAGGTCTTCAGTGCACCCTCCATGCATTTCTGCCAGTTCCTGACTAACTGATACAGTTTGTCTTTCTCCGTAAATACCAACCTGCAGATAATACTGAAGATTGTCCACAAGAAAAGCCATGTGATCCCTCAGACGCCATTTGATGGCATCGGTTCTGTTCGATTTCAAGTGTTTGCGTTGCATCTGGAGAGCCCAGCAGTGCTGTAGCTCAGCCTGGACTCGTCGCACACTCAGCAGGTATTTGAATATAACATTGTACCTACAGTGAAAAAATACAACGTTGTTTAAGACTAAAATCTTTCTTGGCTGCAGGTACTGGAGAATATAACAATGCAAGACTGGAAAAAGAAACAGGAGGTGGCTGCCTGTCAACAGATAGGGCAGATCAGGGCCCATCTCAGAGTAAGATTTCTGCTTGTATTGGTTACTGACTTAAAAAATACAAAGTTAATTTCGGTGCAAGGAGGGGAGTTGCCAATGAAAACATTGTTGAAGCAGCACTGTTTGTAAATTAGTGCAGATCTGTCAGCATCTTGTAGGTCTTACTGTCAGTACCAGTACTCTCAGTATGAGTAACAGTAAAGAGCCATTTTAAAGTTCAGGGAGCAAGATGAAGTATTATAGAAAAAAACCTCAACACATTAGTGAGTGACTGAGATCGGAGACCATACAGATGAATATACAAAGACCATACCTAGTACTTACTTCTCAAGAACAGCAGGAGTAAACAGAATGTGCAATGGCCACTGAACTTTATAAGAAAGACCCAGAGCTGCCCACCCAGATGTGGGGGCTTCACGTGGAGATAACTCCCGGGAGGGCCCTTCACGAATCTGAGAAGTGTCTGAAAACAAATGAGGCACTGAATTACATTATTTTCTCAGTCAATACAACTGTGGCAAGGAAGAAGAGGGGAAAGGGAGAGAACAGAATTAAGAAGAGCCAAAACAGTCTGGGCCATCACATTGGGCTGTAAAGGGAACAAAATTAGTATTTCTTCAACTTTAGAGAAGGGTAACAGGACTAGAAAACAAGGTCATCATCTCCCATCTTAACTCACTATTAAAAATGCAAGTATATACCTTTATGCTCCTTTCCGTGATACTCAATGGTTAAGTGAAGAAGAGGAAGAAGGTTGTCATCATCTAACAGTACCTTATGAGCAGACTGCTGAAATGCAACGTTGACATCTGACGAGAGAACACAGATATCAACCCAAGATCATGCAGCTAATGCTAATTTTGCACCTATTAGTTATTTATGCCCATCCATAGAAGACAACACTGATGCGCTATTGCCACTGGTTTCTTTTAATTCCAGCTTCAAATATGGAGAGAAACCTGCCATCTGAAAGTTTCTGAGAGGTTGTTTTCACTTACTCTGTCAGACATTGTAATTCACAAGTGCTGTTCTTTCAAAACTAATGGTATCATCTAGAGAATAAGATAGAGCTCTCCTGTACTGGATGTGGCTCACCATTTTCCTGCTCTATCACAGTGAGAACAGTTTGGTAAGTGAATAAGCAACACTCACCATGTTCAGTTACAGCCGTAGGTGGCGTCTTTAACATGTGCTGTGCAGTGTCAATGAAAGCCTGAAACAGCTCACCTCTTCCCAAAAGGTAAAAGTCTTTTATAATCTGTGGAGATAAATTTTTTGTACCTAAACATACCAAAAATTGAGCAGAAATTTTAAGCATCCTAGCCAATTGCTTGGACAACTTCTGCTACTTCGAAACACAGCTGGAGAGCTCTGAATTTCATTCACTGACCAAAGAGTCTACACCACCTTTGCTTCAAGATGCAAACCACAAAACCACATACACATACCCCTCTAACTCTAAGTTCTATTGCTCTGTGCTCTTTCTTGAGAGCTTGAAAATGAAAACAGCTTTACCTAAAAAAAGAAATCCCAGAGTATAAGGCAGTAAAGTATTTGATGGGAAACAGGTATTTAAAAAAGAAAGAAAAAAAGATAAGCTGCTTCAGCAAAAACAAACTAGCAGATACATTACCTTCAGTTGTCCTAGTAGATCCGATTCCTCCACCATCAGTTTCCAAAGATGCTAGTGAGAGAACAAGAACCATTCAGAGAGAATAGTAGCTGTCTCGAAACACTTGCAATGCATACAAAAAAGCACCTATACCAAATGCTATACAAAGCACAAGAGAACACACTAAGAGTCCTGTGTAGCAGCTCGTGCTACTAGTTAAAAATTGATATACACCAGCCAAAAACTCTGCCTGAGAGACATGAAGACCTGTGACAAAAAAAACCCCGAAAGCAAATTCCTATGAAATGAGTCCCACCCAAGCTTGTTCTCACTTCTCTAACCTCCCCATCTTCTCAGGTTCTCCTCCCCACCCAAACTGAATAAAATTAAAAATTGCCAAAGCAAAGAATGTGTCCAGTGAGATGCCATCTACTGTACTAAAAGCACAATGAAAAGTTCTGAAGTCGTTTCCCTTCTTTCACCAATGAAAGTGCATTGTATTTGTTAATATCCTTTTGTCATTAGAAGCTGGGGTTACATGAAGCTCTGAGACCCGTAAGAACATGAAAGCTACCTGCATATTCACATGCTTGTTCAAACACTAGTGCTGAAGAGTCCCCTTCACCCAGTCACTCACAAAACTTAAGAGCTCCTCAGCCTGCACAGCAGTTACCCTTCCTGGGATGCTTACCTCAGCAACAGTGCTCCGTATCCAGTCAACCACTGATTCAAAGTCCACCAAACTAAAGAGCGGTTGCTGCTTGAGTCGATGTAGCTCTGCTGCAAAAATGTCCTCCTGGTTTTTTAGGATGGAGCCTGGGCAGTAATGAAAAGTGTTTTGGAGACTAAAAAGGAATGCCATTTGGAGACGGGCAGACCCCTTTCAGCACAGTGGGGCAGAAAGGCTGTCCAGGCAGCACTGTCTCAGGTATGACAAGGAATGTGAAGAGGAGGCCTCAAAGTACAAGTACCAAGGTACAAGAGATTACTAATGCAGATACAGTTAAAGTATAGATACTTGCCATGGCAGTGCTGTGGTATCAGTAAAAATCCCAAATATTTTCTATGCAAATGGCTGCTGCTGACAGCCCTTTTTCTAAAATGGAGCTAGATCTTTGAACCCACATCAAAAGTTGGTTTGGTTCTCCCCCTGTCGCTGCTCCTTTCAAATCTATCCTACTGCTTGAACCTGGGGACTTTTTTTTTAACCTACTGAGCTAGAAGACCAATTTTTTTTCACCTTGCTCTGCTAAGGCAAGAAAACAGTCCAACTGAATTGGTCTTTTGATCTCTGGTAATTTAGGTACTCTTGCACATACAAGCTCAAGATAGAGCCACCACAGCAGTCCTCCCTGATTGGTACAGGAATGTATTTTCCAAACCACCTCCAATGTGAACGTATCAGGCTCTCAAAGAGAACCATCAGCTGGAATTGTCTCTCCCTTGCTGTCTTCAAGACTCTATCTAGATAAGTTGTCTTCCATAGCGACTTCTGGGACCATGAATCTCTCATGTTTAAGAATGCATGTTAATCCTGTGACACCATTCTGCAACATATACAATCAGAGCATGATGTGCCATTACATCTTTCTGCAGCCCTTAGGGATGGGGATGCAAACGAAAAAGAAAACAAGCCCTTTGCAATCCCTTTATCCAGAGCAAATCACATGGTGACTTGTTGCTGGAAATTTGGAGACTATATTTGGAAAGTGTTATTTATTCATCCTGTTCTTATACTGCTCCCTTGGAATCAATCGGAAGCAGAATGCTGGGATCACTGCTCTGTCCTGGTACAACCATCCATACAGTCTGAAGAATATCAGCCAATAGTCAGTGACTGCTGAGGAATTCATTAATACAGCATTTTGGAAACTACTTGTCAGTCACTCATAATGGAGCAGAGGTTGCAAGAAAGATATTCCTTACCTTTTCTTGTCAGGTTAACATTCTGATTCTCAAACATCTGTACAGATTCTCCCACAAAGAGGATTTTCTCGGCAACCCGCACAGGAATGTATGAAGGCAGCATTTCTACTCGCAGAGAAAACTGTTTTAGAGATGGAGCTAACATGTTCTCCTCCTCAATCAAGCGCTGTCAAAGGCACGAGGGAAAAGAAACCAAGTACAAAACAGTGTGAGAAAACCAGACAGAAGAGGTGTATAAAGGGCAGTGTATATGCGTGTGTGTGTGAGGGTGCATCCAAGAATGCTGGAAGCTGGTGGAAAGGGAGCAAAACTGATTCATATCATTTAAGTAAGACAGGAAACTTTGTTATGCTTCTGGTATGCTAGCAGATCTCCCTAGAGATGTTGCTTCCATCAGAAAGTGGAGCAGAAGTGGAAAAAGGAGAAGCTAAACCTTTGCGGAACAGCAGCAAATTGGCCGTACCAAAGGATAGTGTATCATCAGCAAAAAGAATTTTTACTGAAACTGCATTACACAAGTCTTTTTGTGGCCATAACAATGTTAACTAGCATTACCAAAATTAATCCTCTCCTACACTCATTCCTATGTTTTAACACTGCTAAAACACTTGTGATAAAGGCCAAATGTAAATGCCACCACTAGTGAGCAAATAGGGTAACGATCCAAAGGCTTGCTAGCAAAAATAAGGCAATTTTCTCAGCTCTTTTGAAAGCTGTTTAGAACAATACAGTAAGTTAACTGTGTTCCTGAATGCATTAATAAAGAACTCCAAGTACAGAGGCAAGATTTTCCTTCAGAGAAACAATGCTGACAATTTCAACTGGATTTCTTGTTATAGGAGAATTAGTTTCAGTACTCCATAACAAAAACAAAATCATCATGAAAAATTTTTAAGAATATTTGCCAGAATTTTTCTTTTTAATATGAGGGTTCAGTATGAGTTAGTATACACACACACATACATACATACATATATATATATTTGTTAATACCAACAAATTGGCAATTCGTAAGATTTTACTGACACTTTTAGATGAGGCAGTACCTGAGCATTTTATTGTTCTATCCCATCAACACTCAGGATTTCTTGTTTTACTCTTTGACTCAAGAATTGCCAACACCATTAGTCAATAATACTGAAAAAAGGAAATAATTAGGCCTTCTGGGTGTTATCTTCTTAATGTCCACATTTTCCACCATGGCCCTAGAAGACTCACCAATTTTCACATTCTTCCTTTACCCGATATAGTGAAATAACAGATTTTTCACTAACTGCCTTTTAAAGTTTTCCCTTGTTTTTGTCTGTGTGTAGCCTGGGTTCAACAGAGACTGCACAGTAATTATTATGCAACACGATATTTTGAAGGGAGTCTTCTGTGTGTTTGCAGCCAAGCTGCATGCAGCACACTAACACCATAGGTGCTCGTTAAATGTTTTCTCACTGTAAACCAGAGCATGAATTTAGAGTTGCAGTTGCTCCTCACTGAGCTCTATTCAGACACTCATGCTCAAAGTGTGGAAGATTACTCCATTAAGAAAGCTGCTTTGCACAAGGGCACTCTAATGGTGTGACATCTACAGGAAGAGTCACAATGTTTCACTAGTGTACTGGCAGGTCTTAGCAGCCTCTTGGCTCTCCAAGAGCACATTTTCCACCGGTACTCTCAGTAGCATTAACCTGTTAGGTAACATTTGCGCAACTCATGGTTGTGCAAGAAAGGTACTTGACCCAGCTGCCCACAGAAAGGGTGTGAAAATCAATCAACAGCGAAGCTCCCCACACCCTCTCCCTTGCAACTGCTCACACTACCACCAATCCCTACGTTACACAGATCACAGTGTTGACCATAAGGAATGAGAAACTGGTCAGTCAAGAGCAGGGGGCGTGCAGCAGTTTCTATTACTTAACATCAGCACCTGCACAGATTCCGTCCATAGGGCTTTCTGCCCTCAGATTATCCAACTATGCCAAAAGATGTCCCTGTCCTTTCTGCCTAGCAGCAAGCGGTTACAATATTATCTTGATTCACCATGCTGCCAGGTCTCAATACATGTCTACTTTAGCATAGCTCACACTGAAGCAGAAGACAATATATTTCTTCTTTAGTTCCCTAAGGACCACAGGATGCCAAGCTATGACTTGTAGTTCTTACCAGGTCCTGCAGTTCTCGTAGCTGTTTTCCTGTAAGTCCCCCAATTCCTAAGTCATCATCATCTTCTTCAGGTTGGCTAGGGACGTTTCCAGAAGAGGGGCCCTGTTTGATAAAGAACTCTTCATGTTGGTCTAGTAGCAATCCATGCAGCATCCAGGCAGAGAGCTGCTTATACATGACTCCATGGCACACAGCCAGAATCCTGAGGTCAAGAGAAACAGACAGTGGGGTCTTTGCATGCAATAACCAAAACCTCATTGTGCATCATTCTGGAAAGTCCAGTCAGTCACCAGGCAGTATGGCAAGTGCTAAATGGCTAATGTGGAATTTTATAATTTTTTTTTAAACAGAGAAAGTTGGACAAGACCAAAAGGTGCAAAACTAAACTAACATATCCTCTGATTATGTGGCTTCTCCACAGAAGTCTGCTAGAAGGACAGAGGTATAAGTCTGAGTGGCTTCCCAGTCCTGCTGTTTCTACTCAATTACATTTTAGCATGAACACAAGTAGTCTGACTTTCTCTGCAAGGACAGACAAACATTGCAATACTCACCCAGTCACATTTATCTTTTTGAAGGATCAAAATCAGTAACAGGTCTATCGTATGCAAAACAGTTCACATAGACTTCAAAAGAAGAAAAAACACTGGGTCTGAACTTTTCTGAGCACTTAGTCCAAAGCATGGAGAAAACTTTAATTCTTACTATAAACTTGCTTTATATAAATCATGGGGACTGTGACACCTTTCCCTGCATGCTCCTCTTATATTGTGCAAGGCTGTTTCGCATGTAGTTTTTTAATAAGTAAGATAAATACTTTGACACTAACTCCAATTACTACAGAAGGATAAAGGAATAGTTTTACTTCATCTACATACTTTTCAAGAGCACTGCGAACAGGAGGCAACCCCCCGCAGCTATGTTTGTGGACTGTCTCCAATATCTGACATCCATGAATCTGCAGAAAGAAAAGGTTAGGCTAGGTGTGTTATTTAGATCTGTACTGACCTTTTCAGATATTGAGACACTACGCTTTCTGCTAACCAGAAATTCCCTTAACAAACTGAACAAATTTTACAGAAAGAAAGATGTAACATGCTCCATGTAGCGAAGAAAGAGACCTTCTTGGGTGCTCTACGCCCAAGCTTCTGTCAAAACTTTCCCTTAACCAAATGTAATCATCTCTGAATTCTGAAAACATTAGCCTCTGTCTTTTTTTTTTTTTTTTCAGGTGATAAAGACTCAAAAAAGAAGAAATTCCAACCAACAGCATCTTAACCTATAAAATGCAAGTTATCAAAGATTATACTGATAATGGGAAAAAGTCAAATCCAGCGTAAACAGACTTGCCAAACAGTTATTTAATACTTACAGCAGTACTAGTAATAGGGCATCCATTACTCAAATCGCGTTTTTTGCTAGTATTAGAAGTCTGGGTTGGGGGCTTCATCAGTTAAAGAGGAAACTTGTTAAGAGAAACTAGCTGCAGTTTTACTGTACCTTCTGAGTTTTGATCTGTTCCACCATGACCATTACAGAGGGGAAAAGCAACTGAAACTGCAGAACAAGGAGCAAAATATTGAATTAGGTTGTTATGCAAGGAAGAAAGAAAAAACTATACTTGAGTAAGTCTGGACAGCAGCTCAACACAATAATGTAATGAAACGGTTATATAGCATTCCCCACAAATGAGAAACATGACATGAAAATCTCTAGGAAGGATGTCCTCCCTCCGCAAAGTTATTATAAGCCAGAAGGAGTTCAGGCTAAACGCAGGCAGTGAGGAATGCGTGAGGGTCAAGGAGGAGGACCTAAGCTTTGTGTTGAAGCACGGGTGATCCTCTGAGCATCATTAAGGGACTACAAAGGTAGAGATGCTAGACAGAAATGGCACGACATGACAGACTAACCATTCTTTACCCCATCCACATTCCTATTGGACTCAATGAATTATCAGAGTAACCAAAGAACACTACCTGTTTATTAACATGACATACCTGGTCCAAGGAATAATTAACATGTGAGATGGAAAGATGTGGGTCAGCCAGAAACTGTAAGGATAAAGCAATTAATGAAAAGTAATTATGACAACCACTGGATGGTGAGAGTACCCAACATATGACAGCTATTAACGTAGCGGAGATTAATCAAAACCTTTAAAACTGAAAACTAAAGCCACAATAGTCTGAGACAGCACTGGGCTCTGATACAGATGGAGCACTTACCGAAACTGAAGGATGAGGGGACCTAATACTTATTAGAATGAAGAGCACTTTACAATGGCATCTCACAGAAATAATTTGGAAGGCATCCCTCATGTGAAAAGGAAAATACTTTGTCTCATTTTAGGTACTACTACTTAGCATATGTATTGCAAAAATTACAACTTTCCACAATCTCTCAGCAGCAGGACAGTCCCGTCTCTCTCTTTTACCTCTTGTTCTAGGTCAAGTAGTGCCTGTCGATACGGCTGCAGCACTGAATCAAGACCTGTGCAGAAGGCTCGCAAATAAATGCCATGTAATCCACTCTGGTTTTGCTGAGATGGATGATGGTCCTGAAACCAAATAATAAAATCTCCATCAGCACCCTAGTTCAGGTCTGAAGAGTAATGGAGTATCTGTGCAGTGTCATAGCACCAGTCAGGGCTCCAAACATGTTGTAATGCACCTTATCCCACCATAATGTGATCAGAAAAACAAATACAACCTTGTCACAAGGAAAGTTATTGAGCAGAGTTATATTTAGCTCTTTTGTGGACCTATGAAAATGCTGGGAACCACCGGTATCGGTGCTTCTTTTCACTTGAGACTGGCTCTTGGATCTCAAGGCTCTCCACAAACCACGAGGAGGGCAAGGTAGACGTGAGAGTCTTACTCAGTTCACAAACCCTGGCCAGTCTGCTGTGACCAGAAATTATTACAAGATTTTCCCAAGAATGAGGTTTTGGTCCATCTTTCACTGCTTTGCACCCTCCCGTACGTGCATCGCTCTGAGCTGTCTGGAGGGCTGCTCGGGAAAGCACCTTTGTTGGCGCTCCCGCGGGATGCTCACGGGGCCGGGGCAGCTTGGCCTTACCGGCACCTGCTGCGCTCTTCCCGGGAAACACCGCGGCCCGGCGGCCCCACCTGTTGCTGTACGTGTCCCGTGTACTGCTCCACGAATTCGGCGAAGCGGATGTAGTCGGTGCCGAGGCGGCAGAGCCGGTTCAGGACGCTGGTCTCGCTGGGGTGGAGGAATGGCAGCTCCTGAGACACCTGGGCGGGGAAACGGCGATGAGGGACAGGCGGGGGCGGGCTTTCGCTGGGGTCGGTCGGAGACCGGGACAGGGGCCATGCCGTGCCTGGAGGCCGCCGCGCTTGCTCCAGGTGAAGGCCGCGCCCGGGTACCCGCTCAGCGCCAGCAGCAGCTCATGGATCATCGCGCCGTCGCCGCCGCCGCGGGGGCCGCCGGGAAGGGGGCGGGGCCGGGCGGGGAAGGGGGCGGGAGCGGGCCGGAAAGGGGCGTGGCCTGTACGGAAAGGGGGCGGGGCCGGAGGAGGCACCGGGAACGACCGTGCGGAGCTGGGAGGAGAGTGTGCCAGTTTTGCCTTTCTCCATTTATTATGTATTGCTTTACTTCGTTTCCTGTCTTAACCCGGGGTAGTCTTATCATCAAAACTGCCCAGTTTCAAAGTTGTGGAGTTATCGAATAAGCTGGGGTTTAGCAACCTCTTTTTCATTCCTCCTCTCCCCTGTTTTTTGGTACAGTTTTTCTTCATGTGCATGTTTACTCTTGTCCATTTAGAAGACATTAGTGTTTAGTGTTAAATATAATTTAATTCGTATTTGGTTCATGATCACCTTGCCACAGTAAGGTCTGAAATGTAGGAAGAGCTTCTGCTACATTTGTACAGGGATGAACGAGCTCCTGGTACATTGCCTCATTTTCGAAAGATTTTTTGGTGAAGTATCTCTGATACACGGGCACATGCTTTCTATAGCTATACAGATTTTCTGTAACATGGGAGCTCCAACAGTATTGTTTACCATGTATAAATACAATAAAATTATCCTCTTTCTATTGACAAAACTTCTATCATCATAATAAAGACAGAGGAGTGGCTAGGCAGTTTTTGTGCATCATTGACATAAATTTGAGCATACATTTGAGTTACAAAAGCTGTGTGCCATTTCTGCTTTTAGTATACACTACTTGAGGTTGAGCACTCTTGACTTCATTCCTGCAGTGCTGGAGTTGGTGCTAGTTCTTCCCTTATCTGTAGAAGCCTTTGGTTCAATTGCATGCTGCTCACCAAGATTTCTGTGCTAACAGATGGGTTTGATTATTGCTGAATTTAAATACTATCTTCAGCAGATTATAAAACTCAGCATGCTGTAGATTAGCTTATAAGTAGTTATATATGTGGTGATGGCTCAATAATTGACAAAAAAAATGTTTATTCTGTAAAGACTAAATAGATAATTTAGTGGTATCTTTGTACAGTACTATTAATGTAATGATTTTATTAATATAAATACATTAACATACTACATATTTAATCTGTTAAAGAAATCTTGCATGTAAACACAGTTGTCTCCTGCAGTCAGAAAACAAGCTTACAGCAGCATTTGTTCACAAAAAGCAGAAAATCTGAAGAGTCTTCTTTGAGAACACAGCAGGAGTAAATGGTTTAAAATTTATTAGAAGGAACTTTCCTCTATCAAAGGTGGAGGGAACTATTTTTTGTGGAAGGCAGTGAATTGTTGTAAATGAATCATTCTAGTGATAAAAATACAATTGACCATGAAAGCATTTTAAATAGATGTCTGGTGGCTTTTTCACCGTTGGAGGAGTCCTTTGAGGCGAAAATTAGGGATTTGGTGCGGGGTGTTTGGCATGTGGCCAGCATTGCAGAATTGGTCAGAGATGTCTTACTGTGTCTTTGCATTACAATCTGTAAATCTGGCTCATCCCCCCTCACTTTCAGCTAAATATTGTGGGCTACTCAGGACCTACATTACTTTATTGGTTCCCTAAGTGTCTTTTTAGGTAGCCTACATGAGAACGAATACAGAGGCAACAAGTAAGCATTACAAAGCAGATAAAAGGAACAGGGAGTGTGTATCAGACAAAATGAATATTGAATTAACCATATTTCTTTCTGTCATGAGGGGGGAAACAGAGGATTTTATCATGAGCAGGCAGAGCAGGGAGCTTGCTAACTTGCCTCTCAGGAGTAAGGACTCCTCTGCTATTCTAGCAGCCTGTTGGTGTATCCCAGCACTGTATCATGACTATCAGCAGAACTGGGCAGGATTTGGGTTAGGGTCACTTGCTCTCAGTCTTCCCTGGGGAGTCCTGCAGATAGTGTGCATGCAGGACTGTATCCCAGGCAAGCTCTGGCCCATTTGAAGTGAGGTCAGGATGCAAAAGCAGAGACTGGAAGCAAAAGGGATTAAAGTACCCATTTTGAAAGCCAGACTTTCCTTTTTCCTGCCTGGCTTGTCTGGTGCAGTAGAAAAGTGGGATGGGTGAGTCTGCATTCTTTTGCTCCAAGTGTGCAGCTGCTCCCTTGCATTTTCTCCAGAGCTTCATGCCAAGTTCCCTGCTGCAAACATGGGTGGATCAGGGCTGTGGGAGTGATCTGGGCTAGCACTGAGCACAGCTGTGAACTAGCACTGGGGGGTTGCGTGTTGGGATATTTGTTTGTATGTATGTATGTATGTGTCTATGTATGTGTGTGTGTTTCTTTCTTTTAAGTCTGGGTCAGTAACTTGTCTCATTTGACTCCTATGATTTTGATCTGATACTGGGAGCCAAAAGGCAACTTTTGCTGATGGTAATCCATTGCCTAACATGCAACCACATACAAAAAAGTCTATGAGAGGTAGGAGTCGTGTGTGTGTGTGTGTGTGTGTGTGTGTGTGTGTGTGTGTTAATATGCATATACATATACACATACACATGTATACACATACATACATACATACATTTCCCCCCCCCCCCCAATATATATCTGAAATGTATATACCTACTCACTTGAGACAGCTCCTTCTGGATTCTGGGCATTCTGACCCTGTACACACAGAACTGGGAAAATTACAGAACAGAGAAAATTACAGGTATCTAAATGTTATGACAGCCATAGAAGGTAAGAGCTAAACTTATCCAGAATTAGTGGACCCTAAAGGGAAAGGTCATAATTGACTGTACATGATTGCAGTACAAAAAATAATTAAAAAAAACCCAAACTAATAGTGATGAGCTGGATCATCAGAATGATGGACGCTAAGATGTGGAGTGGCATTAGCGCTATGTTATTCCAGCTGTCAGTATCATGTGTGCTGATGAGAGAATAAGAGATAGTTTGGAATTCTTAGTGCTAAATGGGACCTAGGGCACATCCTTCTCAATCTTCAGGCTTTGTTTTGCCAGAAATGAGGATACATGTGAACAATTATTCAGCGGACAGTTGTATGAATACACTATTATTTCACAATCTGGTTTTGGACTACAAGACTCCAGAACTTTGGAAAGGTAGGTGTGATAACTGTATATACAATCCTGTTTCAAGGAGGATTTGAAGAGGTTAGAGATTCCTTATATTTCAGTGGAGGCCTGCAGCTAGGGTATCTTGAAGTGACTACAGAACCACAGGTTCAGAGTCTTCAGGTGTTGTAAAGATACATTTTTTTTCAGGACCACTTACAAAACTAATTTTTCTTATAAAGGAAGTGGCCAATAAGTACAAGAGACAATAAATCAAGACAACAGATAACAGCAGTTTATTTAAAGGACTGAATTTTGGCACTCTTTTCCCGTGGGAAGCCTAGTGATTAGTCATTAAGACCAAGAAGTTCCAAAGATTTTTTTTTTACAGAACTGGTGACTCCAATTCAAAACTATATAAAAATAAGTACCTCTGTAATATTATTTGTAAGGCCATCTGACTAGTGCTCATTCAACATTAAAGAAAAAAAAAACCATGAGAAACAGGAGAAGCAATATATTAAACACATAAACCCACAAATCCTAACATAATCAAGTTAACCAAGACAGTAACAATCAGGAGGAACCATTAAATATAACCTTGAACAGGTTCTGCCAGATTCTTTGATAATGGGGAATAACCATGTTTTATTTTTCTTATCAGAATGAGTCTTACAGGAAGGAGTAAGTTTAAGAGATTTTTTGGAGGAAGGATTGTGCAAAAATGTTACAACATTTTTAGGGGGAACAAAACCAGCTCTGCACTGCATAGTCCACATACAAACATTATTTTAAATGTCTTCTCATTGCATAACTGCAAAGTAGCCACAGGTGAAGCAATTCAAATGTTAATAATTAGACCTATAACTTCACTATAAAAGCTTTTGTTTTGTAATTTATGTCTGGCATTCACTGATGTAGTTATTTCTGTAACTGTTGAACTATGTCTCCCTTCATACAGACTCTTTAAAAGTCACAGAATCACAGAATCAATTAGGTTGGAAGAGACCTAATCATAGAATCCAATCTATGACTGAACACCATCTTGTCAGCTAGACCATGGCACTGAGTGCCTTGCCCAGTCTTTGCTTAAACACTTCCAGGGACAGTGACTTCACCACGTCCCTGGGCAGTCCATTCCAATATCTCATCACTTTTCTGTGAAGAAATTCCTCCTAATGCCCAACCTAAACCTCCCCTGGTGCAGTTTAAGACTATGTCTTTCTGTCCTATCACTTGTTGCCTATGTATTTATAGTAAATATACTTTTTGATGGGCTCAAAGAATCACTGAGGTTGGAAGTGATGCCTGGAAGTATCTAGTCCAACCTTGTTTCCTCAACACAGGGTGAACTCAAGTGAAACATGCCTATTTAGGTTTGAAGTATATCACAGTGTTTCACTGAACTTGTTCTATTTTGTCCATGTCTTCCTTGTACTGGGGAAGCTGGAACTGGATCCGGAACTGGGAAGAAGGTAATGATCAGCTCCCTTAGCTGTTGGTGATGCTTTTCCTAATAGAGGCTGTTGGTCTACCACATTACTTAATTTGCCCTTAAGTAGTAAACTTACACCCTGACAGTGAAATTCACGGGAGTAATTAAAACAGGCACATGGTGACTGGCATCTTCAGTGCTCTGACTCTTGAACAAGAACTAGACAAAGCAACAGTAACGTGTACTGAAGGGAAGGAAACTTTCAGAGCATAATTCTGTCCCGTGGCTGTGCTGCTCAATGTTGATGTTGTTTTGGGGCACCCTGCTTAAACTGGTGGCTGACATTTCAGGTGAGTTACCACGGTTTCGTCAGCAGAGCTGTTGAGATGGAAGGGCACAGCCGCATCCCGCAAGGCCAGATTTTGCTGCTTAGAAGGGTGATGCAGCTGGAGAGCCTGGCAGAAGAGGGTGTAAGCAAGCCTGGCCCAGCAGTGTGTGAGAAGCAGATGGGCTGTCGAGACTGAGCCGATCTGTCTGCGTAGCACGAGTGGGGCAAGGGTTGGCCGAGTTGTGTGTAAGGAGGCTGGAAAGGCTGAGAGCGTGAGATGTGGGTCATGGCTGGGTTTGACGGGGGCTGTGACCCACCTGAGAGGGCTGGCAGAGTTTAGGTCAGAGCTTAGCTGACTGTACCGGACTGGGCGGACAGGACGGCTCAGGGCCAGGGCGGTGGGCCTGTGAGAGGGACCCCGGGGAGGGACGGGGCGGCCGGGCCGGGGACGGACGGGGCGGACGGGCAGGGCGAGGCGAACGCTCGGCCCGGTCGGTCCCGCCGCGGCCGAAGGTGGCGGGGGCGAGCAGGGTGCGGCCGGGGCGGGCAGAGCGGGAGAGCGCGGAGCGGCGGCTCCTCCCCCGCCACACCCGGTGCGGCAGGAAGAGGAACAGCCGCGCCCAGCCCCGGCCCAGCGCAGCACCATGGCGGCGGAGGAGGTGGACGGGCTGGCCATGTCCCGGCCCCACTATGGCTGTGAGTACCGGCGCGCTCGGGGCCCGGCAGCCCGCGTGGCCGCCAAGCGACGCGACGCCCAGCGCAGCCCGCGCCTTTCCAGGGCCCGGCGCCGGGAGGGGGAGGCCATTTCGGGGGAGCCGCGGGGCCCGGGCTCCGGGACCGTCCCGCGGGAGCCGTGCGCCCCGCCGGCTCTCCTCGCGGGCCCCGCGGGCGGGCGCCTTGTGGCGCGGGAGCTCGTCCCAGTTCGACGGCCCTCCCGGCTGCCAGAGATGAGCTGTGGGAGACGGCGGTAGGCGGAGGGCGCAGGGATGCGGCCCGGCTGTGCCGCCGTCGTGTGCCGCGGGCGGGCCCCGAGCCGCGCCCAAGATGTCCGCCGCGGGCGGGGCGGGGCGGGCCGGGCCGGGGGCGGCTCTGCCTTCCCGCCGAGTTCGGCGGCCACACCCGACTTGCCGGGCGAAACGCCACTCCCATCCGGCGCCTCCACCGCCTCAGCGGGGGCTGGCCGTGAGGAGGTGGGCTTTGGCTCTCGCCGCCCGAGGAGCGGGCTCGCCTGTGCTACGATGCCGCGTCGGAGCGGCGGGCGGCCCGGCCGGGCAGCGCCGTCCGAAGGCGGGGCAGGCGGGGAGGGCGGTGTGGGCGGTGTGACGAGGGCGGGATGGAGTCTGGGGGTTCGGGAGGGGAAGGAACTTTTCTCTACTCGCAGGCATTGCCCTGTGCTTTGTGACTCACGTGACTTTGGGTTGGAGTAATCAGAAAGATGCTTTTGCGGTACCGCGTACTGGTTTCCAGAGCCCTTTTGCAGTTTGAATCAAGATCTTTGGTCCTATACGCTGTCGTTGATACCTCATCACTTGCATGTGGTTCATAGAATCACAGGGTGGTTTGGGTTGGAAGAGACCTTAAAGATCATCTTGTTCCACCTGCTGCCACATGCAGGGGCACCTTCCACTAGACCAGGTGACTCCAAGCCCCGTCCAACCTGGCCTTGAAAACTTCCAGGGGTGAGGCAGCCGCAGGTTCTCTGGACAACCTGTGCCAGTGCCTCATCATCGTCTTGGTTAAAGAATTCCTTCGTCACGTGTAATCTAAATCTCTCCACTTTTAGTTTAAAACCATACCCCCTTGTCCTATCACTATCTGCCTGTGTAAAAAGCCTTTCTTCCTCTTTTTTTATAAGCCCCCTTTTAAGTACTGAAAGGCCACAATGAGGTATCCCTGGAGCCTTCTCTTCTCCAGGCTGAACAGCCCTAGCTTTCTCAGCCTGTCTTTGCGGGAGAGCTTCTCCACCCCCCTGAGCACCTTCGTTGCCCTGCTCTGGGCCTGTTTTAACAGGTATTTTGCTGAGGACCCCAGAGCTGGTCCTGGTGGAGTCTCATGAGTGCACAGTAGATAGTTGTTGAAAGCATTTTAGATATAAGCTAATGTTTGATTAATGATGGTATGAGACATTTCCTATTTGGCCAGTTGGTCCATAAAACCTAAAAAGTTGTGGTGTTTCTTTTCTTTTGAATAGGAGGCGTATTTATTTGTCTGTATGTCTGGGGAGAGTAGACTTTTTCAGAGGCTTTGAACACACAGAATCTGAAGGATTTAGGCATATATCCCTATGTAGGTCCTCAGCTTGATCCAAAGATGACATACAGGTTGTAGATCTGAAGGATTCCCTTCCAGATAAGGTCTGTGAGTAGCATTTCCATATTCTTTTAGAGGTGGACTGTAAAGGTATAGAAGGGATTCTATGAAGTGAATATATATTTTTGTCCTTCCTTAGTCTTTCGCTATCAAAATCAGAGGATAGGTGGGACATGTGGTCACTGATGTGCTTTTGAGGAAGACAAAGGCAAAGGTAGAAGAAAATAAAGAGTGTGAAGGATTGTTTGTAAGAAATTGGAAGATGGAAGCCCTCAGATTGAGAAATCAGAAAGAAAGAAGCTGGGAAATTTATGTGACAAGGATAAGGAAACAGGCTCTCTTCTGTTGCTAGTAAAGAACAGATCATCAGATCCTTAATTCTTCTGAATCAGAAAATAAAAGCAGATGAGTTTTGGTGGGAGAGGTTGGATCTGATTTTTGATATGCCTGTTCAGTTATATTGGATCTTCAACCACCTGAGAAATGTGTTTTTTTTGTGTTGGATCTTCAACCATCTGAGAAATGTGTTTTATCTATTTGCAGCTGTCTTGGATAATGAGAGATTAACAGCAGAGGAAATGGATGAAAGACGACGCCAGAATGTAGCCTATGAATACCTTTGTCATCTGGAAGAAGCAAAGAGGTGAGAATAAGTGGTTTTGAAACTGCTGGTGCTTTAAAAGAAGTTGTGACATTTGGTAAGGGGAATAATTTGGATGCGTCTTACCTCTTGTCTCTGTTTCTTAGTGGCTGCATAGTTTCACTATAAAAACCAATCAAACAAAGCCCAAAGGAATCTCAACCCCCCCCCTCCCCCCAAAAAAAGGAAAACCCCACAAGACAACTGACCCCCTGATGTGTTTATCTAACATGTTCCCATGTTCCCAAAGAGTTTTTGATAAAAACTCCCTTGTTCTATTGCTCCTACGTTTCTAGCACTGGATGGGTTCTTCCTGTGGGCTAACTTGTATATGTCTTAGTGCAGTATCATCTCTCTGCTTAGTGCTGGACATGTAAAACAGTTACTCCATTCCTCTCTTAACTGCAACCTCTTACAAATTTAAATTGTAACTGTATTTCCCTTGCGCTTACCTTCTTTTAGACTGACATCTCAATTCTTGTGTATTTCTCTGCTTCCTTTTTAATAGGTCTGTAGTACTTTTCCCTGGATTGCTCTGACTTCTCTCCAGGGACTCTCTCTGTCTTTCTGGAAGCGCACTGCCAAAACAGAAAACTTTTCCAACAAGGTGTTAGCGTGCTTACTTTCAAAGAGCACAAGGATTATTTTGTGTACCCCAGTAGATTTGCTAGTATCATATGCTATTGCATGGTATGTGTGTTTTCATGATGTTATGATGTGATAGTTTTGCTATGTTGCCGCCTTTTTCCTTGAAGTTGTGCTGCTGAAATTTGTTCCTCATCTTGTGTTTATGTGGTCTCCCGTGTCTTCCTGAGTGTGTTACCTTTCACTTGATCCTGCTGAGTGGGATTTTTCCTGATCTTTGAAATATTGGAAGAACTTTGATCTTATTCCTGTCTTCCAGCATGTGTGTAGCTTTTGTGTCATCTCCATGTTTAATACGCATGTAAGCATGCTGTATGTCTTCATTCAGAGAATTAATTGAAAGGATGATCAGAACACAGTAGATGCTGCATATCCGCTGTTAAAGGAAAAAGAACTGATATTTAACATGAGTGCATGAAGCCTTACTGTTGATATTTTTAAAAATCTTTTGCAAACATTAAATCCTATATGCTGTACATGGAGACTAGAATGAGACATACATAAACATGTGTTTGAAATAGCCGACAGCATGCTTTGCCATGGCTCACTGAACACTTCAGCCTGCCTTCGTCCTTCAAAAGATTATATGGATTAATAGTGATTAATTAATAGTGATTTTACTGTGAGGAAGTGCCGAGTTTTTATAGGTTCACTGCTGGCAGAGTATAAAGAAGGATTTCATTCCATGATTTTAATAGTTTATGTTGCTCTGCCAAGGATGTATAGTATATTTTTGAAAGGGCAGGGAGCACTCACTTTACGTTGGAATCTTTTAGGTGCTTCATAGCAATTGTCACTACTATAAATTCACAGAGACTGCTTAGTTACTAGTAGATAATAATTTTCCATTAGTATGGACTTGGATGAAGTTTGAAGTAGTGAAAAAGATCTGACTATATTTCAAAATAACTTCTTCCCTTTGAATCCAAAATCTTCAGGAACACGTCCTGGGCAAATGGAGAGGTGAGTTGCACTGTTGTCACTGTCTAAACCTGAAGGAGTCTCTTCAAGGAGGAGATCCCTCAGTTGTGGACTCTTCCTGTCATTGGCCTCAGAGTAAATGCTTGAGGAGGTGGTGATTCTCTGTTCAATTCCTTACTTGGATTTGCAAAAAAAAATCAGTCAAAAATACCTAACAGAGCGACTTGCTTAGTCACGGGGACTTACTCTTTAGTAAAGTCACCTTTGACTCTTAAAGTTTCTTGGTGATCTTGTCGCTGCTTCTGAGTATTGTCTTGGTATTGATGAGGTTGAGCAGCTGGGCATTTGACATTTGCCACACCTTGTCAAAACCAAGATGTTTTCATTCTGTCTCAGAGTGAGCCTTCAGATATTTCAAATAATACCTGGTAGATGCCAGTATGTTTTCTGAAGAGTGAAACAATAGCTGTGTTGCTCAAAATGCAAGTAGAAGTGTTATGACCTTCTTTGTATCCACCTTGGCAGTTGAAGCACTTATTTGTTAAGTGGAAGGTCTGCTTGGAGAGCCTCAACCCTCACCTGATTCTTAACCTGTGTTTGCTTAGTGGCCTACAGACTGGCTATTCATGTATATGTGAGTGGGAGTTCCCAATTCCCATAGTTGATGACATACCACTTAACATAAGAGTTAAAGATTAAATGACCAGAACGAGGGGAGCAGACTCATTAGTTTAATAATTAAGATGTACAAGTAAGAGCAAAGGCTTGAGTTCATGGTTTGCTCCCAGGAATTTTTTCCTCACTGAGCAGGTATTTTGTAAATTGCCCTTGGAGTTTTATGTATTACTGTTAGTACACCCTAGAAGAGGACTCTTGGCTGCATGGTTGGTAAGGAGTTTATTTAACAAAAACCACTAAACAAAAACTGTAAGAGATCAGTGTATTTGAAATTAGCATCCTTGGTCTGAGATTTTCTATACTTGGCGTCTTTGCCAGTAGTGTAACTGAGGCGTAGCACTTCTGAGTGATCCCCTGCTCTCCTCTGTAATCACGTTCTACTATTGCATTATAATACTGTGTTTGCATACTGTAGTTTATATTAATTTTTTTCTACAACATAAAGGCACCTAAAATGGTATGAATAGTAATATGCTGATTTCCATTGCATCAGCATTGTCAGAAGCTTATTACCTGTTAAACCAAACAACAAATACGGAATCTAGAAGCAGAAATGATTTTTTTTTTTTTTTTTTGTAAATATTGAAAGAAGGTAAGATGAGAACTGACTAGTACCTATTTTGTACTGAAGTAAAAAATTTAGAAAAGTTTGGATTTCTGAACTGTCTGATGTAACAACAAATGTGCAGTAACTTTGAGTATTTCTTGAAGTCGTTTGGAGTACCTGTCTGCTAGGGCACATATGTCAGAAGAATTATCAAAGGAATAACTTGTACTTATTTAGTAGTACTCCACCCTGTTGGTTTGGTTTTTTTTTCCTTCACTGTCACCGTTGTTCCGTTGTTATTTAGCAGTTTTTGACTTCAGTTAGTATGCAGCAGTCTTGTGAAACAGGAATTATTCTTGCTAGTTGGAGAAAAGAGGCAGAGTGCAACCAAGTTGCTCAAGATTGTGAAAGACATTGAAATGAAATTTGGAGCTAAAATGAAGGTAGTGAATAGAGGGATTGCTGCTAAGTGTCGACCAGATGCCTCATTCTTGACTAAAATGGCTTTATTAAGAAGTGTTGTTTAATACTTCAAGTCTTCTGATTTGTGTTCTTTTTTTGTTTGTTTGGATTGGTTTGCCTTTTTTTTTTTTTTCTTTTTTCTCCAAATCACAGTAGTCCAACACAAAAGTTATGGCAGTGCGGATAAAACTATAAGAGTATACTCTCTTCTATCATGACATGGCAGCTCGTGCTCACAGAAGGATAAGGGTATATTTAACTGGAATACAAGCAATTCGAGAGACATTTTTTTGTGGTCTTTATCTAGAAGTCAGGGTGGTGTACTATAATATTCGTCATCAGTGTTGTGTGATAGCCTCTTTTCCTTTGTGGGCTACTTGTTGGGGTATTGTGGCATTTTCATGATGAAATTAGCACTTAACAGTTTGGCAAAGGCTTTTTCAAGCTTTGTCTTTCACAGTGGAATATTTTAGTTCTCCAAGTGTAACTAGAGTATTGTTGGCTCTCTTGTTTCCTTATCTGACTTTGTGGGTGACGGTACCGTGTGTTTCCACTGTGGTAGTGGGAAATATTTTTATTCTGGGCTATGTCCTAGCATGGCGCAAGCATTTTAGTGCCCAGATTATGTTGCTTCCAATAACTGCCGGAGCAGTGTGTTTCTTCTAGAATGCAGTAGGATGGAATCTGTCCATGTGGGGTTTTTTTTCTCCTTTTGTAATTTTCTTGTAGAAAATATTCCCTATTGAGTAAGGAAGGGGTGATGATTGTTCTGTGTTGCAAATCTATTCAGTTCAGGATTGAAATGTACTGTCTGTGACCTTGTGGTAATCCCCTTTTTTCTGACAGATTGGAAGATGGCTTGGTGTAAACTGATGATACCATGGAGAGAAATTAATACTTTTTGCATCTGTGATGGAGTCTGAAGGGCCTTTCCTATTGATGCTTTTCTGTAATAATTACTTTCCCTTCTCCCTCATCCATGCTCTCTCTTAAAGTAGGAAGCAGGGCTTTTTTTGAGTGGGATGACTTGTCTATGTCTTTAATAAAAAAAATAAACCTAAATTGTTTACCAGGGGAGCCAGTTAAATTTTGTATCCTATAGGAAATGTAATGTTTAAAGAAAAATAATCTGGTCTTCATCTTTCTAAGTTTCCCACGTTTAGTTTGAAAGTGTTTGGATGGACATAATTATCTCTCAGAATTTGGCATGGTCATCCGATACTTGCTTAAACAGGTTTCTTATTTTCAGAGGTGCAGGGTCCCCAGAAGAATGAAAAGGAAGAATTACAGAGGACACTGCTTTCTAGATAGATTGAACATGTCTAGAGCTAATGCTAGATGGAAAGCTCTACAAAGTTATTCTGTGAGTAATCTTGTAAAGCTGGTTCATCAGTGTCTGTAAAGGTGTAGATATCAGTTGCTGAAGGAGCTCTTATTTGAAGATGAAATGCTTTTAAAATAGTGTGGCTTAAATCTTTTTGTGAAGGAAATGTGATAGTTGCTCTTCTACGCGGGCTTAGTCTTCAGAGACTTCTTCATGACAAATCAGATTTTCAAAAAAGGTGATAAATTACACTTATTCCTTTCTCTTATTAACCTGGACTTGGAAGAGCTTGGAAGAGGTAGTTTAGTTAAAATATGTGTCTTATGAGCCTTGGTTAAGAACAGGGCTATGATAGAGAGCTAGGTCTTAGAAAGGTAGTTTGAGAAAGCAAGATTAGGCTTTCTCACTTACTTTTGTACAGTTCTCAGTGTACCTCAGGTAAGTCAGTCGTGTGCAAAATATCTTATTTAAATCCTACTTAAATTATTGTTCAAATTAGACACGGGCAGGTTTCCTATGGGTTTTGAAGCTGTAGAGCACTACATCTTGGAGGATTCTGAGGATGAGGTGGTAGAGCCATCTGTGGTGCACAGCCCAGAGTGCCATAGTCTTGGTGGCATGAACCACTGCTGTGGCTTTATTGCTGCTTTGTTTTATTTTAAATCTCAAGGCAGCAAGAGTTGTAATGTAACTCTGGAGTCCTTCAAAGAAAAAGAGAGCTGGGCATTGTTTCGGATTTTTCTGGGCTCATTCTTTTTTCCCATTCCTTCCCACCCCCAGTGTAGGAAAACCTGACTTTGTGGGATGGGATTTCTTTTGGTTTTTAAAGGTATTTCCATTTGCATTCACATTTGAATGTCCAGAGCGAGTGCTGCCTAGCTGCACTTTTGTGTCCTGCAGTGATTTATTAGCAATTAATTGTATTACCTCAGAAGCATAGGAAGTTACTACAATTTTGTAAATAACAGAAAAAGATAATGCAGTGGATCTTGAACTGTTCAGAGACTGGATATGAAACATTCTGTAGTTATGATATGTGAAAGCTATTTGCTTTATGCAGGACAGCCTGTGTCTATTTAATCTATCAGCTCATAATGGTCCTCTCTTTAATATTTGCTGGTCAGTATTGCATGCTGAAAAAGATCTAAAGATGGGATTAGTTATGTTTAGAAAACATCTGCAGTAATTCCGTCAGTAGCCTGTAATGGAGAGACAAAGAAAGTGTTCCTCTTATTGACAAGGTCTTCAGACTTAGATGGGAGACAGTCTGAGTATTCTGAATTTTAGCTGCTTGGTTTCCCAATGTTTAATTTAAATTTATGACTGCTTTCAGAAATATTTCGTTTTTATTTTCTAACTTTAGAATGAGGGCTTTTTTTATTGTTTTGAAGCCTTTAATAATGTTGAAGTGTGATTGGATTTTTACAGTTGCAGAGTCAAGAGGCAAATGAGCTCCTTCATAAATGTATGTTTTTGTAGATGTATTTGTGGGTCAGGAGTCCCGATATCTTTGTGTATAATCCATGTCACAGTATTCCAGAAACTGGCATTTGTCTGAAAATGCCTTTTATAATTCCCACCAAAAGTGACCCTCTAGATCAGGTGAGTGGGTCAGAAGATCACTGTTAGACATAGCAGAACTTATTCTTGTGTGGTGTAAGCAGGGTTCCTCTTTTTATTCCAGACTAATCAAGATTTTCTTTATTTCCTTGTGTTTCCACTTGTAAACCGGGTCGAGTACTGTTTTCTGGGTTGATTGCTGGCTTTTTTTGCATGTGTGTGGTTTTGTGGTAGTTTTTCTTGTTTTGTTTTGTTTGCTTTCTGCTTCTGTCACGTGCAATGCAAGTCCCCTATTGGATTGTAATCCATGAATATTCATAGATAATATTTCATTATCGGTAGTTTTGAGTTGAAGTGTCTTCTGTTTAGCTTTCTTCACTTTATCTGGGGCTTTTATCAGCTCTTGTTTGGACTTGAGGGGATATTTCTCTGCAGATCCTCTACTGTTTCACTGATGACCTCATGCAGTTGGCAGGGAGTGGCTGTCTGGACTGGAAGCGTCTTGGAATGCACATTCAGAACTGTATTTTTCTGAGAAGTGGGTGGAGAGAGGTAGGGAGAGGACAGTGGTGGAATACCACCATCTTTGCGTCAGTTTGCTTTACTTTGGATACTCTTTTTTGTGACTCACTGGAAATAGTAATGAAAGACAGGCTAGAAGGAAAGAAACAACTGTACAGAATTCAGTTCAGAGACCAGGGTTTTTCCGTTTGGATAGTGGTTTCTGAAGGAATATTGTATGTAATGTAAGAAGAGAGCAGCCCAAAATAACCAAAATGAATAATTGTCACTAACAGTTCTTGACTGTTGATATTGTGGAGTGCTCCTTAATAACCCTTATTTACAAGAAATCTAGTTAGTCTTAAGGTATGGTAATGTCAGTGATGCTGTAGCTTTCAAGCATTTAGGCCTATTTAGTTTCTACTGGTAAGTGATCAAGGCAATTAGCTTGAAAAAGGTTTTTGAGTATATGCAACAGATGGAATGACCTGTCTTTAAAAAATGCCTGGATTAACAGCTGGTCATCCAGACTTCACCATGTTTGCGTTGAGCACAGTGAACAAATGCTCGTGAGTCATGGAGGTGGTACTGGACAGAGATAATCATCACTGTTTGCTACCAAATGGTGTGAAAAGGCCTATCTGTAAATTCTGCATGTGGTTTCAAACCGAGGAAGTGCCCAGGAGATGTGAGGAGAACTTGATGACTGGTGTCCCTTGCTCATCATGTCTGGGCAGCAGGTCCCGAATCTCCTGTTGCTTGTTGTGTCAGGTGTAATGGCCCACTGCTGGGTGGGCAGCTTGAACATCCTTTTCCTGCTTGACTGATTGCGGGACAGACTTCTTGGGCACCAAATGCTTTCTGGTGTTTTTGAGTATGAGATCAAGTGAAACCTGTTTTTTTTTCAGTTTTTATGTCAAATACAATCAGCTTCCCCCTTTTACACAGTCTGGCATATTTTACCATGCTGTTGGTCCAAGGGTGTAACTGCATTTCATGCTTGTCTGCCTCGTTACAGCTTCAGTATATACTGGCTTTAGACCTAAGCTGAAGGCAAGAGCCTTTTCTATTCTGAGGAAGGTGGCAAGGTTTAAATTTCTATTTCAGCTTGTTAGATTTCTCAAGACTATTTGAGTTGAAATTGAAACTAAAAATGCTGCTTGGTAGTGATCATGTTTCCTAGGCTATTTGATTGTTACACCACTGTGAAAGCCTCTGTGTGCTACTCTTCCCCTGGGCCCCTTCCCAGGATTTGAATATGATCTTCAAAGAGTGGAATTCTAAATAAGTATTGTTGATCTCTTCCTTTAGATTGGACACCTTCTCTCTGGAATGTGCTGGTGTCCCTTAGTCTCCTTTTCCCTTAGTCTGAGCCTTGTTTCTGTAGGATGGGTTCTCAGGCAAAAGATAGTAATGTTTGAAATGCTGTGTGTCAGTGCAGGGTACTAGATAAGATGGAGTAAACATGCTGATGTTATGTAAGTATTGACCCTGAGGGTGAACAAACCTGGTGGGAAGTTAGGGAAAGGAAGACAGTTTTCTTTCGGGAGTTTTTGTTGTTCTGGGTGGAAGGCTAGGTATTCTGAAAGTCTTTGTGTGACATGATTTGTCATTTTTGTAGTATGAATTGAATGGCAGGTTAGCGTTGTTCACAGGCTGGTTTTCGACTTCTGTCTGGTGGTTTTTCTGTGATTGCTGAAACTTCATTTGACAAAGAGGTCTGACCTCTTCTTGCATGTGTTCTGCCATCTGACGAATTCTCGTCAAATTTTCCTGCTACAGCAGCCACATGAAGATGATGTTGTCACAGCCTATTGCTTGAGAAAGATTATATTGTTTACTGTATGTCAGAAATCCTGTGAAACAATTACTTTCCACCTAAATAAGAGTGCTTTTCAGCGCAGGAACAGGTTCACTACATTACAGGTCCTTGTTTTTCAAAATGTAGTTGTCCTGGAATTGTGAAACTAGCTAATTAACTGCCAAAACCTGAAGCTTTATAAATATTTTTGCGTCTTTATTGCTGCAGTTTTTCGTGTTGACTTTGATAGATCAAGAGTAAATTTTCCATTTATTTTCTTGTTAACAACACTTTTGCATCAGCATTGTGATATTTGGCAGAGTTAGACCATAAAGGTATCCAGTGTTGATTTTCTTGATGCTCTAGGTGCTTTGGAAGTGCAGAAAGACTACCTTGTTTCAAGAACTTGTCCCCACAGTGTGAATGGAAGTCACATCTTGAAGATTTGTTGGAAGAATGTGATTTTGGGCAAATAGATTGCCTCTTTCATGGTTACAGGAAGGAAATGTGTAAAGCAATCTAGCTGTGTAAGTAGAGCACAGGTTTAGACAGGCTTGTTTTTCTAATTAAAATACATTGGTGTAGTGTACAGACGGTGTTACAGAGATTGGAGGCTAACAAGTCGTATGCACCTAGAAAGGCAATCAAGCTCTGTGCCCCTCCAGTCCATTTCTAGTCCTCATTCAGGGGAACACAAAACATATTCACCCTTCTTGAAGAAGCAGACAACTACAGCACCAACCTTCTGAAATGCACTTGGTAGGGGAACACTAGAAGCAATCAAGGAGTGCTGTGGCACTGACGTGCTTACAAAGAGAAGACTCAAATGATCCTGTCTGATGATCAAGAACTCTGTGGCCAGGGCTCTCAGACTAGGGGCTCAGAAGTTTGTTTACATGGAAGTTCTGTTTGCAACTTTCCTGCTAATGAAATTGGTGAGGTGTGCAATAAGCAGAATATGATGTGGTCCTGTGAACAACTGCGTTTCACCCAACAGCGTTCTTACCAGACCTTGATATGAGTGGTACTGGCTATCCTTCAGCATGATTTGTCAGGATTATGTACTTTGTTTTTAGCATTCTTAACTGCTAGAAGTACTGAAACATTGCTCTTGAGATCCTTTTTTTTTTTTTTACAGTCTGCTCTACTATTTTTGTTTATTAAATTGGGAATTCTTGCAACAAATTCTGGAGAGATGGATTGCTAGTTCTACTTCCTCAGGCTTGTCTGTGACCAGTCTGAGAGGAAAAGAATGACTTTTTCTGTCTTTTCCACATTGTTGCCATTGTCTCAGGGTTAGCCAGACTTGACAGTTTCACCAGTGTAAGAGCAAAATGTGTACCTAGTGATCAGTATTAAGTTTTTGCTGTGTCTAAACTTTGGCTCTGGTTGAAATTTGCCTGTGATGCTGTTGAAACATAGAACACATTTGTGTAACTTGTCACAACCGTCAATAATGCTGTGTTGGGGGAGAATAAAATATTTGGTAGTTGAGATGACTGATGTTAATTTTTCCAGTCCTTGGTAATGAAGCTAAGTTTCCTTTAAAAGTTTGAAGACAGCATTACTTGAGAGGCTGGCTGCCCGACAATACCTGATGTCACATTTTTATTTTCATCTCTTCTCAAGGAAGGCCTAGCTCTAAATTGGTGATGAAGGCAGTAGCTGCGTGTAGGTATTCAAGAGTCTTTTTCTAGGAGGGGCATTTTGCAGCAGTAGGACTAATGGATTGGAAACGTGCAATTACTACTTAATTTGAGCTAGCTTCAGTAAAATTGTAGAGTCCAATGTTACCTATGTAGTCCTGTGATGAAACTTGATTGAAGAATTAATTCTGGGTTAAACATTATTTTTTCTGTGCTGGTGAGAGCGAGGGAGCATAATGGAAACTGCCGAAGTAGTTGAAAGAATTCTCTGAGAAATGTTCCCTCACTGAGAAATGTTCATCTGGAAATTCCACATTTATTTCTGCCTTTTAACAATGACAGGTGTTAATTTTAATATGAGTACGTGAGCTTTTAAATATAAAAGGTAGTGGATAATGTTTTCTGAAAACATAGCTTTGTCCTCTGGCCTGGCAAATGGTTAAGCAGCTGCCACCCCAAGCAGAAGTGTTATTGTATGTAAATTGCTCTAGTTTTGTAGTTGTACTAACACCTACTTAGGAACCTGTTGAAACAGGTATGAGTACATTGAGACAGCTTATGTTCTAATTATGGGCTCTTTATCTTACCTTATGAAGACAAACTCACTGCCTCTGTGTCCTTCTGTAAGGCATTAATTTAATGGTTTGATCACACGTCCCTTCTACTTCCATTTTAGGTCTTCTAGTCTGAACAAAGTGAATGGTTTTTTGGTTTGTTGGTTGGTTTTTTGGTTGATTGGTTGGTTTTTTGGTTGGTTTCCCAGGAAGGTAGTTGGGAAGGTATTATGAAGGCTATTGATATGATTTGGACTCTTCCAGGGTTTTGAGTAGTTGGCCAGGTGTTCCCAGAACCCTTTTCTTCCTGGTAAACACTACTCCTTGCTGCTTTTCCAGGTCCTGCTTTGGATTGCAGGTCCCCTGTTTCTAGGGCTCAGGTTGCACTCCACAGTGTAATCATGTCTCATTGGGGATTTAAAGTGGGAATTTCAAGTAGGATCATTTACTTGCCCGTGTTTCAGATCAGTCCAGGTGATGTGGGCTTATCCATCCTGGTGAGCCAGATTATTAACTTTGTTTATGTTACACTGTCAGCTCTGTCTTACAGTGTGGACTTTTGCTGTTCTGGGCTGCTATTGTCTTGAAAGCCACTTTTCTGTGATCTTAATTGATCAAAAGCTCATCTACCCTGTAAGAGCTTTTAGAGTTCAGAGGCAAGTGAGGCATCATCTAAGTAAAATGCTTTAGAAAGTGGTCTGTGGTTGTGCAGCTCCCTTTTCTCAGAGAACCTAGCAGTCAGGGAGCATGTCACCTTTGGAAGAAACTGTAGCTGAGCTTGCTGTATACAGCCTCCAGTAGCTCCAGTAGAAGAAATATGAAGGTGTGACTCTGTTTTGAGGACAGTGATTTTTCAAATTATTTGCTTTATTCTTTATTTTTGTCATGACGATCCATGACACCATTAAATGAGATGGAAGGCAACAAGATAAGGGAAAACGAGTTGTTATGAGGAGAGGAATGCTTGTTCCACTTTTTTCCTTGGTTTTGAAATGTATGGTAGGGCAGGAGAAAATATATATGGAGGTAGACTTGATGATAACATCATCAAAGTGAAAGAGTGTAGGTTTAGATTAGATATTAGGAAAAGAATTCTTTACTGTGAGAGCAGTTAGGCACTGGAACAGGTTGCCTAGAGAAGCTGTGGATGCCCCTTCCCTGGAACTATTCAAGGTGAGATTGGACGGAGCTCTGAGTAATCTAGTCTAAGGAAAGGTGTCCTTGCCTGTGGCAGGAGGTGGAACGCAATGATCTTTAAGGTCCCATCCCATCCAAACCATTCTGTGATTCTGTGAACATTGTAGTGCCTCTCTGTGAGATCAGTTAAAAGAGCTTGAGTAAGTAACATAGTCATGAAATAACTAGCAAATACTTAAGGAGAGTAAAGAAATGTTTGTGAGAGAAGCCGGTACTCATGAGGAAGATTTAAGTTAGTTAAGAAGGTAGGATGCCTGCTCTGTCTAGACCAGTACCAGCGAAATCATGGGCTGAAGGAGAAACATGAAGATGAGATGGTGTCTTAATTACTTTTGAAACTCTGGCTGATGGACTCTGTACTTCTCCTTAATATTTTGTGTGAAGTGTTACTGACTGGCATTTTAATGACACGGATTCTGGGGTAGTGTTATATTCATTTTCAGCCGTTAAATGAGTAGTATGCTTGAGCATGACAGCAGTAGCAGCATGAAACTTGTTCACAAATTGGAAATACACTCATGTGACCAACTTTGTTGTTCTTGCACTTGCAGATGGATGGAGGCCTGTTTGAATGAGGAGCTTCCTGCCACAACGGAGCTGGAAGAAGGATTGAGAAATGGAGTCTACCTGGCCAAACTTGGAAACTTTTTCTCCCCTAAAGTGGTTTCTGTGAAGAAAATCTATGATAGGGAACAAACTAGATACAAGGTGAGTGCTGTTGACCATGGATACTTCTTTAGACAGACATCTAAAACAGGAATATGTCCACATGGAGGTAGTGTGAGAAAATAAGCAGAAAGTTAGTTTATATTAGTCTTACTTTAAAAACTCTGCTTTCATGCTAGAACAACAGTTAAGCGAGGGGGTGGGTGAACTCTTAGCTTTATTCTAAGCTTGCAGTTAGATGAAATAATTTGTCACAAACAGTAAGTCTAATTGTATATAGAAGACTTCTGACTTCTCTTCTGCAAAAGTGTTGTTTTAACTGTGTTTTAACGAACTTCCCTGCTGTTCTTGGCAGCTGTGATATTTTGTTTCTTCCTGCCCTCCCCTTTGTTTCTGCTTATTTTTATTTCAGGCAACTGGTCTCCACTTCCGACACACAGATAATGTAATCCAGTGGCTGAATGCCATGTCTGAGATTGGTCTCCCCAAGGTAACTTCTATGTTGTACATACAAATAAATAATCTCAGAAAAGTTTTACATTCTGTGGAAGTGTTTGGTGTTGTACAAAAATCAGCACACTTAGTCTAGTTAAGTCTTAATTTTCTAGATTTGTGTCCCTGTAGAAACTCTCTCCTAAGACTTGCTGAAAGATTTCATTCTGCTATGTGTGTGAGAACAATTAGGAGCAAAATAATTCATCCTTCTGTGCCATATCCTTAATATTACTAATCTTTCATAGCATCTGCATTACATTGTTCTTGTCATGCACTCTCTTGAGCAGTATCTGAACTACAGTTTGATTGTGGAAGGTTTTTTAGAAAACTATGCTAAAAGTAGCAGCACAACAGAAAATGCTATTTTCCGTTTCTTCAGATTTCCCTATGAAATTTTCACATGACGTTGAAATGTTCCTGGTGTAGCTTAATCAAATATGAATTATTGACTTGATTAGAGAAATGGCTAGATAAATTTCTCTGAGCTAATAAACACAGTTGCCTGAAAATATATGGAGCTGTGGTAGCGTTGGGCTGACATGACAGTCAGATGGGTTATGCTTAGTCTCACCAAAAGTGGCATTGTGCAGTTTAATCTGGTCTGTCTTTTCTTTGCATATGTACTTGCAAATTGAACACTTCATATTTGGCAAAGATTTTTAAATAACTCGCTGTGATTTACTAGTTGAACCTTCCTCGGATTTACAGTGATCTTACAGGAACACATTTGGGATTTGGAAAGAGTGAAATATGCTGTTAGGTGAAAATAAATGAGGAGATAGTTGAAGAGATGTTAAGTGCCAAGTATGAGGTAGGAGTTTCAGATGTAAGTATATTTTAGGTAGAAATAAATGTGTGAGAAGATGTTAAAGAGACTGGGCTGGGGTCCAGTATGTTTACAAAAATTACTGATGCTTTAAGTATTTTCCCACGCAGAAGAGCAAGGGAATGAATGCTGTGGAATTGAGAGCCCTTCAGTTGCTCTTGTCTTTACAGAAAGAGCAATGCTATTTTGTGCTCATAGCAAGGAACCTTCCAATAACTAGAAAATAATGTACCTTGTCAGTACTTCTGAAAATTAATTGAGACTTCTAGTGTTAACCCCTTTCGTTAAACTTTGAAGGGCTTTGTGTTTGAGACTGTCTGAAAGCTTTTGGGTCCAGCTAACTGAAAATGTAGTATGCAGAGCACCTCAGTGCTGGTCTGGGTTTCCCTTTGAAACAGTCTCTTCTTCTTAACCCCACTTACTCCAAACAAAATCCTCTTTTCTGCTGTATTTTTTTCATCTCAGCTTTCGCCAAGGTCTCATTAATACCTCCTGACCCAGTATCTTGGTGCAGACACAGAAGAAAGGGTCTACCAATTCATGTGTGTAGAACTTGGCAGGAAAAGGAGAGCTCTGGTTTGGGTGTTAGAAACAAAAGGAAGGACTGGCACTTCTGTAGGAGAAACATTTGTCTAGGACAGAGAAGCTTGAAGAGTTTTGTTTCATGGGCTGTTTCATTAGTGTAGTGCAGAAGAATTGGGCTGATATGATTTGGCCACATAGAGGTGGTATCATTCAAACCTCTAACTTTGTTTTGTCTTTAGATATTCTACCCAGAAACTACAGATATCTATGATCGTAAGAACATGCCACGCTGTATCTATTGTATTCATGCACTCAGGTAAGGCATACTAGACAGAAATCTGATTGCTTCTGAAACCTTTCTGCAAAGCTGAAAGGCAGTAGGAGGGAGAGCTGAACTGAAGACTAGATGAGGGTGAATTTTCTAACAGCAATTGTGAGAGCAAAGATCCATGAAACCAGTATTTTGCCTTGGGCAGTGGCCAAAGGACATGCTGAAGGAAAAAGAACCAGTCAAGTATGTTGTGACTTCTACCTTTCTGTTCCAGTTCTCATCCTCTCAACTTCTGAGGCAGAGTTAGACATTCTTTAATCAAGAAGACAGTGCAGCATTGGCGCAGGTTGACCAGAAAAGCTGTGGCTGCCTCATTCCTGGGAGTGTTCAGGGCCAAGTTGGATGGGGTTTGGAGCCACTTGGTCTAGTGGAAGGTGTCCCTGCCCGTGGCAGTGGGCTGGGTTGGAATTAGACGATCTCTAAGGTCCCTTGCAACCCAGGCCTTTATGTGATTTGGTGGTCTGTGCTGAGCTGACATGACAGGCAAAAATTAAAGGAGTTGCTTTTCTTTCCCCACTTGCATTTGTACTCAACTGTATGGGTTTATCTATCCTTTGTAGCAGTTCCATTTCTTTTCAGGCCTCAGGTGAACACGTTAACCCCATTTTAGTATGCCAAATCAGCTTAGTGAATACTTCCCCAGTACTCTCTATCCACGAGGCCACACCTGCAGTCCTGTGTTCAGTTCTGAGCTCCCCGGCATAAAAGGGACAGGAACATGCTGAAGAGAGTTGAAAGAAGGGTCACTAAGGTGATTAGTAGACTAGAGGATCTCTCCTGTCAGGAAAGGCTGGGAGATTTGGGAGTATTCAACCTAGATAACAAGTGAGGCCTTTGGAATCTCAGCAAAGTGTGCAGCTATCTGAAGGGAGGATGCAAAGAAGATGTGAAGCCAGGCTTTTCGCAGTGATACGACATGACTAGAGGCAACTGGTATGATCTGAACCACAGGAGGGACCCTTTCAACATCAGGAAACACTTTAGTTAATGTGAGGGTGACCAAGGAGTGGCAGAAGTTGGCCTAAAATGTTTAGGGGTCTTCACTGTTGGCGATACTGAAACGCCATCTGGACATGATCCTGGAGAACTCTATCCGATGTGACCTGGTTTGAAAAGGGAACTTGAACAAACTTCAGAGTGACCTTCTGTCCTCAGCCATTCTGTAGTTCTGTGAAGACTGCGGTGGTGGGCCAGTTATGTTCAGCTGAGGAAGGAAGAGGGGAGTCTGCTCACCTACTTGGTGATTATCAGCTGTTACATTGGCTTATTTGTCCTTATTTGTTACTACATTGGCTTACTTGTCCTTGAATCTGTATCTTCTAAAATTGTATCATTGTTAGAACCACAAGGAAAAATTACTAGTTCTACTTATTTGCTTACTTTCTTTTCTAGCCTGTACCTTTTCAAACTGGGTCTTGCCCCGCAGATTCAGGATTTGTATGGCAAAGTGGACTTTACAGGTAAAAAACCAAACAAAACAAACCCGCAATACTCCTGTGCTGCCTTTATCTCATACTCTGCTAGATCAGTTGTTAAACTGCTGACCCAATCATTACTGTTGATGGCTACGAGGAGTTCTGGTAATTTAGGAAACAGGTTTGATTTGGATGCTTCTGAGCCAGGCAGCTATAGCAGCCGTCAGTTCACTAATCATAACTTTTGCAAATAACAATGTCTTGACTTTTTTGTCACCATTGTAAAACGCTTAAACCTTGCATCCATCCTCTTGGGAGTTTTCAGTTTGTAATTTGGTAAGCAGTTCTGACCTTCGGTGATAGTTCAGAGGTTTCCTCAGCTGAAGAAGTGCTTGCCAGCTGATCTGCTGCAGGAGATGTCAGCACAAAGTCCCGTGTCCGCATGCCTCTTCAAGGTTTCACTTCCTTAATTTTTGCAAAAGTGTCAAATTCTGTGTCTTGTTCTAGTGAGGTTCTTGCCTGAGGGCACACATCAAATTTAAAAGGTGTATAAACTTTATTTTCCTGCAAATAAGTTGTTGATTTTACCTATAAAATGCTAAGTTATTATCTCTCTTTGAGTTTTATGGTATTTAGCAACTGCATATCTTGATACCCTCCATTCGCTTCTCTCACTGTAATCTCTCTGGGGAAAAAATAAAATCCCAAACTACTGCCTCTGTATCTTCCTGCTGGCAACCACAGTTGAGGTACTTGAGAATGGAGCCTGTTTCCATCTCCTCATGAGAATCCTGTGTTGTTTTCTAGTGAGAAAGACTACAGAAGTTTCTGGGAAACATGCAGATTTTAGGAAAGTGTGCATAGTCTCTTACCAGTTTTCATTTATTTTGTTTCACTGACTGAATTATATCCAAAGTGTTATTTAAATGGTAATTGTTATCTATTGTAGTTATCTTATTTGTTTTTTTTAGCAGGAGTTAGTATAGCAGTGCTAATGTATTTAAGCATGCGCAACACTGTTTTAATGTGTGTTTCAGAGGAGGAAATCAGTAATATGAGGCTTGAACTGGAGAAGTATGGTATTCAGATGCCTGCCTTCAGCAAGATTGGAGGAATTCTAGCAAATGAGCTTTCTGTGGATGAAGCGGCATGTAAGGGAAAATAGTGTTTTGTTTGATTATTGAAATCAGCCGGTGACTTAAGTGTTGATTTTAATGCCCCCTGCTTTAGGACTAGTACAGTCCTTTTGACAGGCCTTTTGGAAAACTGGGAAGATGTTTTTATTCTTTCCCCTTGTGTATCATAACTAGAAAGCAGGCCGCTGTTTTCTTCCAGAACACAAAGCCATGATGAAGTGAGAGATACCTTTATAATTCTTCTGCTTTCCAGTTAGTTTCCAGATAATTCTTCTGCTCTTTTCAGATAAGTTCTCAATTTTTAACAAAGCTGTTTTGTTTGGTACTAACTGGCAGACTGTGACTTTTTTTTCAGTACATGCTGCTGTCATTGCCATTAATGAAGCAATTGACCATCAGGTCCCAGCAGACACTCTTATGGCAATGAAGAACCCTAATGCCATGCTAATAAATCTTGATGATCAACTGGAATCCGCTTATCAAGACACGCTCTACAGAGCAAAGCAAGACAAGATGGAGAATGCTAAAAATAGGGTAGCTCAGTTCTTCTTTCAAGCTGTCTTGTTTGCGTGCATTGCTATTTTGTATTGCAGTGTAAACTGGGGATTTCACAGCATGTGTGTTATGGTCCTGTATGTATTGTGTTGGGGGGATTTAGTCCTGCTGGTATTCTAATATGTTTCCCAGTAACCTATCATCTTATAATAGAAGACAGGCAGCAGTTAGCCGTGTTAGTCTGTTTAGCTGCCTGAAATGTGGGTTTCATAGATACAGAATTCATGTTATCCTTTTCATGTTGGAGGTGCGTCCATCTGTTTTCATACAGTGTAGATGTCTTTTCCTAACAATGAAATGAGCAAAACTGACTGCTCTTGGAAGTGATCCGTGTTTTAGAACACCGTATAATGCCAGCCTGGCTCTGTATACTGCTTTCCATGTTCTGGAACTCTACTGTATGTTCATATAGAACCATTGCGTTGAAGTAAGGTGTTTGTAGGCTGTCTGTATCTGAGTTTAACTACTGTTACTTTAGATGTATTTATGTGTATGACTTCTTTTTGCATGTGTAGAGGTAGCCTGTCTATGAGCTATCACATCTCTGTATAGATAAAGTTATCCTCCTTGACCTTTTCAAGCAGAAGATTTGTGAGGGTGAACGAAGCTGTAGAAGCACTGATTCATTTTTATTTCTTCTTCAGATTACCTCAGAAAGTTCAGACAGAGAAAGAGATGTGTATGAAGAACTTCTGACTCAAGCTGAGATTCAGGGAAACATCAATAAAGTGAACAGTAGGTATCACATTAAAATAATAGTCTTAATTGAAAGGGTACTTCAGAACAATATCTGTGCTCCTCTTTTTTCTGTAATGCTGACAAAATTTAAAGGCAGCTCCCCTGTTTTTGTGGGGTGGGTTTTTTTTTTCCCAGTTGTGTGAGTTTTTCGTTACTCTTTGGTGGTTATGGGTTTTGGGGTTTTGCTTGTTTTACTCACTATGAGTACATAACTATAAGCTTAATTTATTCCAAATTTGCTTTTCCTGTCGGAAATGTTGCTGGTCCCGCCAATTCTTAATCTTGAATAATGCAGGCTATTTCCAGCCATCAGTCTGGTTTTCAAGTACTGCCTCGTAACTGACTCTGGAAGTTTTCCATTTGGATTACATACCTAACTTTTATCAGGTCTAAGGGTATTTCTTAACAGTAGGTTATGTAAACCAGGGGACTTTGTCATTTCACGTTTCTCTCAAAACCCTTTTACTGTTGCTAGCACATGCAGCCATATCAAAGATTGACCTAGCTTTGGAACAAGGAGATGCATTAGCAATGTATGAAGCTTTGGCAACACCGGCCCTGGGACTCCGAGGATTGCTACGAGAAAATTGTGACTGGTATTTCAAGCAGATTTTGAGTGATAGACAACAGAAACAAGAGGTATGAAAAAGTGTAGATTGTCCTGATTTGTGAAGTTTTTGCCCTCCTCTGCCTTTCACTGTGCCACTGTGTACTAATCACTTGCTATATACCTACATTGTGGTTTAGTATTGGTTAGGAAAAGCTAGTGCTAAGAGATGGAAGCATATCTGTCATTTAGGTTTTATCTCTGCATATGGAAGGCCAGTAAAATGTTTGTATGTATGTGTATATATAACTGAAATACTTGGACTAAGCCTTAAAATACTAACTTGTATATGTATTGAACTGTTATAATTAAGGTGTGTCCTCCGTCATTTTACTACTGTCAGTACCCAAATAATGTGGAATCAAGTTATATTACATATTATATTACATATGTAATCTTCCAGCATCTGAATTGAGAATCTGGAGAGTAATTTCTATCTAATGTATGTGGCATTCTTTGTTTGCAGAAGCTGTATGACATTAGAGTGTTTTAAGTTAAAGCAGGGTATTTTTAGCGAAGTATTTGGAGTGAATAAGGTGACATCATTTCACTTCTATTTCTTTTTTCTTTAGGCTGGCCTTACAGGTCCTCTGCAGAAGGAAGAGTTGCAGTTTGGAGTAGATACTGCTAACAGGGCAGCACAACAGTACCAACAAAGTAAGGATCAGCAGAAATTATTGCAGCAAAGTGACCATGGGTGTGATCAAAAGAATGAAACAGCACAGTATTTGGGTCTGTTATGAATGATCAATACAAATGTTTTTTAAGTACTTTACAGCTGCTGAGAACATGAGAGAGAGAGTTGCCCTAATGATTTGTAGTATCTTTTATCTAGTTCTTAAAATGTGGCTGAAGATAAGAGGGTATAATTTGAAACATAAGGAACATGGAATTTTTGCCTCCACCTTAAGTAACCTCTTTTTATAGAATGCTTGTATAAATTTTTGTGCTGTGGATCTGTGAAGAAAATCTGGATTGCTCCAAGAGGTGTGAAAGCCTACATTATATGCTGACCATTCACATAAATCTTACTCGGTTTGAGCTACAGAACCTTTAACTGTTTCTGAATATCAGGAAGCAAATCAAATGCAGGCCACGATGACTGACTGTTTTTTGATTGATGCTTCTGAGACCATGCCGAGCTCTGACTCTGCAGGAGCTATCAATTCAATTTGTGATAGGTAGAAAGGACTCTACTAGAGATTTGAGGAGCAAGGGTTTAGAATACAAGAGGAAAACAGAGAATGATGAATTAAGTAGGTGACTGCCTTTGAAGTACCTTGTTCAGCATGGAGGTCCATGTTTGTTTACCTACTTGTGCCATTTTAACTTAGCCACACTATGGAGTGCCTCTTACTGCTGTGAGCAGGGTAGATGTGGGCAGGAAGAGAAAGTCGGTGCTACTCACTCATTCAAAAATTTGCCATGAGGCTTCTTACTATTGCGGTACTGAAATGGTAAAACAGTCCTTTGACAACCAGACAAAAGGGTGAACTAGAGCATTGTTGTCTTCAGTAACGGAAGACTGGGGACTAACGGATCAGAAAGCTTGATGCTTTTTCCACAGTTAGGGGTATTATTCTTTTTCTAGTTAAGTCTCTGAGTAGAATGAAAGAGCTGTTACTATGGGAGTCTGAAACTGTCTGCCTGCCTTATTCTGTGTGCTCTTTGAACTTCTAGGACTGGCAGCAGTAGCCAGAATTAATTCAGCAATTCGAATGGGTGATGCTGATAAGACTGTGGCAGAAATAATGAATCCAGAGGCCCAGTTACCAGAGGTTTATGCATTTGCTGCAGATCTCTACCAGAGGGAGCTGGGCACCTTACAGCAACAGAGCCCTGAAGTAAGTATCACCTTCTCTTTTATTTCTGGAAGTTGGCATGGGTCTCTGGGTCTACCTTGTCTGTTCCATTAAATGCATTCTCTGGAACAAATTTGTCTTGAGTCTTCATGGAACTGTTTTGGTGTTTGGTCTGTCCTGATGTGGTTTAACCCCTAAATCCTGAGCTACTTGGCCCGTAAGGTTCTGCTTTAATCTCTTGGTGTTTAGTTTTGATTATGAGACTCACCTTTCTGCTTCATTGTCACAAAGGTTGTCCCTTACTTTGTAACACGTCTGTTTGGCCAACTACTCTGTTGTTCTCTGTGTGCAGCAATAGCTTGTATAGGGCAAATAGAATTAATTTGCTGTCCTCTTTCTATGCAGGGTAACCTCACCCATCCAGAACTATCTGTTGCTGTTGAGATGCTGTCTTCTGTGGCCCTGCTTAACAGGGCTTTGGATTCAGGGGATGTGAATACAGTGTGGAAACAACTGAGCAGTCCTGTCACAGGGCTAGCAAACATTGAGGAGGAGAACTCACAGAGGTGGATATTTCAAGGAATCATATGTTGCTTATGTTCTGTGACGTTACAAATTTGTATTTCCTTCTCGTACATTTTCCATTGTCTCTACGTAATTTTTTACAGTGTTGATTTAATCTCTGATGTCTCTTGCATCTTGTTTTTCGGATTACTGTTTCTTACTGGTCTGATTTCTGTGCTGTCTCGCAATGCTTTATCGTTGTGATACCATTAGGTTGTCACTAATTCTTATACCAAGCTCACTCACCATTTTCTTTGCCCTGGACCCTCATTTACTGTTTTAGTGCTTTTCTCTGTTTCGCAGTTTTGTCTGTTTGAACCTAATTCACATTTGGGCCGAGCCTCCTGCATGCAGCCCTTTCTCCCCCTTTTCATATTTGTTGCAGTTTCAACCCTCACATTATCTCTTCCCACTTTGTGTACAGTTCTCATGCTGTGTCGTGTGTTACCTGCCAGCTTGTTGCAATGTGATACTTATTGGGTTTGGGTTTTTGACAGATATATTGATGATTTGATGAAGCTGAAGGCTCAAACAAGTGCAAAAGGAAATGAATTTATCACATGGAACGATATCCAGTCATGTGTTGATCATGTGAACAAAGTTGTGCATGAAGAACATGAAAGTAAGTTCTTTTCTGAGCTCAATTCATACTAGACTGATCCCAGCTTATAAGGAGTGCTAAAATTAGATGCATGTCAATACAAAAGGTTGTTGACTTGTAGTTGTGTCATATGTTAGATATTTAGGAAGATCTTATTTGTGAACAAGACTTGGTGGTCTGTAATATAAAAAGAACTTGATTGCAGAACTGATAACGGAGAGATCAGGCAATTGGGAGTGTTTGTGGTATTGAAGTCAATATCTCAACACTGCTCATTAATTCTTCCAGTGTCAATGTCAACCTTTTTTTGGATTGAAAATGTGTTGTCTGATGTCAGTGTCTAGGATTAGTCTAGAATCTTGTGTCAGTCCCCAAAACTTAAAGAAAGCTAGTGTTACTAAAATCTCTTGGTTAGTTGCAGCCCATGCCACAACTTGGGGTGCTCCATTTTCCCTTCTAATTTGCTGCATTCTGTAGAAGATATTTTTCTTGAAGTCTTACTCTCTCTTCCACTGCAACTTTGCCCTGTTCAGGTTTTCCTTTCCTTCCTTTTATTCCTTATTTTGAATGTGCACTGGCCTTTTTATCTTCACAGTATTTAGTGGAAATTCCACAACCTCAGTCCAAGATTCTCTGCTCTTTATCTCTGGGTAATTTGACCGGTATGTGCAAGATAAGCCACCCACCTTTTGCTGATGACTCTCAGATAGTGGATGTGGAGGTTTATTTCCAGGCCTTATTCTCAGTCCTTTAACTCCTGGCTGTATTAACACTGCTTTCAAATTACTACTTCTTTGAAGATCAGTAATGCATATACTGCACCTTAGAAACAGGTTTTTTCAGTTACTTAGATTCAGTGATAAACCAACTGATACCTGAGAAAGTTTATTCTGAAACGGTCTCTGTTCAATAGCTTTTTTTTTTTCTTAAAACATTTGATACAGCTTTTTCAAAGAACATATTATCTCATCCTTTTGGTGCCATTCAAATTCTAAGTTCCAGGTACTGGGACCTAAATCTCAAATTAGGGTTGTAATGGGAAGTCCTGATCTTTTAAGAGGTTAGTTACTTTGTTTACTGTTTGTTCCATCAGGACATTAGAAGCGTTTATCAATCGTGGTTTTAACACTGTGTATGCCTTCTGCTTGTTAAAACCAGTATTATAAAAGCTGAAATGACTGCGAACTGACTTTCTGACTGGTAGAAGAGGCATATGCTTGCACAGGAGATGGCTGCTGTAGATAGGACATGAATAATGTATTCTGTTTGCGTTTAGCTAACCGTAAGATGCATCCACATCTCTGATAATCAGCTAATACTACATACATACGTAATAAAAGACTTCTCTAAAATATCAAGTTACTGTGTTTTTGAATGGTATTCCATGCAAATCTTTAGCTTCTTGTGAAGATTTCTTTCTGGACAAGACAGAACCTTGGAATACTGTGAACTCTGGCCATTTGGGGTTTGATAATTCTTCTCTTGTGGCTCTGAGCTGGATGTCCGAGGACTCAATTTTGTCCCTGCATGTGGTCTCCCCGCGTGATTTTTTTTTTTTCACCCCTCTTTTTAACTTTATTTTTTGAATTACAACGCCCAGGAGCTATGACTACTTTAAGGTGAAGAAATAGTCTTGCTTTCTTTACTAGCAAATAATGTTTTATCTTAAATATATTGTGGTTCTTAGCTGATACCTGGTTTAGGAAGGACTAACTGCAGTTTTTTTCTGAAGCAATGCTTGTGATTATTGTTGACCGAAAATAGAACTTTGTCTTTCTCCCCCATGCCTTCCTCTCTAGGGATTTTGGCAATTGGTCTTATCAATGAAGCCCTGGATGAGGGGGACAGCAAGAAGACTATTCAAGCCTTACAGATTCCTGCAGCAAAATTGGAGGGTGTAGTCCCAAAGGTAGCACAGCATTACCAGGATACCCTACTTCGAGCCAAGCGAGAGAAAGCACAGGTGAGTACAGTTAAATGCACCTCTTGAAAGACCTTTACATCTGTGCAGTGGGATTCTTACTGGTCTTGAAAATCAGGAATCAAAACTGGCAGTGGAGAGGTGGATGTTTTGCATACCTTCAACTGATCTTAACCAGTCAGTTTGGTTCTTTCTGTGCTAGAGAAAGATTTGCAGCTAACAGTATGAATCTTCATGAACTCTGGAGATGGGCATAAGAACATTAGGTGCCTGTGATGGCTTATTACAGCTAATCCTGGGCCCTCAATAAGATATATATCTTGTTAGCAGACAAATAATATGTATCATCTGTTTTTGCAAGGAGACCATGTTCATTCCAGGAGTACTGCAGTTCTGAATGCAAGTTTTCTGCAAGCTGAAGTATTTTTTTCTAATGCTTTTTATTAAATTTAGTCATAGACATAGTTACATATGACAAAAGGAAATTTTCTGAAAGTGGAAAAATCTGTTAAGTGATAAACTAGAAAAAATACGTGAAGCAATATACACACTACTAGCAAAATGTATGCTGGTGCCTGTTCACCTGGTGGCACTTTCATAGCTTATGCTTTCTTTGAGTGGTGGTTGTCATTAGCCAAGGACTTCCACCTGCTTGTACATGGTTGCAGCTTTTACTAACTGAAAGGTGAAGATGGAGAGAGGAAGAGCAAGTTTCATTTTACAGGTTTAAGGTGTAAGCAACTAATTTTTAAGTAGTCTGGATAGGACGCTGATTTTATTTTTTTTTCACCCCCTTGTCTACTTACAAAGAAGTAGCAGACATCTGTGCTTTCAGTGGCTTGCGAGCGTTTTGTTTTCCTTTTCCTGCTGTGAACCTCATCTAATAGCAATGCACAATTTTATATAGAGCCTAAGATCTAGATTGTCCTGAATGCCTTTTTTTTTTTGTTTGGTTTTGACTACAGGTAAATCCACGTAATGGCAATAGCTGAAAACTTTATGCATTTTTGATGAAAATCATTAAACATCTTTTGCAAGGGCCCTCACAGGGTTAATGTGCCTCAGGAACCCATTTTGTGCTGAAGCATTTCCTCCTGCTGAGTCAGAATGAAATAATGAACTCTTTTTAGTGTGTGCTTAAACTTGTGCCAGGCTGTGCTGGTAACTTCTCAGTTGATGTGAAATTACCTTATTTAGGCATAAAATAAGTAAAGGGCTTCTCCCAGCAGCATGGCAGTAATTTCCAAAACAGAAAGATCATATTATAAAGTAACAGTTTGGGAAAAATAATTACTGTCTGAAGTCAGCTGTCACAAACTAGGGATTTCAATACCTTGGGGCTGAGGGGAATTGCCCCGCACCTCAAGACATTGTTCAGTTATGTAAATGGGGAGCGCTTTTATGATGCACGTTTTTTTTGTGATGAGGAGAGCGAGGGATAAAAAACAGAAGGCTCTATAGTATATAACACTGTGTGTACCTTGCGGAAGGCCTCGCAACAGTAAAACTGTAGAAAAGCACAAAGTGATTTTGGTAGTATTTTGGTGGTGTTTGGGTTGACTTCTGCTGGTACACAGCACAGTACAGTGATTATTCTCCCCTTCTCCCTGGACAGGAATTTTGCTGTTGCTGGTACTCTTGTGGTACTGTCTGTCTTTCAGATGAAATCTGCCTATGAAAGTCATGTTAAGCTCTTGAATGAAGTATCATTTAAACAAGTTATTTTCAAACTTACCAAAACAGTGGGAAAAATATGGAGGGCATGCAAGGAAATGTTCATTTTTAGTCCAGCCTTAAAGCTCTTGAACATTGTAAATAGTGGTTCTTTTGCACAGTGCGATTATTATTCCATACCGGAACTGAATGCTTCCTGTGTTCTGTTTGTACGAGGAGAGCTGTCAGAGGGGTGGCAGTTGTATCTTAGCAGTTCTTTCTGTAGTTACCTGCAGGAAGCATCAGTGGGTGGGGAGAAGCTTATACTTGGCAACTGCTAGGTCATTGTTCTTTACGTGTATTTTGGGACATGCTGAATACTTGTCTTTTTCCTCTTCTCAAATTGCTGCATGTAACGTTAGCTCATTGAATTTCCCAGACAAGACACAGGATACTGTGTGATCACTGCTCCTTAACAAGCAATCTGTTAAATTAAAGACTTGAAGTGCGGCTTTGACTGCTGCGTGTGTCCACCCAACCACAATACATACAGTGCTTTTTGCTTTGCTAGTTTGTACAAGCTTGTGAACTTTTGTGGACAGGGACAAGAGCTGCCTGATCTGAGATTACTTACCCGAAAGTTTTTTGGTTTCTGCACGCAGATGTGCACTGGCAGCTCTGCGTAGTCATGTTCTGTTGAAGGACTGACTTCCTGGGAAGTCATGTCCTCTTAACTAACATGGCTTTAGGACTGGCTGGTTCTGAGTCCCTGGCCTTCTCTCTCTCTGCTTATCAGAGTGATTCACATTGATAGGATTTCTTCTTTGTTCTGTTTTCTGAAAAGAGTTTTTGACTGGAAGAAGGTATTGAGTTTGGTAATGCCATACTAGTCTCTGCCAGTCACAAACGCACGTGATATCCTTGTATTGTAGTCAATTGGGAAGACTGAAATACTTCTTATTCCTTCTGATACGGGGGACTACTATATTGGCTATTGTCGAGTATGCGTTATTTTACTTTGTAAAATTAGTAATACTTCTCACACTGTGTGTATTTTTGTTGTTGTATTCTGTTCAGGACACACAGGATGAAACAGCTGTACTTTGGCTAGATGAAATTCAGGATGGGATTCATAGGGCTAACAAGGACACAGAGGAATCCGAGAGATGTAAGTATTCTCACATGCCATTGCAATTAATCCTCATTACCAACCAAATACCAGTTACTTAAGGAAAAGCTGGGAGCTAGAAAAGTCACGTAAATGTGGCAAAGGAAACCAAATGCACTTGCAGGCTTCTGGTGTAGTAATTTTTTCTTTGAAGAGCGATTGTCAGGTTCCTTAAATCTTAAATTTCTTCTGTTGTGGCAGGATATGCCTTTTTTTTTCCAATTTTGCGTGTGACAGTTAAACTGTGTTATCTCTTTGGACAAATCTGTATCAAATTGTTTATCATTTGCAACTAATTGTGTATGTCTGTGGGTGGTTAGTTAGATGTGAGAATGCTCATGTGCATAATTGAAATGTTGTTTTCTGGTGAGCATTACTTTTTGTTTGCATAACGTACCATCCTCTTGTCTAGGTTCTCTTAAGTAGTACTAGACAATCTCGCATGTTTTTTTTAAATACGAACAGTGCTACACATCAGTGATCAGTATTAATGCTCATTTGTTTTGCCCTTTATAGTCACGTTACATTTTTCTTTATTTCTTCATCTCTGGTGTGCTGATATCTTGCGTTTCACTTCCAAAACTTTTAGTTTGATGTTAGCCTGGTTCTTAGTTTTCCAAACATGCGCAGTCAGTCCCTTCTGATTTTGCTTTGAATAGGCAAGCATGTTGTAAACAGAAAAGTTTAATGTGTGAGGAATTTCTGGTACCTTCTGAAGCAAGTTGTCCAAAGACAGTGTGAAATATCTGTCTTTCAAGATTTTCTAAACTCAGTCATACAAGGCCCTGAAGGTAGCCCAGCTTTGAGAACAGGATTGGACTAGATTGCCCTCTTACATGAACTCTTAAAGAATCTATGTATCAGACATGTACAGTACCTGGCACGGTTGATTCCTCTAACAATCTCTCTGCAGAAATGAACTTGTTTTTTATTTTTTTAATTTGTGCCTTGTCCATTTGTATTCTTTATTTGTAGATGTGGTCAATCAAAACTTTTTAGCAAAAGACACAATGAGTTTTCCCAACTCCACGGCCTAGTTAAGTTGTTTTTAATGACACTATTTAGTCAGTAAATTCATCTGTCAACTGCCTTAAAAAAAAGGCGGGGGGAGGTGGCTGGGGGTGGGAGGGGGAAACAGGGCAGAACTTTTACCTATCCATGTTACTGTTTGTTCCCAGAAGCACCAGTGCAATTTTTTTTCACTATTTTTCCCACCTACCAAGCATTTTGGCAAATTAGCAGGTTGAATGTCATGCCAGGGAAATTTTGGTCAAAAACAGGATGAGCCCTTAAGGCTGAAAAGATCTTCAGATACCCTTATCTATCCATGTAGGAATAGATGTTTTTGCAGTCTTACTTAATGGCGAAGATTACTGTGTTTTATGTTGGCTGTATCAGTGGGGCTTCTGTGCTCTTGTGATTATGTCTGTATTTGAGTTGCCGTTCTGGAGTAGTCCCGAAGTGATGTATGGTTATTTTTTTTTTTCTCTGCTCTTTGTCGTTCCCTGATGAGGTTTTTGACTTGTTTACAAACTGCTCCGTGCTTTTTTTGCTAGGGATAGTGGTACTAGTTGTTGCAAAGGCCGCTTTCAGGTTGTGACTGGCTCTGCCCGAAGAAACTGCCTTAACTAAAACAGATGTCAGAGGAGAGCTGTAACTTCGTGTGTCGAGAATTTCTGGTGACAAAGCAGCACCATACTGGGATTTGGGGCACACAAATTGCGTGCTTTCAGGTGCAGTACCACATATGGTTGGACACTCTGTACTGAAGAGATCTCTATACTGCAAGTTGTCTGATTGTTTTTTATTTATATTTTGTATTTGTATACACTTATTTGTGTATCACACAAACATTCCAACTATAAGGGTATGCTCAAGTTGCCTTGATCTGTTCTGCCAGTGTGTGTTTGCTGTGAGTCACTAAGCCCCTGAATGCTAAGCTAACATGCTTCCTGGTGTTATCCAAGTCTCCTTAGGAATTCTGGCTATTAATGAAGCAGTAGATCATGGTGATGTTAGCCAGACCCTGAGTGCCTTGCGTTCAGCTGATGTGGGGCTATATGGAGTCACTCCAGAATGTGCTGAGACATACCAGCGAGAGCTGTCAGAAGTCAAGAAAAGAAGAATGCCAGCAGGTACACCTTCAGTAGCTAACTGTTAGTGAAATAAATTCAAGATTATTGTACGCAAAATTGGAACCAGAGGTAAAAAAGCCCCTGGGGAGAAGCCTTTGTCTTATAGGTGATGATTGTGGATGCTTTGTGAGCTAAGGGTTTGGTTGTTTTTTGTTTTTTGGGTTTTTTTTACAAAAAAAGTGTGTGAACAGTATAATGTTCTCCACTTGCACAATGTGTTGTGTTTAGGTGGTTCTCATATGAGAGCATTAGGGACTCAGAAACATTACTTCTCTTGCTTGGAGGAAGAAGCGTCTGTTATGTGGATTTCCTAGTTGTAACATTTGTTTACATGAAAGGTGAGACACTTGTCTAGTTTTGACACTTACACTACAGTTTCTGCTCTTAGGAGGCAATGGCAGTGAATGGGTGAAACATTGGGTGAGAGGAGGCTATTATTATTATCATAACTTGCGGACCAAAGAGGGAGGATGGGATGAACCAGAGGAATTTGTGCAGAATGACACACAGCTGTCTCGGGAGGAAATACAGGTAAGGTGGATAACACATGCCCTTTCCCTGAAAAGCTGACATTCCTACCATTTCCATCCTTAAGGCAGCTCTGAGCTAGAATACTTCAATGCTGTAGTCACGTTAGCAAGCTTAGTAACTCATTTGATTCGCTGGGCATCATCAGATTGTGTGTGTCAAAACTTCTTGTCCTGTTTCAGAAAAATTTTTCCTGTCACTAAAAGAGTACTGGACCACGGTGTCACTGTTTTTTGAAAGGTAGCTTTGAAGTTTCTTGTAAGCACAGTGTGGAAAGCTGATGTAACATCTTTTTCTTCTTGTATCTCTGCTTTCTTTTTTCTGGCTCTTCTTCCTATCGTAACATGAATTCAGAGCACCATATCTGGAGTCACTGCAGCATATAACCGAGAGCAGTTGTGGCTGGCCAATGAGAACCTGATTATGAAACTTCAGGCTTGCTGTCGGGGGTATCTTGTTCGCCAGGAATTCAACTCAAGACTGAATTTTTTGAGGAAACAAGTCCCAGCAATCACTTGCATTCAGGTAGTGATATGCTTTAATTATGTTTAAAGCTTCTACTCTGCAGTTGTTTTCTATAAACAAGCTTATTGACAGTTTTTGTTCAAGCAGTTACAGCACATAATGAGTCTTTGCCTCATTTTGTAAATTTTCTGAAGGCACTTCCTTTTTTTCAATTAGTTTTGATATATTATTTGCTTTTACATGTCGTGTGTAGTCAGTGAAGTTTTCTCACGTAGAACTGGAGAGAGAAAAACTTACTTGAGGAAGCTTTACCTATTATTTTTTTACAATTTTCAGTGTTTTGGGAATAGGACAATATGAAATGTGTTGTATGTCTTGATAGTGATAATACCATGAGATGCATTGCTGCTGTGATTCGCCATGAATTCAAGAGAACCAACAGTTTCCAGTGTTTTTGAGTGAGATTCTTCTCTTCAAATTTGTCCAGGGATTTGGAGGACCTGAAAGAGCTGATGGGATAATTCATCATGAGATTAGGATCATTTACAGGACAGCAACAAAAAAACCTTTTTGTAGTGTTGCACTTGACACGTGTGCAAATGAAATAGTTGCTTTGCACTCTATTGCAACTTTATTATTTGAGCAGTATATGTCTGTTTATTTCTGGCTAAGTATCACGTGCTCTGCCTGTATATTCAACAAAACCTCAAAAACCACTCCCTGCTCATTAAAATAACACTCTTCCCTTTAAGTGTAGTCCAACCCCTTGCCTAATGTCTCTTCCAAGTGTTGATAGAGGTGACTCTGCTCTGAAGGCTTAAAATGATACATCCCTGTTCTCACCAGCAGCAGCATGTAACACATGATCCTCATGTTGAACAGTTTCTGTAAACTTGACTATTTTGCTGTATCTTTGATCCCTAACTGTGTTTCAGAAGGCCCAGAATCTTCATGAGATAATTTCAAGTCTCTCAAGATTGCAGTTGGGAAAATAGTTAAATGCTTCACACAGTGTATCTTTTGATAAGACAAGCATGTCTCCCTCATGTTTTATTTAACCAAAAGAGAAGACAGAAGCCGAGCAACAGAAAGAAGATCATATTTGTAATGACTTCTCCTTAATTAGAAAAGTAAAGTGAGTGTGCCTGTTTTGTTTTCAGTCTCAGTGGCGTGGCTACAAGCAAAGGAAGGCATATCAAAGCCGTTTGGATTACCTGCGAGCACAGAAGGACCAAGTAGTAAAGGTAGTGCAGGCTCCCTGTTGATTTTTTTGGTAAACCTTTCAGGTAGTGAACTTTGTAAGAAAGGTTTCGATCTGAGTGTTTTGGTTACCCTTTAATAGATTCAGTCAATGACCAGGATGTATCAAGCCAGAAGACGTTACAGAGATCGTCTGCAGTATTTCAGAGACCATGTAAGAGGCTATCTTGTTAAATGTATTCTGCAACTGACTTTTGTACTCTTTCCAGAATGATGTCAAGTGCTTTTTTGTTTTTTAAATCCTAGATAAGTGATGTTGTAAAAATTCAAGCCTTTATCCGAGCAAACAAAGCACGAGAAGACTACAAAACCCTCAGTAAGTATTGCCAAGAGGATGAAACTGATATGCCTCAAATCTCTCTTTGTGAGGGATTGTGGAATCATAGAAGAGATTCCTTAACTCTCTCAGCCTGTCTCTGTAGGAGAGATGCTCCAGCTCTGCGATCATCTTTGTAGCCCTCCTCTGGACTCACTCCAGAGCTGAACGCAGTACTGCAGCTGGGATTCCGCAAGGGCTGAGTAGAGGGAGAGAATCACCTGCCCGGACCTGCTGGCCACACTGCTTTTGATGCAACCCAGGATGCAGTTGGCTTTCTGGGCTGGGAGTGCGCATTGCTGGGTCTTGTCAAGCTATTTATCAAGACAATTTTGAGGAGTGATTGGGATGAACCCTTGATAGGGCAGTGCAGAAAGTACGTAGTTCATGAGGCTGAAGGAAAACTTGGTTCTAGTTGTTGCTTTTTCTGCTGAGACATAGAACTTTATATTTGCAGTTATCTTTGATGGTGTGGACCTCCCTGTGCCGATACAGACTTTGTTCTTGTTTGCTTCTCTTGCAATTGTCTCAAAACAAGAAATGAAAAAATTTCAGAAGCTGTTTAGATTTGGTGGTACTAATTTAATTCTGGATGTTTCTTGATGGGCTGTTTAAACATAGATAAGGTACATATTTACTTCTGTTTGCAATCCCCTGGTGTTTTCTTTTTCCTTGCCTATTTTTAGTTAATGCTGAAAACCCACCTATGGCTGTGGTTCGGAAATTTGTCCACTTGCTTGATCAGAGTGACCAGGATTTTCAGGAGGAGCTTGAGCTAATGAAACTGCGTGAGGAAGTCGTAACCTTGATCCGATCCAATCAGCAACTCGAAAATGACCTCAATCTCATGGATATCAAAATTGGGCTGCTAGTCAAAAACAAAATTACATTGCAGGTAAGAAATGTGCTGATGGGAGACCAGCTACAGATTGAATTGAGCCCAGTGGTAGTTAGCATGGAGAGCTCCTAGCCTCAGATGTCAGTTGCTCAGGCTGAGTGGAAAATATTGCCCCAGACTTGCAGTTTTTACTCCCAATGAGTTCTTAGTCCATTCCACTAATTTAGTATGTATCCCTAGAAAGAAGACTGTAGGAGGAGAAGAAACAAGACCTGAAGCTAAAAAAAAGCAAACACCAGACTATCTTGATCTAATAAATGCAACAGATTTTGTGTTTGAAGGCTTTGATAATTCTGTTTTGTTGCTTCTTTTTACTTAAACAAGGCATGCCTCACAAGCTTGCCGTGAGGGAGATGACTTTGGAAGCAGGAGACATGCCTGTGCCACTTTTTGGTTGTTGCTTAAAGGAAGCCCCTCCCCTCTATCACTTGGCACCAAAAAACCAAAAAAGGCTCTTGCTGATACAGGAGATAGAAGATATTTCAAGCTGAAGTTCTGGTCAGCTTTTTGTGTGGTCCTGGATTGCATTGCACTAGGCTTCTCCCCATGCAAAAACTTACTGAAATTTATCTTAGAAGGAAGCTGCAGTACTTGGCTGATGCGTGCAATGAAAAGTGCCATTGCTGTCTCAGTATGTAGAGGTAGCAAGCCAACTAAGTATGGAACAGGGTTTTAAAGTTGTAAGTCCAGTTTAAAACAGGAAAACATTTTCAAGCATCTTCAGAACGCTCTGATAAGTAATTGCCGCCAAGAGTGTGATTAACCCTTCTAGGGTTTCAGACAAATTCAGGAAGTCAGGGACAAAGCAGAATGTGTGCTTCCAGTCAGAGAAACTGCTGCCTTAGCAAATCATGCTTCACTTTAATAGCCCCAGGCATACCTTGACCCTGCCTTTCCACATCCAAGAGAAGGGGTCTCTCAGATGCAACTGTTTTCCAATATTGCCTGTTAGAAACTTCTGAGAGTGGAATCTATACCTATTCCTTCTTTCCAGGATGTTGTTTCTCACAGCAAAAAACTTACCAAGAAGAACAAGGAACAGCTCTCTGACATGATGATGCTCAACAAGCAAAGGGGAGGTTTGAAAGCACTAAGCAAAGAGAAGAGAGAAAAGCTGGAAGCCTATCAGCATTTGTTCTACCTTCTTCAGGTAAGCAACTTCTTATGCTGCTCAGTAACCTCTTCTCATAGAGGCTTTGCTTATGCGCTGTAGTTTTCATAGAACCTTCACTAAGGTTGGAAAAGACCTTTAAGGTCATCAAGTCAAACTGGCAACTGTTTTGAGCCACCTAGTTTTCAGCGACACTGGCGGGGACTTGCACGCTAAGTGGTTTTTCTTGTTGTTGTAGACTAACCCAACCTACTTGGCCAAGCTAATTTTTCAGATGCCTCAAAACAAATCCACAAAGTTCATGGATTCTGTCATCTTCACCCTGTATAACTATGCATCCAATCAAAGAGAGGAATACCTGTTGTTGCGACTTTTCCGAACAGCACTGCAGGAAGAGATCAAGTACGTGGTAGCATGTGGCATGTTCTTGCCGTTGAATCGGTTTTGGCAATTTCTCAAATTGAGGCAGTTTTCATGTCAAGTCTCATGCTAATATGCAGATAATGCTAGTCTGTCCCTTCATTGTCCTCTCCCCATTTCATATCTATTAGTTCAGTCTATGAAAGAAGAATCAAGTATGTCCATTGAGGATGAGGGCTTTTTACTTCAATCAAGACTTTATTGCTCTACATGGCACCTACTTTTGATCTGATGCGAAGCCATGCTAAGATTCAGTCTAGTCTCAATTCTCTAGTGTCTGATCATAAACACCTCCAACAAACTGCAAACTCAGGCTTTACAAGCCAGGGAGAGAGCTGAATCCAAGCTCTCTGGTTTCTAAAAGTTGATGAGGAGTCTGAAAACAAGAAGCTTTATTATTTGGCTTTCCTGTTTCCTGTCATTGTTAGAAACTTTGTCTGTCTTCAGACACGTTTTGTTAGATTGGTTAGGCCTTAGGAGCTTGGTGTTACATGACTTCAGTTCTTTACAATGTGGAGCGGCATAACTTGCTGTGAGGAAGAATGCTTAATGAAATTTTTGAGGAACTACTCTTCAAGTATTTTGGCAATGCTTTTAAAGCATGAGGATGGTATATACCCTGAAACAAATAAGTTCTAAAGATTTTTTTTTTTTCCCCCACCCTCAAATTAATGCTTGGAATAGTAGGCCAGGGAAACATAGATGCTGTCAGAGTTATGTATACCTCGTGTTTCATGTAAATTCTTTCTTCTTCAGATCAAAAGTAGACCAGATACATGAAATTGTGACTGGGAATCCTACTGTTATTAAGATGGTGGTAAGTTTCAACCGTGGTGCCCGTGGTCAGAATGCCCTGAGGCAGATCTTGGCGCCGGTTGTGAAGGAAATAATTGATGACAAATCACTTAATATCAAAACTGATCCAGTGGATATTTACAAGTCTTGGGTTAACCAGATGGAGTCTCAAACTGGAGAGGCCAGGTACGGGACCCGCTAATACCGTATTTTTCTAAACATTGCTTAGCTGCTTTGCATTGCTTGGTTATGCATTCAAAACCATCCTTGGCTCCATTGCATACATCTGTCCAACTGATGCTTTTCTGTTTCCTCAAGATGGCTATCATCTGAGGGTTCTAAAGATCATACTCTGGTGGTGGTAGTGCTATGAGACTATTGAAAGGGAATGTCAGGAGATGGAAGAAGAAATGCTCTTTGGTGTTTTCCTATATTGACTTGATAGTTAGCTATGAGATGCCCTCTAACCTAAAAGAATTCATGGTAAGAAAAAGTATTTGGGAATCGCTTCCACATCAGTTCATGTTCAGGTCACGGGTAGCCTGTGCAAACAGCTGCTATTTGCAAGCCAACAAAACGTCTTTTGCTGGCAAAAAGCATGACACTGGAGTTTTCGTAGTCCTAAAATCCTTCTAGTAAATATCAGCTACTGATGACAGTTGTATTGTGCAACGTGATTTTATGTCATTCTGGTTTCTTTTTCTTCCAGTGCTTGTGATTTCCTAGAACTGGAGGTTTCTGTTGTGTTATTGGGGTTTTTTAACAAACTTAAAACCAAAAAAAAGGCAAAAGCCATACAGATGAGTCTTTCTCCACTTAAAACAATCTGCAGTCATATACCTTTGTACACTTCGTGCAAAATTCTGCATGTGTTAAAAATGCTGGCAAAGATGTGTGTTCAGATTCTTCTCTGTACATGAGATTTAGGATGCGCTTTTATGAATTACCAGCCTCCTCTGTCTGTGTTCACTGGAATGCTATGCAGTAGTTTCAGCTGAAAGTACCACTATGTGTTGTGGTTGGTGCTTTTATTGCCTAGTGTGCATGCTGTAAAAAAGGTTTGGTTTTGAGTTAGCTGAGCCTTTTCCCACAGGGACCATTGCAAGGGAAAGTAAAGGAAGTAAAAGAAAAGAATTTCTGCTCTCACATTGCCTAGACAGTTAATTAAAGGCAATGCATAGCTCTTGTCAGTGAATATAAACTTGTTTCTGGATCAGGCTATAAATTCTTGAAATGTGCTAGCCTGAGTAGTATTTGCCTTTATATGTTTGACTTTTTCAAATAGCAAACTGCCGTACGATGTTACACCTGAACAAGCTCTAAGTCACGAAGAGGTGAGGACGCGCCTGGATGCCTCAATCAGAAACATGAGGACAGTGACAGACAAGTTCCTGTCTGCCATAGTTAGTTCAGTGGACAAAATCCCGTGAGTCTGATGTACCACAGCGTTCTCCCTGAGAAGTTGTTGGTGGGTTCGTGCTTGCAGCGGTCTTACTTGGCCTTTTCTTTCTCTCAAAGTTATGGAATGCGTTTCATTGCTAAGGTCCTGAAAGACACTCTGCATGAGAAGTTTCCTGATGCTGGCGAAGATGAGCTTCTGAAGGTGAGGATCTGAACACCCTTGTGAATGACTGTCAGCCGAACTGGCTGTGGCAAGCACGTCTCATTCTTCTCTCATTTTGGGTGTATGTGTGGAGAGGAGTGCATGTAAACCTATATAAAGCTTATTTATTTACAGATAGAAAATATTTCACATCAGGCTGTTGATGTTAGCTTCAGATACATCACCTGAGATTATAATACATTGCTTAGAAGGAGGTATCCTGTTGCTTCAGCTTTGCTTTAAATATCTTAGTCATTTGATCTTTTTGATTTCCTGACTTGGGTTACTGTTGCTCCTGGAAAGTGAACCTTGGTTTTACCGGTATGATCACAGCCAGCTGCTCCTTCCCAGTTAAAAAGTCTGCATGCACAATTCTGATATTCCTAAATCCCCTATCTCTAACACTCTAGAATAGTTTGACAGCAATATCTGGAGAGTCACTTCCCGTGATGTCTAGTCAGTTTTGTATTTTGCATTTCAATTAATTTTGAGAACTAAAAGGATCCTAACGGAAGGTGCTCTCGAATGAGTATAGTTTTGGGGTCTTCATTGAAATTTCTTTGATTTTATGGCTTTTAGTAGTTGCGAAGGGGCCTTTATGCCCATGAATGCTTTACTTTTTAATAAAACAAAGTTTGGTTCTTAGAATACTTGACAATGTCTCTTATTTAAACTTCTCTGCCTCTACTTCATTACAAAATAATTGCCAATCTGAATGCTGTTTTCTTCTCTCTTCTAGTTCTGTGCTTTCCCATTTTGAGACATCGATTCTTTCTATGCAGGTGAATTAGTTTCTTCCATCTGTAAATTTAGGTGGAAAACTGTGGTTTTTGTTGATCCTCATGGAAACAATGTAACTGTCCACATGGAAGTCAAAACTGCAGTTGCGTGCAATAACTAGTGGTAGAATTTTTTTGCAACTAAAGATACCCATGTAATATGCTACTCTTTTCACCCTGCAAGTTCTAAAGTCATTAATTCAATTTCTTTCACAGATTTTTTTTTTCTTCTTATTGTTGGTAGTAAACAGCCTTGACTGTTATCATTCTATGGCATAATCTGTGAGACTACAGCAGAGGGCTTGCATGAAACAGTTATCAAAAATATGACCTTACTGAAAGCAGTCTTTAACTTCTGGGACTGCTTAGCAACAGCTGTTTGTTCAGACCCCAATCTGTGCTGTGCATTTAAGTCACATGGCAAGCAGGTGAAGCCCAGATTCAGTGACCTGGCCTTCTGCAAATGAGCATGTGGTGTGAGAACTACAGCTTTAGATCAGCATGTTGGGTTAATTCCTTTCAATTGCTGGAATTACTTTTGGCAAAATATCAAATACAGGATAGAATTATCTTTGTGAGCATATGGATAATGTGATAATCTTTATTTGTAGTTCCTTGAAATTTATTGCTGCTCACATTTGACTGGGTAGATTGGGGTGTGTGCCTGAATATGTTGCTGGTTTGTAGAAGAATTATTCTGAAAGAGAAAAGGGCTTTGGAGAAGAAATGGAAAGTAATTTCCTCAGTTTAGCTTCTTGGTTTGCCATTCTTCCTCACCCTTCTTTCTTTGTTGGAGATGGCAGCCAATGCTGCCTGCTTCTGTAAGAATTAGCCCTTGTTCCGTATGGAAAGTGCATTCTCAGGTTTCTCCTCTATACTGTGATCATTCTGCCCTCTATTAGACTGACTCAATTACATTTAATTCTCCTAACAGACTGTCTCGTGCTCATATCAGTAGTCCATTAGTAACTCGTAATATCTCCTGTCCATACCTTTTTATAAGTTCAGAATCTTTACGCATAGGGACATCTGCTACTGTATTGTCCTGTGACTAGCAGTGCTCAGTCGTTCCTCTTTGTGTTGACAGTCTTACTGCATCTTAATGTTTACGTTGGTTGGTTTGTTTTGTTTTTTTTTCTTTTTCTTTTCACACTGTAGATTCCTTGGGATGGTATATGCTTCTATACAGCAGCACAGCAGAACCTTTGTCTTGGAAGGGGGCTTCTGGCTTACAAGAAAATAATTTATCAAAGCACAGAGCAGTTCCAATAAAATTCAGTTGGATCCTGTACTATTGTTTATTAATGTGTTTCTTCTCTACTCAACTTTTCCCAGATTGTTGGCAACTTACTCTATTATCGCTACATGAATCCAGCCATTGTTGCACCAGATGCATTTGACATCATTGACCTTTCAGCTGGAGGTCAGCTGACCACAGATCAACGCAGAAACCTGGGTTCCATTGCAAAGATGTTGCAGCATGCTGCATCCAATAAGATGTTCATGGGAGACAATGCTCATCTAAGCATCATTAATGAATACCTGTTGCAGTCGTACCAGAAATTCAGGTAGAAGACCATAGCTAATTAAGTTGAGAAGTTTGGCAAAGGGTAACATTGCGAGTATAAGGGGAAAATAATAAATTTATTTTGAAAATATCTCTGTCAAATATGCAAAATAAGAGATTTCACTGCCATAAGCATCAGTGACAATGGCAGATATTTATGAACAGTAGATTGTATGTTAATGAGGTTGCAAAGTCCGGTGTTTTGATTTAGGAGTTTCCAGAATAAAGGCTACTTTTGCTCTTATTTATTGTGGTACTTTGGACATGGACAACCAGAATGGACATACATTCTTCTGTCCCATGTGAACCCTGGTTCCACATGAAAATCTAGCAGTGCATTTATCTGTTCACGTAGTTGAAGTAAGCTTGTGTTCAAGTATTGTCTTCTTATACCTCTCACATTTTGGAAGAAAGGTAATCAGAGGTTGATGGAGGCAAGGAGTGATAATGCAGTGGGAGCATGAGGATGCGTGAACAAGGTAACTGGAGCAATAGACTAGCCCTGTTAATACTTAAAATGAGCAAATGTCAACCTGGCCAATATCGATAATTGAATTTGCTAGATTTGTTCTGATGTGTTAAACTAAATCTGACAAACTGTAGTGTGTCATAATGTACCACAGTTTAAAGAGGAGAGACTATGTTTGTTACTAAGCTAATACTCTTGGTGCATCATGTCACTCTTAGTGTCATACTGTTCTTCTCTTCTTTGTTCTGAAGACGTCTTTTTCAGGCTGCTTGTGAGGTTCCTGAATTGCAGGATAAATTTAATATTGATGAATATTCTGACTTGGTGACTCTCACTAAACCAGTTATTTATATTTCTATTGGTGAAATCATCAATACACACACTGTAAGTATACATGAGTCTCAAGTTGCTCCTTGTAAGCAGTACATAGAGAGAAAATGCTACTTCTGGCTGAAACACAAAGTTACCAAACACAAGGCTGAAAGTTGTCTTGATTGTAGTGTGTGAGAGCTTGTTGATTTATAGAATCAAATTATTTCATTATAGCTTCACTAAGTTTCTTTCGAAACCATTTGAGTATGTGATATTGGCACAGCTTTGAATGTTGATGTTGCTGCTTTGGATTTTAGTGAAATAAGATTTTTTTTTTCCTTGAAAGATACCAACTTAGAGTAATGAAATTTTGATGTCTAGAAAAGGATGTATTTTTAACAACTTCATTATTTTTCTGTTTTTCTAGTTGCTCTTAGACCATCAAGATGCAATTGCTCCTGAGCATAATGATCCAATTCACGAGCTGCTGGATGATCTGGGAGAGGTTCCTACAATTGAGTCCTTAATAGGTGGTCTAGTCTATTCTGCTTAAGAAATATGTGATGTCACCTTAAATGACTTAAAGTGCAGTAAAGAAACTGTGCAGGCAGTCATTACAGGTCATTTGGGAGGACACGCTCTGAAAAGCAGCAGCAGATTTGTTGCAGCTTGTCCCCTCTGCAGAATTTATTGCCTTGAAGCAAGCAGGGATTCTTTCTCTTCTCCCCACCCCGCTGACCTCACCCAACTCTAAAAGTTCCTAGAGGACAGATGGTTATTTTGACATATTTTCTTTGTTCCATTACACTGGAACCATTTCCCTGTGTTTGTGTCCCTGTTTCAGCTTTTTTGCAAAGAGCTGTCCTCCCTTCTGGAGTTCTGTAGGTGTTCCTTTCAGAGTAATATAATGAATGTATTAAATGCTGTGTGTTGCTTTAGGGATCTTTGGCATATGGACAAGTAACTTTTCCCTCCTTTAGAGTTTTTTCTCGAAGAAAATTAGAATTTTTTCCTCTTCTGGTTGAGGGAAGAAGGAACTGACTTCACAGGTCTGTTAAACTCTTCGAAAAACCTGAGCCACAGTTTACTGCTTCAGGCTATAACAAACACTGGAAAGATGCACAAGTCTTTCTCCTTTGATTTCTATGTTGTAGCCATTTGAAATTTGAAGTCTAGTAGGGGGGAGGGAGGCAAACAGGCCCAGTTTTTGGAGAGGATGCTTTGACAGCACACATTTACCATGAAGTCACTTGATGAAGAAGGTTGGAACCTTTTAAAGAAATGATTGCTAGCACATTTTCTTACAAGCATGGGCAAAGAATAGAACATAGCAAGTGTTATCAGAGCAAACCTAGGTCTTGGATTTAGCTAGAACTTGCTCTCCTTCCCCATTTTTCCCTTGTACATTCTATTGCTGTGGTTAATATGTCAGAGTTCAATCTTTCTGCAGCCCTTTAAAAAACGGGGAAACTTCTTAACAACTCTGGTGAAAGTTCACACACAATTAGAACAAGAAAATTTCTTTTTGTCAGGATAGCTTACTTCGTTTAATAGAAGATTACAAGCTTATTTACCAACTAGGGCTTTGCTCTTAGCTTGGAAGATTTGTTCTAATGAGGACATGGACATAGGGACATCACCATATTTTATTTCTAAAGTACTTTTGGCAGTTCAGCTACTCTTCTCAATAGAGAGTTGAGATACCGAGATAACAGTGTGGAATATACATAAATCTTTAAGGCATACAATGTGGTGATTTTGTGATGCTTTTCTGGCCAGTGCATACTTTCAGATTTGTTACGCAAAAGTCTGTATCATACTGAAGATGATGTCTTCAAAAGCCAAAACCAACTTTTTAAGTGTCCTTTTGATAGTATAGGAAGTCTAGTTTTTCTGTAGTCTGTAATATAGGGAAAAATTACAAAGCCCTAGCAGTCAAGAACGTAAAGAATGTGATTTAATCTGTAAACTTTCTGCTTGGCAGGGGAAGGATCTGGAAATGTTCATGACCCCAACAGGGAAACACTAGCAAAGACTGAGGTTTCTCTCACACTCACTAACAAATTTGATGTTCCTGGTGATGAAAATGCAGAGATGGATGCGAGGACAATTCTGCTGAAGTAAGTAAGGGTTACTACCTGGTATGTTTCTCAATAGAAGGAGCAACTGGAACTTTCACAGTTAATCTGCATGTAAAAATAAGGGAAATGAGGCATAACTTAAAGTGGGACTGTTACTCCAAATACACTGAGCTTGTAGCTATGTCCTTTTCAATGCTGTGCCGTGACTTTTAATAGATGAAAACTAATAGCCTTTTTGAGAAATATAGGAGTTATTAGTCTAATGGAAAGAGAGCAATGGGCTGTCAGGGTGTTCATTATTGCCAGATTCTTTTATTCTGGTGAACTTCGTACTAATATTGACTCTTGGCCAGACTGAAGCAAATCCCTGTTGCTGAGATGGATAGAGCAGTGCCCTGACATTCAGATGCATATTTACCCACTCTGATGCATTCCTGCTCAGATGCTAGAATAATTGAAAATTCTTCAGGTCAGCTTGTACTTGGCCTAGACAGAGCAGTGATCTCCCAGAAGAAAATTTTATCTCCAAAAATAACTTCAGCTGGGCTACTTAAAAGATACATCAGTATTTTCCTACCCACCAGAAGAAGGTGACATTGATTTCAGATGTAAAGATTTACCAGATGCACTGGTAGTCATCTAAGTTGTGGATGATGAGGAAGGTGTGTAAGTGGTGCACTTTGTGTGATGCTAGAAATAATTTCAGCCTGATTGCAAAGTACTGAAGATGCTATTTGATTTTGTTGTGTGGCTCAAGGACAGAAGTGCCTCAAAGTATGCTCTGACTGCAATTATATACCAGCTGAGATCAAGGAATGACCCTGTCTATCACCAGATTGGAGTCAGGGATATGCTTTGTTTCTGTTACTGTGAATGTACCTGCTATAAAGCACTGAAGCACACTTAACAAACAGATAATACTACAGACCTTTTCTGGTTGCACAGATTCGCTGTGGTTGTTATCTGCTTTATCTATCACCTTGAATGCAACTTCTGTGGTCTACATGACAGTACTGGGGTTACCTTGGAATATATGAGGTAACATCCTTGCTGTTCGACTAGGGAGCAGGTTGTATGTATTACATAGAGGAAGCTTTCAGGGAACTGGCTTCCAATGAGTCACTGTCAAAAAAGTAAAGTGCTTCTCAGGGTTCTGGTCTGCTCTAGCCTAAGACTACCTCATTCAGTGATAATCTGACTTTAGGTAAATCAGTAAGGTTGGTATTCTTGCGGAATAGAACAGTATTGAAGGTCTTTCTGTTAAAAGTTTTTTCTCCTGTTCTCTTTGATTTCTTTGCAGCACAAAACGTTTAATTGTTGATGTAATCCGCTTCCAACCAGGGGAGACGCTGACTGAAATCTTGGAAACTTCAGCTACCTCAGAGCAAGTATGAAGTTGTTTATCAGCATTGGTTTTAGACTAGAAAATTGTCATCTATCTAGATATATGCGGGTATATGTGGGAATCTCCATTTAAGTATTGCAGTGAAGCTGTCTCCACTGATGGTGGAGCAGGGTGTAATGAAAATAAGGTATATAATGGAGGCAAATTGTATGTGTTAATCTTATTCCTCCGGTAGTTGATAGAAGCTATTTACGTAGAAGACCATTTCAGGTGGCAGGTAGGCTTCTGCTGGTTCCCATGTGTGGAATATGTTCATCAAAATGCATTCATTGAAGCCAGTATGGGAGTCACAAATTTATCCTCTGTTATGCCAGAAGTCAGACAATCTGTTCCTGCTTCTTTGTCACCTTTAAAATTGAACTGCTTATGAACGTTTTAATTTTCTGTTTTTCTAGGAAGCGGACCATCATAGAGCCATGCAGAAACGGGCCATTCGTGATGCTAAAACTCCTGATAAGATGAAAAAGTCTGTCTCTGCAAAGGAAGATGGCAACTTGAATCTTCAAGAAAAAAAGGATAAAATCAAGGCGGGCCTGCAGAAGTTGACAGAACTGGGGACAGCAAATGCCAAAAATAAATACCAGGAACTAATCAATGACATTGCAAAGGTAGTATGCCATTTAGTGGTTTCCTAGTAATCACAGTGGAGTTTTCCCACAGTTGGCAGTGTTGTGAAACTGGCCTGAGTTTTCAAGAGGAGTAAGGTTGGTAGGAGCTAATTTAAACCTACCTTTTGTCACAGCGTTTCCATCTCTTGGCATCTGGGAATTCCTTTATATGATGTTTCTGTTCTCTCAAATGACTGTGTTGCCAGGTTCTCAGGTACTTTAAGGAAAAACTTAATAGCTTGGAGGGGAAGTCTTGATGTGTGATCTTTTTATCTGCTCCATTTTGCTAATTGAAATAGTACCTCTACAAACTTGTTCACCTAAGGAAGTTTTGCCTATAACTTTAATGTATCCTATCTGTTATTTTTGTTTGAATGTACCTAACCCAAACACTAAGGTGGGGGGAGCTGAGAAAAACTTTCAGAAGAGATCCAATACTGTTTTACATTGCTACAGTGACAATGTATTTTATATCACAAGTTTACTGAAACGCTATTTGGGAAAAGTTACGTGAGTAAACAGACTAAATAATTGCCTTTAGGGATTTTACTAGAATTAATCATACTGTGGGTAATGTGGATAATAAAATAGCACTTGATGAACACATGGTATTTTTGTTCAGGTATTAAAAACAATTGATGCTTAATGGCTTACTAACAAAGAAAAATAACCATGTCTGCTATGGTTGTAGTTGTGATTTGTAAGATAGTTTCCTATCCAGTGGTGGCAAAAATGCTGCTTTCCTTTATATCATGTGCTGTTGGTGCTCACTCTAGTCGTTGTAACTAAGACAACGTTGAAGTCTGAGAAGGCAACAGAAGGTTCAAATATACTGCTCTGTGGAGTTGGCTAGTTCCACAAACAGTTGTCACAGGGAAGAAACTGTGACTCTTAAACTGAGACAAGTGCTTGTAGCATGAAGCAAGATTAAGCAAAATCAAATGGAGTGTTTCAAATACTCTGTGCTCTGGGCCCGAGCAACTGGAGAGCTGCAATGACTGTTAAAGTCTCTGCCTGTCTTTCCCTGCGATGTAGGATATCAGAAATCAGCGTAGATACCGTCAGAGAAGAAAGGCGGAGCTGGTGAAGCTGCAGCAGACCTACAGTGCCTTGAACTCCAAAGCTACATTTTATGGGGAACAAGTAGATTATTACAAAAGTTACATAAAAACCTGCTTGGATAACCTGGCCAGCAAGGGCAAGTAAGTATCTGGGAACCCTATTACGACAGAATGATTGGGGTTGGAAGGGACCTTAAAGACCACCTAGTTCCAGCCCCCCTGCCATGGGCAGGGACACATTCCGTTCTCCCAGGTTGCTCCAAGCCCTGTCCAACCTGGCCTTGGACACTTCCAAGGACGGGGCAGCCACAGCTTCTCTGGGCAGCCTGTGCCAGGGCCTGCCCACCCTCACAGGGCAGCTGTTCATTGCAGTTCTTTGAGTGCGACCATCCGGTCGAGTCCTTATCCATCAAGTGATCCATCCATCAGATTCATGTCTCTCCAATCTAGAGACAAGGATGTCATGTGGGAGAGTGTCAAATGCTTTTCACAAACTCAGGTGGATGATGTCAGTCACTCTTTCCTCATCCACAAATGCTGTAACTCCGTCCTAGAAGGCCACAAAATTTGCGAGGCATAGTGACTGTCACCAGTCACCTCCTTGTTTTCCACGTGTCATACCGTAGTTTCCCAGGAGGATCTGCCAGTCACAGAGGTGAGTCAGACTGGCCTGTGGTTTACTGGGTGTTCCTTTTTGACCCTTTCACATCAGTGGGAAGTTCACTGAACCACCACGTTTTCTCAAATATGATGGATAGTGGCTTATCCACTTCTTCCACCAGTTCTCTCAGGACTCATGGATACATCTCATCAGGGCCCATGGACTTGTGCACCTTCAGGTTCCTTAGATGGTCTCAAACCTGATAATCTACAGCAAGTGGTCCCATGGCCCTAGAAATGCTTCCTACAGAAAGCATGCATTGCTAAGAAGAATCGTAATGCCAAAGCTCAAAGCTCCTCAGAAAGCTCTTTTACCACAGTGGTAGTTTTAGGGACGGGGTCTCAGCAGCAGCAGGAAATTGCAGGGAGAGGTCAGTGCCATGAATGGGGTCTAAAAGACAAAAGACTTTTTGGTCCCGCTGGGAGAAGAGTGTAGAAAGTCCAGAGAAGTATGAAGAAGGTTGCCCAGATAATGCAAGTGCTGCTCAGTCAGCCTGTCATCCTTCTTGAGAACAGAGAATGAAAGTAACAGTTACCTACAAGGAACCATTGATCACAAATTGTCCTCTCTTTTATGCCAAATGCAGTCAGTTGTTATAATGCTAGACAAGTAAGATTTTCTGGGGGGAAAAAAAGGAAAGTGTTGGCTTCCCCAGTGAAATGTGGGAAAAGTAATTGCTAATGAAAACTGAGGCAAGAACGTTGTTGAGTAATCTCAGCATTCTCCATGTCAGTTGTCACTAGATTCCCTTTTGCCTAATGATAGACGGTACTGGTTTTTTATGAAGTGGTTATGTTTTGGCAGGTTTTGTTTTGTTTTGGGGGTTTTTGTTATTTTTCTTCTCCTCTAGCTTGTTATTGGTAAATAGTAGAAATCAAAGATCTGATCTGACTACATGTGCTTTGTAGATAAACTCACTAGGAGAAATATATCATCATCTATCGTCTCCATTAGTCATAGTTCATCAGGAATACTTATTCTATCCCCTCCTTCAAACGGGATTAAATGTTTGTTCAAAATCTCTTTGCTCGTTTGAGTGACCTTATTTGGTTGGTTTGTCTTTTTTTTTCTTTTTTTTTTTTTTTTTCACCCCAGAGTCTCCAAGAAGCCTCATGAGATGAAAGGCAAAAACAGTAAAAAGATTTCTCTAAAGTATACAGCAGCTAGACTTCATGAAAAGGGTGTGCTTTTAGAGATTGAGGACCTGCAAGTTAACCAGTGAGTATCTTTAAAGCTCTTTAGAGCTAAATAACATTTTTGCAGGAAGAGGAAAATAGGTATGTTGAATTCTTGTCTATTTCTTATAACTAGTCTAGATGCTGATAGCTGAGGAACAGAAATTCCAGTATCTGTTTGAGATTGTGTCAGATCATCTTGCAGTTTTATTGTTGGAATTGTTCTGATGATCTAGGCTGGCATCCAAAGGGCCAAGAAACCTTGCATAATGATTGTTTTTCAGTTCTGTTTTTCTGACTGAAGCGAAGCAATTCTTTGATTGAGAAGTGTAATGGGATTTAAACATGACATCCTCTTCCCACCCCTTCTCTGTCACCCCCACAGTTATGGAAGGGCACCTGTTTAGGGGAATTGCTACTATGGTTAATAGCTTTCACTGCTGAAAAATAAGCTTAAATGCCAGCTTGAGTTTCTCCAGCTATGGCTTGCTAGCCTTGAGAAGTTGGTCTGTCTTCTATGGAAAATAGAGAAGCTGCCTGTTACTAGAGTTTTTTCTACAAAAATTGAAAAATTCAACAACCAAATAGAAAAAATTTTCTGTTTTTTGATTTTGTACTCGGTGCACTAAACGAGGTGTGGATATGCATCACTAAAGTAGGCTGTTTAGACTGTACAAGCTAAATACTAAATTGTACTATGCTTGTGTGAAGGTGTGATCTACCAGATGTAGAATTTGTTAGGCTTCCGTTCATTGTTGTATTGAGTCTGGTTGGCTTTTACAGTCTCATTCCAAATGGGGTTATAGAATAAAGAGTTAAGAGTAGAATTATTAGAAGTTTATTTCATCTCGTATAGTCCCTCCCTGTGATTTTTCATTTCTCAAATTTTATAGGTTTAAAAATGTGATCTTTGAAATCAGTCCGACAGAAGAAGTAGGAGATTTTGAGGTAAAAGCAAAATTCATGGGGGTACAGATGGAAACCTTTATGTTACATTATCAGGTAAGAACTGTCCTATTTAATAGTGGCATGTAAGTTCCCCTTGCCAGACTCTTCATGAAAATAGCAATGGTATGTTTCTACCCAAACAGTCTGAAAAATGCTTCCAAGAATGACCCATTTCTTGCAGATGCACCACATATGGGGGATTCAAACTGCTTTTTTTTCTTCACTAATGAAAGCCTGATATCAGACTGTGTTCTTAGTTACATTTACACATACATGAAACAAACAGTTCCATTTTCAACAATTTCCTGCTGCAGCAGAGAGATTGGGAGTCTATGGCAGTGGTCAGCTGGGCTTGGGTGTGATGGCTTCAGCCAGTCAGCATGTATTGGTGTTCTTTCTTGCTAACCTACATGTACCAGTTTCTTTACAGTTCTTAGGTGCCCTCAACCTTTACCTAGGCCAAGTTAGCAGAACAGGCATGCTAGCTGACCTTTTCCCAAATGGTTCCTTGTTTTTTTCCTTAGGCCAGTAATGTTATGCCTGGTATTTGTCCCCTTCTTGCACTTCTGTCTTCACTCATCCCCCACCCATCTTGGTCGTCATTAGGTTTGTTAACTGTGGATGCCTCAGGCGTCTCAAAACAGATTGTGTGCAGGAACCCCTTGCACTGCAGTTGGTCCATGCCACCTAACTGGCTGCTGGGATGGAGAGCTGCCTCACACCTGTCGTGTGCTTTGAATACTCCCCTGGTTCATTCCAGTTCCTGCTCTGTCAGAGCTTGTCATGAACAACTTGGTTCATGCGACTACCCAAGGCCACTGACCTTTGAGGCCCGTGGTTTACTATACCACTATACCTTTGTAGTACTGGTTTGCAGACAAAGCAGATGTTCAGAGAGAGCAGCAGTGAGGGATCTGACATCAAACACACCCATCCACATACCTACCCTGTTACCCTGCAAGAGCGGGATTGCTGAAAGAAATTAATTGCTGAGATAAATCAGTGCAGGTGCATTGTTAGCAAAGGAAAGTGTAACTAAAAGTACTGTCCACATAAACACCTGAAAGATTGAATTGGCGTCATATACATAATGGCAGAGATGCCATTTCTTTTTCTGCCCTAGACTGAAGTGCTCTAAGCCACCTCCCTGAGATCTGTGGCAAGGAAAACTTCTAGAAAGTGACACTGTGGAATGTCACAGTGTTTCATGGGTACATGATACAATTAGGCACATAAAAAACCCTTTCCAAATGATAGAACAACTTCATGACTACTGTGCAAGTGAAAAAGACTGTATGTGAAGTTTGGCTTTTTTAGAATGGTCTCCTATTTCTCCTCTCATAATTCTTCTTTTAACAAACACAGCTTAAAAAAACGAAGATTTTAAATGCCTTAGAATGACTTTATTTTTCACTCAATAAGAGTGGATCTTTAATGAGTCTCTTGTTTTTCTGTCTTATGCCATGTACTTTTTGATAGATATTCCTCAAGATTCTGCTGTACTGCAGGGTCTTTTATATTCTCCAGAATCTCCTGAGGATTCCTCACTCAATAAGATATTCTCTTTGGTAGGATCTTTTGCAGCTTCAGTATGAAGGTGTCGCTGTCATGAAGTTGTTCGACAGAGCAAAAGTGAATGTCAATCTTCTGATCTTTCTTCTGAATAAGAAATTTTATGGGAAGTAACCGACCTCTGCCAGCTACTCCCCTGTGGAAGGGGAGATGAATAGAAACCTGCACGTAGAACTTTTAATGGTGTAGCTATGTATCAGTATATGCCCACGCTGTGCTATAAATACATCAAATGTATCATGAAGGAGGACTAAGAGCCTCTTGTGAAGTGACAGCCCTGCTTGAGTCTGCAGGGAGTTGGTTTCTTTTTTATTTATAATCTTTGTCTTCAGCTTTGAAGATCTCCTTTAAAGAGGTTATTCTAGAATGTATTTTTACATGGGGTTGGGGATTAAACTAATACTAGAATATACTTAGGGTATTCGGCGGCTTAATTTGCCTGACTGTATGCTTTGTGAAGCTTGAATTCTTGTTGCCTATGAAAATAAAAAGCAGACATCATGTAGTGGTCTGTTTACCTATTTCTGAAGCCAAAAAAAAGGGTTGCAGGTTGTATCTGGGCTCCTATAACAAAAATTACTTGCCATACCCAAGAAAGACCTTTATGTTCCAGGTCATTTGAAACAGAGATAGATCAGAACAGGATTTTCACTGAAATCTGACAAAGAGGTTTGGAATGAGATAAAGTTTTTGCCTTGTTTTTTTTGGAGGGGGTTTTTGTTTGTTTGCTTTTTGTTTGGTTTTGGTTGCCTTTTCCCTTCCTGTTTTTCTGCTGGCCGAGCTCTCACTGGTAGGACTGAGCTCTCCTTGCTGCCCTTTCCTGGGCAGAAGCAGCTGTAGGGCAACTCGTGTGGCTCTTCAGCATGCTGTGGTGAGGGGCAGCCCTGTGTCTGGGGGCTTAGGGCTCTGTCTCCAGGGCTGTCCCGTGGGTGCAGCAGTGAGGGCTGGCTGAGGAGGGAGCCCAGGGTCAGCAGCAATTGGAGACGAAGGAGGAATGTGGCAGAGTGGGAGATGGGCACTATCCTGAGACAAAGGATGTGAGGGTGGCAGGAGGGGGCTCATCCGGGATCCTCCCAAAAAAGGAGGTTACAGCCGAAAAATGCTTGAAGATTCAGGAACGGTGTGGGCAGAAAATGCTAAAAACTGTAATATTTCTTATTTTTCTATATATTGAAAAATAATTTTATATATAAATTGATTTCAAAATAAAATATACAGGATCTTGGAGTATAAGAAATTCTGAATACAGGCGCGAACAGCTCAATAGCGCCACCTTGTGTTGAAAAGACAGAATTGCAGGTGCAAGGAGCTCAATAGCGCCACCCTGTGTAGGAAAGGTGGAATTGCACATAAAAATTGTTCTAGTATCTATATGTCGTTGTAACTCAAAGCTCAAGCTACAATACTCTGAAGAAGGGACCTCCCTGGTTGTTGATTGTCATTGGATTTTATGGTCTATAGGTCACTTGATATCTTCATGGCACAGTTTGTCGAGTCCTGTTCATGGAGTCTGGGCTCTTCTCATCTGATTTGCTTCCACATCTTCCAGGCCCCCTTTCCGTCCTTTTATTGAGACATTTCCTTATCTTTTGGGACAGAATATGCTGTAAATAAAGGTTTACTTATTCTTTCTTATCTACCGCTTCTTGGCTCCAGGCTTCCTTCAGTCACTAATGCTAAGCTCTAGCACGAGTTAGTTTCTCGGTGCGAAGGACCCTGGAGGAAGCTGTGCGAAGAGCAGCCTTCTGCCTGAGGCACGCGCCAGCTGATAGTATAGGAAATCCTTGTCAAACTGAGTAAGCTGCAATTCACCAGCTTACTGAAGAGGAGCAGGATTCAGGACAGCAGCAGAACCACGGGAAGAGCCCCTTCGACAGGAATCTAGGACTTGACGCCCGAGCACTTCCCACCGCTCGCAGCTCCTGCCCGGAAGGATCAAAGCCCCACCAATCGCTGCCTGAGGCAGCGCCTTGGCCACCAATCCCGGCCCATCTTTCTTGGAGGGGCGGGGCAAGCCACGATTGGCCGGCATGCGCGAGCCGCAATTGGCGGGGCAAGGCGCTAGCTCGGGCTGGGATTGGCTGGGCTGGCGCACATGCATGGCATGCGGTGGCTATAAGAAGCATGCGAGGGGGCTAGCTCGGCGCATTTCGGCGAGGAAGTGGCAAGTGGCAGTTGGAGCGAGAGGTCGGCGTAGCGGGGGTAAGTGGGGCAGGGGTGGGAGGTGGGGGAACAGGGCTCCGGGACCATGGGAAGGGAAGGGGAGCGCAGGAGGCTTCACGCTCGGGCGCAGGGTCTTGCTGCCGCGCTTTGGCACCGGCACTTGCCGCCGCGTTTTGCCCGGGCACCGGCACTCGCCGCCGCTTTTTGCCTCAGCACCGGCGCTCGCTGTCAGCTTTCGCTTCGGCGCAGCCTCGGGCTGGGGTGGCGGTAGGGGGAAGCAGCAGAGCAGGGGCAGCAAAGCCCTGCCTGGGCTTTCTCTCAGAGAGTCCAAATGAGCCTCAGTTTTCAGCAGGAA
>JAWWEW010000017.1:294219-305289 GCA_035583185.1 Anabacerthia variegaticeps | reverse complement strand
TGGCGGGACGGCGGCCGGATCGAAAGGGCGCGCTGTGATTGGACGGGGCCGAGAGAGGCGGGCCGGGATTGGTGGGCCGGGCGCTGCCTCGGGCAGCGATTGGCGGCGCTTGGATCCTTCGGGGCAGCGGGAAGGGCTGGGGTGGTCGGGCCGAGGGCCGTGTCGCAGAGGGGCTTTTCCTGCGGGTGCGCCGCTGTCCTGGGTCCCGCACCCCGGACTTCCGTCCCCTGTATCCACCCTCGGTCGGGCTGCGCTCCCGAGGTCCCGGCCCCATGGCCACCGCAGAATCTCTTGGGGAGTCCCCCACCGGCACACGGGGCAGGGGGCTGAGCGGCCGCTTTCCCGGGAGCGGTTCCGGGTCGCGAAGGCGAACCATGTGGCGGCGATATGGTAGGACGCGGGTGGGCCGTGGAGCGGCAGTGCGCCCCTGACCGCCTCTGTCCCCGCAACAGTTCCGCTTCTGCGGGGTCTTGGACTGCCCCGACTGGGTGCTGGCCGAGATCAGCCCCGTGGCCAAAATCGTTAAGTGCCCACGCCCCCCACATCCCCCTGCCCGCACCAGGCCCGCTTCTCACCGCCCTTCTCCCCCGCAGTCCCTGGTCATGCTGAAGCTAATCTGCACCCACGTTCTGCGAGCCAATTTTTGTAATGCCTCAGTACAATCCCAGCTCTGCAGTCACTATCTCAACTCCACAGTCCCTATCCCAACCGTACAATGCTTCCAGCTTCAGCCCTACAATCGCTATACCAACCCTACAGTGATTTCAGCTCCAGCTTCACATCTCCCCACCGCCAAGTGAAGCTGTTCCTTGATCAAGGCAGGATTTTTACGTCAGCGCCACCTCTAGAAACCATATTCCAGCTCCAGCCCCAGGGTAGCTATCCCAGCCCTGTGGGGTTAGAGCTGGAGCTGGAAACCCTGAGGGGCTGGGATAGTGGTTCTCCAGGTGTAGCAGTGATGGGTCAGTACTCAGGACTTTGCCCTCTTTCCTTGGCAGCGGCCACTGGAGAAGACAGGAGGCATCGTGTGGAGCAGTGAGACCAGAACAAACGAGCAGAGAAGTGGCCTTGGGCTGAAGAGGGGCAGGAGAAAGGTAGTGTGGGCAAAGGGACCTCCTTGGCGCCGCCAGGTAACCTCCAGGGTTGTAATGTAATTAAGATGCATTTGCTGTGTATCCATATGAATGGGCTGCGAGCACAGGGAAAAAGTCTCACCTTAGAATGGTGAAAGGAAATCTCCTATTAACCATCACACATTTGTACATAAAATATATTTAATGAAAGCCAAAACATCAAACAGTAGACCAATAAAGTTGTGCCCTGGCTGCAGCAGATGCCTGACTGTACTTGGCAAATGGAAGGTGCCTCTGTGGACCAGTGAGTACTCTGAATATTAATGCTGTCAGAGCTCAAATTCTGAGCTCTCAACAGACAACTCTGAAAGATTTGCAGGAAAAGAAACTATCTGGTTCCTTCAGCTTCAGGAAGCCACAGTGGCAGATGGCCAAATGTGGCTACAAGACCTTTAACTGATCTGACCAACAGTTACTACAGAAAAAAAAAATCTATTGGAGGAAGCTGTTCACAGATAAAAGTCTTCATGCATGGTTCCATGTAAGTTTCTTTATGCTGTTTTTTTCATTTTTAGCTCCATTGCAAGTTATTCCAAACCTGCTGTTTCTGAAGATCTCATTCATGTGGGTTGATTCTCCTCTGGCATTTCATCCGCATGTCCTGCATAAAGTTTCTGAAGGCTGGTTCTTCATGACTCTCCTCAGTCACTGGGGGAAGAAACAAGAATTCAGCACTATTTCAGCACTTGTTCTATTTGTGATACTGGAGAAAAAGCTAGAATCATGATAGCCACAGCAACATACAAAGTCTATTTGATCTTCTACATTACAGGGTAAAAGAAATAAGTGATCCTGAACATCAGTGGAACAGGGAAAGAATGAAGATTAAGTCTGTGAGCTGTATAAGAGAAAAATCACACCATTAGAAATCAGAAGATTGCTCCATGACCACAGTCACAGTAAAAGGGAAGGGAGCCAGGGGCAGAAACTGTAAGGCCAAAAAGATGATGAAATATCTGTGCATCAGTCAGGTTCAGAAGTCACTGCATGCTCCAAGCTTAAGTTCTTTGGTTTATGTGTGATACACACCTATTAATTACTTGAATAGAAAATTTATGATTGAACTTTCACAAAGATTAGAGAGTGATATCCCTGGAGGGAGCATTGCAGCTGAGCTTCTGCTACAGATTCTGACATATCAGGTGACTGAATGTCTGCTTGTTTTCTAGGCTCTCCTTACAGTCCATCCAGGTAGTGAAATACAGAGGGGAATTCTTGACTGCACAGGCAGCTTTTAGACCTCATTCCCTTACCTTCATGATCAATGTCATCAGTATCACTCTCCCTCTCTTCTTCCTCTACATCGAGAGTTCCTCGTGTTAGTATGAGCTCAGAGGGACCCATTGCAGAAGCATCATCAGGTCCTTGAAGGGAACAGAAATGGCTGTACACAAACCAGCTTGCTAAAGGTAAGGGAGCGTGTGCACTGTCAACTTCTATCTGCACGTAAACACAGAGATTAACGCGTGCTCTGAAGGGACAGAAAGCTGCTTGTGGATCCCAAGACACAGGACAGACTCCATCAGCACATACCTCATAAAAGGAACAGTGCAATCAACAGCAGAGCTTTCTCATATTCTAATCTGATTGTTTCACCTTTTCTAAAGTATTTCATTACTTCTAGTAGGTCCACTGCTTTAGCTACACAAGACGGTTTCTTCCACATCTGTGACTGACACAGGAAAAGCTGAGGGTGACCAGTCGCACAGGAACTACAGCCCCACTCCTCTAACATGGAGCTGCTTTTGCACTTTTATTGTGAGGATCTAGAAGTACTAGATGACTTCTCAATGCAAACTCTTCAGAAAACTTCTGCAATAAACTTTATCTTCCCGGTGAAGTACCTGCCAGTGTGCTGCCTTGCACACGCACGCTGCCCATGTCCTTCCACAAGTGTTCCAGCTGCTCTCTCTTTTGTTTATTTTGAGCTTCCTCCTGTAGATAACGAATTACATGTAGATTCTGAGACCATTTAAAACATCAGTGGAAGAGAAACCTTACCCAAACCCAGCAGTCTGTCCCCCAGCTAGACCGAAGTCACTACAGAGGTCTTACATTACAACCGAGGTTACACAGAACTTCTGACAAAGAATGGAAAGCAACCTCCAGTATGGTGAAATTCTAGGACATTTTCAGCAGCATCAGGAAGCCAAACTCTGTGCAGCTGTGCCTGCAGAGAACTGTCTTTTGGACAGCCAGGACTCAGTGTGAGCAGAGCTACTGATTTTGGCACTGCAATTCAGTCTTTGTTACTGTCTGTCTGCTGTCTTCACTGGTGCAGGAAGGTACAGGGATAGTCTCAACAAATAGTCTCTGGAAATTTATTTTTAAGAACTCTCTATGCATCTGAATGGAAGACACAATCATATTTCCCAATCATTTTCTCAAAATTAGCTCAAATATTAGCACTAAAAGAGTGAACAATACCTGTTTCACAAAACATCTTTATTTTTGTAAAGATATGCTCCACCACATGTAGGAAAAAAAGACAAATGGTGGACTCCTTTGGGACAGGAATTTTCCCACAATGAGTATGACTAGTAAATTAAATGTTAGACCTTCTCTATATAAAGGCAATTGTGTCCATAAAAGTGACCCCAAGATACACTGTTCAGGTACACAACAGCTAAAAACACTTACCAGTGTTTTTCTCAGGCGCTCGTATTCTGGACGATACTCTCTGAAAAGGTAAATAAAGAGAGTGCATTCAGTCTGAAACACAAGATTTATAATACGTAAGGATCATCTCAAGGCTTCTTTCTACCACAAAAAAAGTCTATAGGTTTTCATGTTTGAGAAACATTTCAGGAAGACTAACAGTACTTTTTCCCCCATATTTGGATTTGGAAACCAATGGATGCAAAATAAATGAACATACTTCATTAAAACAGCAACAATTCAAACCTTGGTATGAAATTAGAAGAAAAAAATACTTCACCGATTTGCTGGCACAGATAGCGTTTACTTTTTCACAGAACAGCACAAAAATTCATCTCTGAATAATTCCTTTTTACTGCTGCTTTTTATGCTGATGCTTGCATTTAGGTTTACTAGAAACCCTAAACTACCTTGGCTATGGAAAGTGTACAGTTTGTCGAATCAATGGAGTGGACTCGTGAATCAGTACCTTCAGGAAGTGTTTACTGGGTCAGGGACCAAAAGTTATCCCCTTACCTTTCATATTCATCTACAGCTTTAGAAAGCTGGATAAAAAATTCATCTAGTCCTGTGCCAAGCACTGCAGAAACACCAACCACCTGTAAAAGAAACCACACACCACAACTGAAGAGTAACTGAACCAGGTTTATAATAAAGAAAAAATAAACAATGTCCCCAACAACAACAACAAAAACACACCACCACAAAAAAAAACCCACAACAATAATAAAAAAAGACTAATCTAAACCTAACGATATACACTTAATCAGCACAATGGCCTTAGAATATGCAGTAATACTTCTGCTTCTGTCCATCCTGCTTTCAAACTCTTTCTCCACTTGTTATTCGTGTTTGTTACTTCTGTTTTATAGTTGTTGTTGGTTTTCTATTTGGTGAGTTGTTGGGGTATTTTGGGGGCTGTTTATTTGGGGAAGGGTGTTTGTTTGGTATTTTCTAACATCATAGGGCAATTGAAAAGAAAGGTCAAGTCTTTTTAAAAAAAAGTACTTTACTTGTTTGTTGTTAATAATCCAAGTTCTCCTTCTGTATCTAGGATAATAAGTAGTTAATAAGTATCAGTGTACCAGAATTAAAGAGCAAAATAGTCAACAAGAACTGACCTTTTGGCTCTGAAATTGTCTAATACTTTTTATTTAGCCAAAGCATGTTTTAAAAGGTCCCCAGAACAGCAAGAGATGGAGAATTTAATCAGTTAATATGACAATACATTCAAAATATACATCTGCTTTCTAATTTGAACTTACCTGTCATTACACTTCTGGCCATTTGTTCTGCTTGTATTTAATTATCTAAAAGTACCTTTCAATAAGACTATTACCAGTCTGAATCACACATCCTCTAATGAAAATTCTCCATCTTTTGCATAAGCAAAACAGTTTCAACTACTCACTTTCAAATGGAAGACCTTTTTCAACACAGCCTTGGATTTGATTAGACAGCTCTCCAAAGGATTTTAAGCACTAAGTCTAGGCACTGTGTTGATATGTATAAGTATTTATACTTTCCCTGCACTTAAGTGCAAGCTGCCTTTTACTCTCAATCCTCTTCATATGACCTGCTCTCCAGTGCAGTGCGATAATAGCTCTGACATGCAAACAAATATGACCTGATTAGCAAATAAGGAACAGGAAGTACATTGGTCTCTATATGGCAACACTACAATCCCTTTTGAAATTCTGTATATTGTTCCACATAGGACACTTAAAATATTTTTGTTTTGGCAATATTATCCTTATCTATATGAATGGAATCGCTTATTTTCGTTGTCTTTCTTGTAATATCCATACAGCCAAGAAAGCTTGTTTTTTCTTTAGTAAAAGTTGATGACAAACACGATCAGCTGAAACTTTTAGCACAGACTATGGGTTCATTAACAGCCTCTAATGTGTAGTGTTTTCAGAGAAACAATTCATTTGTCCTCTCAAAATCTAGCTGAGTGGATAAAAAAGCTCTTCTTGCACAAGCAAACATAAAGGGTTGGTTTTACTATTTGTTTGGTTGGTTTTGAGATTCTTTCCCTTCTTCCTAGGTAATAAATAGCCTAACTGTAGTTGGCACTTTCAGAACAAGGAAAAGTACCTCAGATGGGAAATGCTGCAGCAAAGAACACTGTCTTACCAGCCTATCTTACCTTTCTTCCGATGATTAATCACAATTCAATGTTAAATTATTCAGGCTGCCACTCAGTGTGACAAGATACTACTGTATGTTCAAATCAGCAAATCCTCAACATAGCTCATCAACAGATTCCAGTTCAGCAGGGCGGTGCAAAGCCCCTTTCCAGAAGGACAGAATGGTGGGGGTTGGACAATACCTCTGGAGATCATCTAGTCCAATCTCTCCTGCTCAAAAAGCAGGATTAACTAGAACAGGTTGTTCACAACTTTGCCTGAGCAAAAGTGTTTTAAGCATCTTCAAGGATGGAGACTTCACAATTTCTCTGGACCATCTCTTGCAGTGCACAGTCAGTAAAATTAAAGTAATTTCTCCCCTCTTTTGTTTAAACATAGTTTCCTGTATTTTGTGTCTATTGCCTCTCGTCCTTTCCCTGTGCACCAGTGAACAGAGCCTGCCTCTTGTCTTCTTTACGCCCTCCTACCAGGCATTCATACACATCAAAAATATTCTCCTTGAACTATCTCTTCTCCAGGATTTTATAAGAGGTAATAAAAAAAAGGAAGACTTACCTTCAGTGAACTGTAAAATTCATCCAATACTAAACTCATAGAACGAGTCAGGTTACTGACATAGGAGGTCTCTTGATTCAGGGCATCCTGAAAAGTCTCGAAGTCCTGCATCCATTCCACTGCAAAACTGTGGTCAATTATGTCAGTCTGGAAGCAGAAGAGAAAATATTCAGAAGCAATAATCTTAGCCTTAGGCTGTTAAGTGGACAGATTAAAAAAATTCATGTGAAATTTATTTTCAAAATGTTGATCTTTTAAAAATATTAAGCCCCGGCCTGAAGTCTCGCAAGTTCACTTTTCATCAAATCAACTATGTGAATATAGGAAGAGAAGAAAAACAACCACTACTCCAGGTTTAGAAAGGCAACAGTTGTTTAAGAAAACAATTGCAGGTCTAAAGCCTCCTCTGGTTTTACTGGAAAGGGGCATCCAAAAATTGCATACTGTACCATAAAGTTTAAGGTGTAAATAGAAGATCATGTGATTGTGGCCAGACAAGAACAGCCCTCATTGAAGATCCCATGCTTTCCTGATTGCTTGGGGCCTGGGGGAACGAGGGCCACGTCCAGGCTAGATAACAGCCCATGAGATCTTTATAAAAGTGAGCTGTGTTCTGACCCAAAGAAGTTATAATCTAAACTCAGTGCGAGACAATTGACACAAATAGGTGAGATGGTTCCACAATTTCACATGGATTCATATGCAAACAGTCTATTAAAGAGTTTCATAAACATCTTACCACATGCATATCCCCTCTTAGCACAATATGAGGTGCCTAAAACAGATATATTTCAGTTCCCTCACCAAGGGGAAGGAGGAAGATAAAGTATTGCCTAGCATTATTCAAGAGATTTGAGACAGAACTGAATCCAAGGGTCAAAGCCTGACTACTTAGTTACCTTGATTAAATTCTGTGAATAAAATTAAATCACCTCTACAAATTACTCTTTTTTCCCCTTTGTAAATAATAAAATTCCTTAAATCTGTGGGTTTGTCACTGCATATACATCAGTTCCCTGAGATTCTTTCATTCTTATCACGAGTCATTCTAAAAAATTAAATTTAATTAAATTTTGTTTCAAATTCTTCCAATGCTGTTTGCTTAACTTTTTAGAAAAGGCTAAACATGAGATCAAAATGAAGTTTAAAGTTCTGTATCTGTGGTGGTTTAGTTTTCTTGGTTTTGGTCTAGGCCTTCCCTGGTAACAAAGTTATAACTAAGGAAGTATTCCACACCATTCCTTCACGTAATCAACTGTATATAAAGACCAAGGAGGAAGATTTCTCTCTCTCTTCCTTTCATGTGCTTGGAGGACATCAGGTCTCAGTGTTGGCTCAGCTCTTATCTGTGTGAGCTGAGGTCTATCTGAGAAGCTGGGGTCCCAGCCGTAGGGAGGGGGAGATTTCTGCTGCTTCTCTTGAGGGGAGTTTTGGTGAGAATTTATTGTGCTAGTTACTTATTAAACTTTTCCCTGAGTTTACGAGTGTGTGTATCTGTTTTGTTTGGTCTTACCCATTTTTGTCCTTTCTTCCCTTTCCCTTTTCCCCCCTTTTCCCTTTTGGGGTTGCTTTGGGATTTATTCTCTATATTCATAGTGTTTGATTGTATATAATTGTAATATAAGTGAATATATATATATATATATATATATATATACCCCTTTACTACAATTGTCTTTGGGTACCTTTTTTCCTTCTCTCTTGGGGAGGGAGAGTCTGTGTGCCCAGCAGCTGGGTTTGGCAGGGAGCCAACCCAAACCTCCAGAGTATCCTAAGCCCCAGGCCTACCTTTCCTTACACACACTGATAAAGTCACACTTGGTCTTTCAAAAAGTGCATTTTCTTAAGAGATAATTATTTTCCTACCTTGAGCCATTTTCTACAGAAAAAAAAGCTTAACAGCTTATTCTAAAATTACTGTCTAGAGTTAGAAAGAAAGCAGTGTACAAAAACTTGCTCAGAAAGCAAGCAGATACCAAACATACACATGGTTTGGGTCACTGGGCAGATGGTGGGGTTGGATCCCAGCAGACACTAACCCTGCTTGGCTGGTGTGAGGGAAAAGGTCCCAGTCAAGGCATGGCATATGGGATATGTATGTGTGCGCACACAACGCTTGCTGAGTTGGGAGACAAACAGAAAGGATGCCTTTGGCGAGCAGTACTCTCACCAAAAATCTAACAGGATCAATATCTGAAATGATTATGTCTAAAGATGCAGCTGTTAAGGTCAAAAGCATCCCATTAAGGCTACAAGTACCTTACACGACAGTGGATACGTATCCTTAGACTAGTATCTGCCCTCTAGCAAATACTGGACCAAACATCTTTTTTAAGTTTTGCCTGCTACAACAGGTGGGACTTCTTCCTCAAAACATGCAGGTGTTACACTGTTCCCACTGTGAGTCATTAGCCCGCTGCTGAGTATAAATAATTAAGAATGAAAATAAATCTTCTGGGGAAACAGGGCATATAAGCAGATTCTGTCATGACCTTACCCTTATTTTACAGTTACGTTTCCCTACAACCCAGGCTTAAGGTGTAAAATATGTTTCAAATTCTTAGTACTTTCTCTGACTTGAAAGTTTGGGTGCAACTGCCCATCCCTGATTATTCTTGTGCGTTTGGATACCAGATTAAAGTCCCCTTTCAGATTTGGTTGTCAGCCTGCAACTCTGAGTCTCTCTTTTCTAGAAAAATCTATTATTGTGGTAAAACAAAGACACCACAGCAAAGAAGGTAAACAGAACAATGTCCCATGAGGACACAGAAGCCAGAACTTTAACTTACTTTGTTCATGACTACAATGAAAGGTAGCTTTGTCTTGTACAGGATACTGTGTGGGAGACAAAATAAAAGTTTAAAATTCATTTAAAACTTACTAGAATAGAAAGCAAGTTAAGCATAAGGCAGACAAGACGTGCAAAACTGAATACATTTAACTTCAAAAGATAATTATTTTCATTTGCACCAATTAGAATGTAATTTTCACTCAGGTCCTGCTTACAGTTGTTGAACAAAATATGCTCCTTCAAGATGTAAGATATAAAATCTCCTACATACCCAGTTGTCTGGTTACCATTTTCTATGACACTAAGATCCCAGTTTTTAATTCTGTGCATTTAGCATTTGACTTAAACCTTAGGTTTTGAGAGTTTGTGAACTTAGCAATGAATGCAAATAACACAGAACATCTATAAAGCGAAACTACCTTGACACATGAGCTCACATATTCACTTCACTGTATATATTCTATCATCTTTTTCTCAATCTAATGTCAGAAAATGCAATATGTAGTAGGACACATTTTGCACGCTCCTATCACAGTGATAGAGCTCTTGCCCTTGGTTTGAGGATTGAGAGGTTTTTTGAAAATCTTTTATAAACATTTACCATGAATTATGACAGCTCTAGCTATGCTGATTGTTCCATAGGTATTTAGTCTCTGGTTTGACGTGAAAGAAAACAGATAAATTCATGTATGAAGAGGAAGACAATAAATCAAGAACTCCAGGCTATGCCAAACTCCAAACAAACCTTGAAGAATCTCCTACAAGTATCAATAAAATTTAAAAATAGAATAAAATATTATGTGCTTACAAGAAGGAACTTAAACTAGCCTATCTTGATACATTTTAGATAACTGGTTTTATAAGCAATAGGCAGTGTGTTAGATCTAATGTAATCAGCCTTCATCACACTAAGGTCTCATGGATTATTTAATGCTTTGGGTGGAAGTTTTGACCTCCAGATATCCATTGGCATCTAAATTATTCTGCTTATCCAACGGGAAAACCACTAAGAGAATAACCAAATGAGCAGTTTAAGTGGCTACGATGCATCCAAGAGCACTCGCAAGCACAAAACCAACTACACCCTGGGCTGCATCAAAAGCAGTGTGGGCAGCAGGGCAAGGAAGATGATTCTCCCTTTGCACTCTGCTCTCATGTTATCCCACCTGGAGCACTGCAACCACCACTGGGAACCACAGTAGAAGAAAGACATGGACTTGTCAGAGCGGGCCCAGAGGAGGTCACAAAATCCATCAGAGAACTAGAAGGCCTCTCCTATGGAGACAGGCCAGAGACTTGGGGTTGTTTAGCCTGGAGAAGACTTCAGGGAAGCTTTACTGAAGCTTTCCAGTAAATAAAGGGGTTTATAAGAAAAATAGAGAGAGACTTTTGACCAAGGCTTGTAGTGACAGGACAAGGGATAATGGTTTTAAACTGAAAGGGACATACTGACGAAATTTTTTATGATGACAGTGAAGAGATATTAGAGCACACTGCACAGGGAAGCTGTGGTTGCCTGTCGTGGGGTTCTCTGATTTGGGGTTTTTTTTTTTAAGAGGACGATTGGCTTCTGTTGGAAGTCTCTGGAAGTTTCCCTCCATCCTATAGAGCAGAGCCAATGAGGGCCAGCTCCAAGGAAAACTTCCTGCTTTTGAAACATTAAGTTACAGCCCTGTGTGAAAACATATTTAAGAAGTTGTTGGGCAGTTAGAAATGGGCAGCCATGGATTAACAACATCACAACGCAGACATCAAGGTCAGTGCAGGAGGAGAAGAGGAG
>JAWWEW010000017.1:256103-279053 GCA_035583185.1 Anabacerthia variegaticeps | reverse complement strand
GCCTTTGGATCATGTTATGGTAAGAATTCAGACAGATGATGCTAAGGCACTTTCTTCCCAGAACCAATTTCAGTAATTTACAATCTTTGTGGATTATGCCAAACTTTTGCTTGGCATTTTGCAAAGAGGCCAGGAACTGAAGACCATGCCACACAGGGTGCTTTTCCCTGGCTGTTGACCTGGTGGTGCAGCTAAACATTCATAGAGTTGTAAAGATCCAGTTAGTAGAGTGGAACCATAGGCTTTGTGTGAGACTGTTTGGTCACATCTGTGACTGATTTTTACTGGGAAAACCCTTTTGCCAAAAGAAAAGTTTACTCAGCATCCTAAAATAATTGTGTAACAGAAATGAACAAAGGAAAAATCTCTACCAGACAAGTGGAAGAACACTCCTCACAGGGGACTGGTAGGATTAAAGACTGTTTGTAAAATGCTCTTGCAAAAGGAGGAATGTGTGCCTTGTCACATGATATGCATGAACATGCTTAAAGCTGCAGATGAACGACACCTATTGAAGTGTAGCTGGACAGGAGTTTGGTAGTATGTGACCTGTTTCTTTCTAGGATTCAATGTGCATGTCAAAGGGAAAAGAGATCTCATGTTAGCAGTTGCATTCCAAACATTGTGTTTTGACAGGTAGTATGGAAGAGCAGTGGTCTTTGGAGATTCAGGACAAAGGTCGAGTTACCTGTCCCACATGCCGGACTGTGGTGAGAAAGACTGTAGAGGGACTGAAGAAACACATGGTCAATTGCAGGCAGGTAAGAACATTAGAGATGAGCAATGGTTTCTTTAGTCCTCTTCAGCTTACCAATAGAAATGCCTGGACACTGTTTTGTGTTGGATTTAAAACCAGTTTCATCTCATCATCATGTCCCTAAGCAAGAGTCCTTTATACATCCATAAGAGGCTGTGCTTGGTGCTTCTTGTCTAGCCTTTTGCTGGAGGTTTGGGGTAGTGAACAATGGTGTAGCTATTTCACTGTTCCACTGAATTTTAGACTCCGTAAAATCTATTCTTAGAGGGCACTTACCAGGTTGTCGTGGGTTTCTCTGATTAGGCTTTTTTTTTTATAAGAGGAAGATTGGCTTCTGTTGGAAGTCTCTGGAAGTTTCCCTCCATCCTATAGAGCACAGCCAATGAGGGCCAGCTCCGAGGAAAACTTCCTGCTTTTGAAACATTAAGTTACACCCCTGCATGAAAACATATTTAAGAAGTTGTTGGGCAGTTAGAAATGGGCAGCCATGGCTTAACAACATCACAACACAGACATCAAGGTCAGTGCAGGAGGAGAAGAGGAGAAGGAGGGGGAGGGACCCCACGGATCAGGGAGAGGACTTAGTAAATTATTCCCTGAATACATGGTGATGACCATGGTGATTACAAGTTGTCCCCTCGAAACCCATGGGATCCATTGGGGTGCAAAGACTCCCCTGTTGGAGCAGGGGGATGCATGAAAGAAGCTGTTGCCTTGTGGGAGGCCCCCAAGAAGGGGTGGAGGTCCGGCAAAGATTTGCAGCCGAGACCCATGGAGGGAGAAGCCCACACTGAGCAGGTACAGCCAGCTTTTCATGAGAGACTGCACCCCATGGAACGACTCACTAGAGAGCAGAGGATCTCTCTCGTGGGAGGGGACCCCACGGAACGCAGAGGAAAGACTCAGAGTTATGATTCCCCTGTGACTGTGGTGACCGCTGTGGCGAAGCAAGCTGTCCCCTTTGCAGCCCACAGGAAAGCCCCCTGAGACAGATCTGCTGTTTAACTTCTGGACTTACATCTGCGAATGGCTGACCCAACAACAACTGATTGTAAACCTTCCATTTCCTGTCCCCCACACCATCAGGGGAAGGAGGGGGCATGGACTGACCGAGGGGTGGTGGTGGAAAGGTGTTTCTAACCTGTTTCTATTTCTTGTTTTTAGTTTGCTAGTAATGAATTTAAGCATTATTCTAAGTTCTGCTTTGCCCATGGTATTAATCAAAGCTCCTCTTTTGGTTGTTATCTCTAGCTGTAAATTCCTAGCTGGTTTTTTTTTTTCTTCCCTCTGGAAGGCGAAAAGGGGTGGGGGGGAAGAAAAAAGGCCTTGAAAGAGTTTTGCTGGACACCAGGTGTTTATCCAGGGTCAAACCACCACACAGGTCCAAATAAAATGTTCTGCTCTCCTGTTCCCTTTCCCCAAAGTTTCCCATTGCTCTGATTACTTTACAGCATGTCCTTGTTTATTTCTAGGAAATGTTCACCTGTCATCACTGTGGGAAGCAGCTGAAGTCTTTGGCAGGGATGAAATACCATGTCATGGCAGACCATAACAATCAGGTAACACAAATGCTGTGCATCTAAAACTCCTACGGGAAGAACAGGCTTTTGTTCCTTACCTGGTGCACACAGAAACGGAACATGGGGTGGGGTTCTTTTCAAATGTTGTAGCTATTCAAATCTTGTCTACCTGTTATTTTTCCAGTGAGATTTGACATGTGAAGAACAGTAAAGTAGGCATGCCACATTGTAAAAAGAGGGAATGAATTTCTGTTTAGGCTAGTAATATGACACACATAAAAGGCATTCTCAGTCAGAAGGAAAAACGTTCCTCATTAGACTGCAACTTTCAGTCCTTTGCTAGAAAGCAGGAGTTTTTCTACATCCAGAGCAGACTACATTTGAGTTCTTTACAAGTTCAAAGGTAAAAAAGCAGAAACAGAAATTAGTTCTTGTCTCTCTTTACTGTAAAAATACTAATGTTTCAATCTGCTTTTCCTCTTTGCTATTACTTTAAAGAAGGCAACGTCTCCTGTTGTAGTTGTGAAGAATTAGAACTTTTGAAAAGGTTGTTTGGAAGTTTGGGTAAGGTTCACATAATTCACAACTGTAATTTTTTACACAAATTCCAGTACTGCAGTTTCTGAACGTACAGCTATATTAGTAAATTTTAGAGGCCAGGGATCATGTTTGGGCCCTGAGGATTAGATCTGTCACTCTAACTTTTTATTCAGTCTAGGTGTAATATTAGGTAGTTAGGAAATAACATACAATAACCATCAGAGAGAGAATAAAGACCTTGAGCTGTAGTTTAGCACACATGAGTGTTACAAGCAGGCTTTAGTCAGGCTAAGTGGAAATGGTAGGATCAGTAAATGTTAAAGATGCATGATTTTCTATCAGTTTACGCCTTTTAAAGATAATTCAGTTTTGGTTTAACCCCAGCCAGCAGCCAAGCTCCACACAGCCTCTGGCTCACTCCCCCACCCATGGGATGGGGAAGAGCATCAAAGTGTAAAAGTTACAAAACTTGTGGGTTGTGATAAAGACAGCTCAACAGGTAAAGCAGAAGCCATGCACACAAGCAAAGCCAAACAGAATTCATTCACCACTTTCCATGTGCGAGCAGGTCTTCAGCCACCTCCAGGATGGCAGGGCTCCATCATGCATAATAATGGCTTGGGATGACCAACAACATTGCTTCAAATGCCCCTCCCCTTCCTTCTTCCCCCAGTGTCATATCCTGGGCATGATACCATGTGATTTGGAATATCCTTGTGGTCAGCTGGGGAGTCAGCTGTCCCAGCTGTGTCCCCTTCCCTGCTTGTGCACCCCCAGGCCACTCACTGGCGGGGAGGTATGAGAAGCAGAAAGGACCTTGATGCTGTGTAAGTGCTGCTCAGCAATAACAAAACCATCTCTACCCTATCAGCCCTGTTTGAGCACAGATCTGAAACGCAGCCCCATACCAGCTGCTGCAAAGAAAATCAACTCCACCCCAGCCAAAACCAGCACACATATGGGAAGTGATCATTATAAAAAATGCATGTCCCTAAAATCCTAAGTTGCAGAGATTTAATTATTTTAGAAGGTTTCCTTTAGTAGTGTCTTGAGTAGTGAATTCCCTATGAGAAGAACTGTAAATGCTCAGTATCATGTGGTTTTCATTCATCTTTCTGCTGGGCTTTAGCCAGTTGTGAAGGAGGGAGAGGAATTGGATGAGCAACTTGAGCGAGACCGCCTTCGGAAGATTTTGAAGCGTATGAGAAAACTGAAGTGTACAAGGGAGGTAAGCTGCATTGTGCAGAGTATGAATTAAACTGCAGTGGAAGCATGAACATAAAACAGGAAAGTGCTGTTGGGCTTTGGTGCTGGCCAAAGCAAGATTTGTTTCAAGATCCTAGTTATGCTTTTAAGACAGAGTAGCATAGTATCATAGAATAGTTTGGATTACAAGAAACCTGTTATGGTCATTTCAATGCCAATTCTTTGTTGCAGATTTTGTCTATCTGAATAGACTAACATTAAAGTTTTCCACCTGCTTGTCTCTGTTCTATCAGGAAAAGTGATAGTACTTTGGTCAGCAAACTGTGTACATACTGGTCTTGTGATCACTTGGAGAACAGTTTTCTTCCAGGTATTTTTCTTCTGTGTCGACAGGGCTGCACAGGCAGCTTCACCAGCATAATGGGATACCTATATCATGTTAAAAAATGTGGGAAGGCTGCTTCCGAGCTGGAGAAAATGGCTATGAAGTGCCATCACTGTGGAAAAGCATACAGATCAAAGGCAGGACTTGTCTACCACCTCCGCTCTAAGCATGGCCCGGTGAGTGCACCTGCCCTGGTTATCAGGGGACTGTGGTGGGACCTCAGACTTCAGACACAACGTAAACTGTTGTCTGCTACTTCGGTGTGTAATTACAGATCACAAATAATTGCATTTTTCTGTCTCTCTGGGGTACTTTGTCCTTGACACTTTCCTTCTATCAGCAGCTGTTCCTTTTCTGTGACTAGAATGAAGCTTTTAATAGTAAATTGGCATGGCAGCAGTAAACTTTTCCCAAGCTGACTTTTGCTCTATGGAAGACAGTGATGGTAACAAAACTTACGAGATGCTTTTTTTTGATCTTTAAAGACCCACCACTGGAGCAGAACAGGCAGTGCTGTGCTTGTTGTTCATGAGGGCTTTACAGTGAATGATAGGATACCTTTCAAGACCAGCAACTGCAGGAAGCTCTCTGCTTAAGCCTCACTGCTGTGGCCCCCCTGAGCAAATCTGGGGATCTGTCTCACTAATGGGATGCACTTCTCTCCTATATCTGTGACAGTGAACCACAGCTGCTGCAACATTTTTATGAGGAATTTGTCAGAATATTTATTCCCAGTGTTTAACATAACTGAAATAGGAACTAGTGAAGGAGGCTCACCTTCTTTGGCCTTCATTGCAGGTCACTTTCGTCCATGAGGAGAGAAGAACAGAGAACCTGAAAGAAATGAAACGAGAGCAAAACAACACAGGCAGAGTTCAGAGGAGATCTGCAAAGGTGGCAATATACTATCTCCATGAGCTGGCTGGAGAAGAGCTGGCCAAAGAATGGCCCAAAAGAAAAGTTCTGCAGGACTTGATTCCAGATGACCGGAAGGTACAAGGCCTTAAAAGCACTTTATAGGATTCAAGTTTTTACCTTCACATCAGATGAGTCTTGTACTGGCTCCTACCCAGTGTTTAGTGGCCCATGAAAAGCAATATGTGTTGTTGGAGGGATTTGGTTTTGCTCTCTCTCATGTTAGATTACGGTACTGCTGCAGCAGCAATTACTGTGGTGTGTTTTGTCCAGGCAGGCTGTAATGACTGTAAAGTCCTATTGCTGGAATTCTCAGTGGGCACGTGGGCACTTATGGGCATGATATTGCTCATAAGTCATAGGCTGCAGATCACTCCTGCCATGCTCTGATATTTCACAGTGTTTCAGACTTCAGAATTTTCAGGACCATCTTTTAGGCTGTAAAGGAAACCCAAGGAAAAATGATGCTTTATGATTTCAGTGGGGTAAGTACATTTAGAGGAATTGTTGTTGTCAAGGCTATGGCAAGTTGCAGATTGTGGTATTGTGGGGGATTTCCAGATTCAGTTATGTTTCTAGAGAATCAGTGAGACAGGAAGACATTGGTTATAGAAATTTTGGCTGTTAGAGTAGAAGCAATAACACTTCTGTCTCACAACCTGGGAGTGGAAGAGGCATACCTGACATTCTGTGTAGCCAGCTTTGCTTCCAGCTCTCAATTCCAATCTCTATCTCAGCTGAAGTACACTCGTCCTGGACTGCCCACATTTAGTCAAGATGTGCTGTGCAAATGGAAAACAGAGATAAAGATGTACCGAAGAGTCCACTGCCCAAATCAGGTAATCCTTAAGTGTTTCTGAAGCCTCAAAGGGGACAGATTTCAGGTCTCTCTGAGCCAACAGACTTTTCACAACCTTGAAGCTGCAGTTTGTCTCTCTGTGGGAGACAAATCCTTCTCCATCTCAGTATGGTTCTTAGTGTAATCAAGACACTTGGGGATGTCAGAGGATGCTCCTTTTGCCCTTTACATCAAAATGCCCTGGGGGTGATCCTTTGGGAATGTGTTTGTTTGCTTCAGAGCCAGTAACCTGGTGTCAGACTGGTACAGCTTTTGCATCCAGCTTGGAGCTGGTCCATTTGAAGGTCTGAGCAGTGGAAAAATTACAGGCCCCTGACTTTCTAACTGAATCTAATTATAGAAGGGAGGAGTAGAGATGGAAATACAAGAGTAGAGGGACTTTGTCTGGCACAACACTTAAGCTTTCTTCATTCCACTGGACCAGCTCTAAGCTCTGACCAACCTAGTCTTGAACACTTCCAGGGATGGGGCGGCCACAGCTTCTCTGGGCAACCTGTGCTAGGGCCTCATCACCCTCACAGGGAAGAATTTCTTCCCAATATCCTATCTAACCCTGCCTCTGGTAGTGGGAAGCCATCCCCCTTGTCCTGGCTCTCCAGGCCCTTGTCCAAAATCCCTCTCCAGCTCTCTTGAACCCCTCTAGACACTGGAAGGCTTGGTTTCTTGCAATACCGTGCAGTAATCACCAGTCAGATCCCATGAGAACAAATTGCCTGGTTGGTGGAGGTGACATTGGATGTGACCGTGTGATGCATGCTGTCAGAGAACCAAAGGTCAGGGGCAGCTGCCTTCTGGGTGGGGTGTAGAGATGATGCCTTCCACTTGCCCTGCCCAACCCCTAGCACTCTCTCTCCAATTTTAAGGCTTGCATCCTTTCCAAGTATCAGAATTGCAGCACTAGGTTGTGTGTGGAGCTGCCTTCAGGCAGCAGATGTCCTGTGTAACTGACCAGTAACCCAGTAGCATGTCTTGCTCTTGCCTCCTGTTCCAGGGCCTGGGCTGAGGGCTGAGCGCATTTTGGTACCCTAAGACTGTTGCCTGAAGCTCACCATGGGACAGGCCTGTAAAACTGCCCTTTAACTGAGACCAGTAATGTTGAATGCTGCACCCCTGCTCTGTGCCACTAGAGACACAAGCAGCAGGGAAGAGAGTAGTGTTTTATACCTGCCCCTCTGCTTTGTTTGAAATTAGGCTCTGCTGCACTTCAGGCAAGAAGCAAACTATTTTAGGCAGGCTCTCGATAGAAGGAGAGTGTAGCTGTCACAGGAGTCTCTATAACATCCAAATGTGCTCAGAAACTGGAAATGCAAATATTAAGCTTACTGAAAGCTTAACTCTTTTAATGGTCTTTTTATCAGAAGCTTTCTGGCTTTGTAGGACTTAGTATCTCCCTCCATCTACCTCTCTTAGCCCTTTTGGAATTAACCCCCAGACAATAAGACTTTCTTGTGCAGGAAGAAGTGATTTCTTACTAGAATGTTGCTGACATGCTTTTGTTCTATTGTTTCAGGGTTGTGAATCTGTGTACGGCAGTGTCTCAGGACTCAAATCTCACCTCGGCACATGTACCTTGGTTGGTAGCCTTCCTGTAACAGCCCCACTGTCCCTGTCCCTCTGATATCCATTTGTTCAAGCTATTGTCCTGCCATCTGCTAATCTGAGATCCTCACAAGTTCATAAAATTATGGTTTGGGTTGGAATGGACCCTAAAGATCACCTTGTTCCAACCCCCAATTTGTGTGCTCCTATATGTACTAATGAAGCTGCTGTTGCAAACACTGCTTGACACCAGGAGGAAGCACCTTAATGGCATCCCTTTCAATGAAATGGCAGTCCTACCTGTAGATTCACAGCTACAAGAGCACTTTTTCCAGGTACAGTGCTGGAGACCTTATGACATCTCAGAGAGCAGTCCTATGCTTTGTGGGCACAACTAGTCAATCATGTCAGTGCTCCTGTAGCTAAAGCTTTGGTATGAATGAGATTTTCTAATTCTTACTGCTGGGTTCTATCTGAGCAAGATTCAAATGCAATATATAGGTGTATCAGCCTCCTCTGGGCAGCAATTATTGATGGATTTTTTGTTTGTTTGTTTGTTTGTTTTGATGACAGGGAGACTTTGTGGCTGGTAAATACAAGTGTCTCCTGTGTGAGAAGGAGTTCATTTCAGAGAGTGGGGTCAAGTATCACATCAACTCTGTGCATGCAGAGGTAAGGCAGGCGGAGTGGAACCTCAAACCCCAGGCTTTTGGAGGAGGTGGGGAGAGTGTCTTGGGAAGGAAATGCTGGCAGTGTGCCCTGTTTTATTTTCTCTTTGCTCACTGTTGGGAACAGGGTCCTAGAGTGGAGTGGCCTTTAGCTTGCTTAAACATTGCTGGTCTTATGCGTTGTTCTAGGGAGCAAGTGTTGTGTTAAGTCATATGCCTCGTCCCAAACTGCTGCTGCTCAATTCAGCTCTGCAGCATTTCCCATGCCTGTAACCAGGCAATTGCCAAGTCAAATCAGAATCCTCTGAGACAGAGTGACTCCTGAGGAGACATATCAAAGAACAGTGTTGTTAGGCAGATGCCTTTCCAGATCTCACACTTCAGGAAAACTTTGTCCCACCAGGCAGCTCTGTTATACGCCCTCATAGGCTTTATTTGGTATTTCCACCACCATCAGTACCAACCTGTTGCCTTTTAAACCCTGCAGGACTGGTTTGATATGAACACAGCGACCACCAAAAGTTTTGAGAAGCTAATGAAAATCCGCCAAAGGGAAGAGCAGAGGAAGCAATGGAAGAAACGTCCTTTGACCAGAGGCAAAAAGAAGAAAACTGGGACTCTGGCTGCCAAGAAGCTCCCCAGTACTGGAGTTGAAAAGATGAGGAGAAACAAGAGAGGTCGTCCACGGCGGGTAGACAATGAGAATGTAAGCAGTGAGGAAGGGACACCCCAAGTTGCACAGAGAGCTGAATTTCCAAAAACCAGCCGCAAGCGAGGCCGAAGTAAATCCCTAGAAGATGAGAATGAGTAATTCTAAAGCTTTTCACTTACAAGCCCCACTTCTGTCAGGCTCATAATTCACAGCACTAGTATAAGCAACTGAATGGCTTTGGGACTGTGATTCAACTCTACTTTGTGACTTTGATATTGAAACTTTTGTCTCTGCTCAGTTGCGAGGGATTTAAACCAAAGCTGTGGTGCAGAGGCCTCTTCTGGTGTAGTTCCCTTGGATAGTGGCACTAGCGGTGTACCCAGTGTGCTTCCTATTCTGGTTACAGTCTCAGTTTGGTCACATTAGTTGCTTGTTTAGTGGTTTCTAGTAGAGCAGATGTCTGTTTTGTTATCTTCCTCTGATGGGTGAGATCAGGGTTCTTTTTTAGCAGTTCTCCCCATAAGGGACTAACTAGCACAATGTGTAGGGCTCTTCAAGGGGGAAATCCTTTCTTGCACAGAATGCACACTAAGCAGTGCTGTGCAGAATGCAAAGGCTTTGGCTTGTCCAATCACTGTCATGCCTGTTGTCAGCAAGGCTGCCACAAACAAGCAGAGACCTTCCCAGTCTTTGCTGTAGCCTGTTGCACAAGGCTCTAATTCATACACTGTTGTTTAGGCTCAGCACCAGACAGCAGCACGTGAGCACATGTATGCTTGGAAGGGATGGGGCATCATTATTATCATTGTCAGGAGCCTGCTCTTCCCCTGGCATCTGTCTCCTGTAATGCTAGGCATTAAAGATGCGTAGAGAGTCTTCTAGTACAGCAAGGAATAAACACTCTCCAACCTTCACTGGCCTTTCAGAGCCCCAAGCAATATACCAAGATGGCTTTCGTGTGTCCTCTGAAGCCCACTTGTTTCAGACTCACCTGGGAAACATACTGCAAGACAGTACATACCTGTATTAGCAGCCTGCTAGTGCTGGAACCAGGTTCCATGGAGCTGCCTTGCCAGCATGTGGTTCTTTGATGTGCCCATGGTTCCACAGTGTCCTTTTTTCCTATGCTGCAGATGCCACCTCCATTGTCTTACATCAGCTGCTTCTTTTCAGTACCACTTCCTCTGTGTTCATGAGGTATACTAGCAATTTCCCTGTGTAGAAAAAGTTAAAAGAAGAGGGATTGTAATTTATAGCCTGTTAGAGCTTTGAAAGGGGCTGTTTGAGTTTTTCCCATTACCACGATTAGGTAGTGCTCACCAACAGTGGAAAGGCACAAGCCCCCCATCCCACTGTTTTTCCTGGGGCAGGTGGAGAGGGGAACATCACACAAAGGTGTGAGAGTTAAAAGGTATTAAACCTGCCAGTGCCATGCGGCCTCCCCCTTTTTCTTTTTGCATCTTCCTTCTCATCACCAACAGCTGGCACCTGCCCCCTGTCCCTTGCCAGCCACTGTTTCTGTCACTGAAGAGGAGCCCCAGGGAACCCACCCCAGACTGTCTGCAGCAGAGTAACCGCCTCATCCCACACCTTGCACTGGTACCACATACCCAAGAAGGAGCTCCCCCTGCCTCCCCCGACAGTGCCGGCAACCACCCCTCACCCCTTGCCCACCGTCACTTCCATCGCTGGGAGGAGTCCGGACAACACCACCGTGGACTGTTCGTAGCAAGGTAACCACCTTAGCCTGCACCCTACACTGGCATCGCATACCAGAGCATCTTCCTGCAGCAGCTGCCCGGTCCCCACCGCTCTGCTGCTGTGGCTGGTTATCCCTCAGCTGAGGGACACGAGAGTCGTTGCCAAAGACCACACCTGCAGCCCCGGGACTGATGGGGACTCCTTTCTGTTTGCTGTGGGGCCACCATTACACATGTGGCCATTGGCAGCTGCTGAGCAGCCTGGAACAGCCTGAGGGCAGCCCTGTTGACTGCCAGGGAGCCACTGCAGCCCTCGCATCCCGAAAAGTGCCAGTGGCCCCCTGCTGAGTGTGGTTCATAACTACACCAAAAAGGGGAAGTAGGATTTATTTCTTTTGAAAGTTTTGGTCACAGTGTCATTGTTTGTTCTTTGTTTTTGTTACATACGTATTTTTAGAAAAGAACTGTTATTCTCTTTGCTACATTTTTGCCTGAAGCCTCTTAATTTCAAAAGTTACAATAATTTGAAGAGAGGGATCTTATTTCTGGTCCAGGAAGATTTTCCACTTTCCTTGACAGACATTTTGTCTTCTAAACTGAGACAAATTTGGCACACTGTGTGGGGCATAAGAAGAAGAAGAATAACAGCTCTTGTGTAATCCATTTGTGTATTGAATTTAGAGCCCATAGGCATCATGCTGTTCTAGTTATTTGGGGGTTTTTTGGTACATATTCATGCCAAAACACCTGGTTTCTAAACTGAGACAAAGATGTGTTGGCACTAGCTCAGTATGAAAAGGACTAATACCTCCCTGTGCTCCATAAATCATAGAGGGTTAAGGGGTTGGAATGGACCTTAAAGATCATTTGGTCTTTACCCCCCCCTACTATGGGCAGGAACATCTCCCACTAAACCAGGTTGCTCAAGGCCTTATCCAACCTAGCTCTGAACACTTCCAGGGTTGGGGCATCCACAGCCTCCCTTGGCAACCTGCCCCAGTGTCTAAATGCAGCAGATGTCATAGAAGCTATCAAGAAGCAGCAGTGCAGGCAGTTTTATTTTATTTCAAACGATGGATTTTCCAGAGCTTCTGTTGTCCGAAGACCTACTGTACCAAGAAATTGCAAAATTTGCACTGTCTAACAAATTTGCTGGTGCAGAAATTCACAGGGAGGCAGGAGGCAGGTTTGTACATGCATGTTATTACCAGCATGATCACATTGTCCCTGACAGGGGGAGTGCTGTAACGCCAGGGTGGTCTCTAGAACTGCCTTTGGAACCAGGTGCCACTGTTCTTGGAAGTCCTGCCCTGAAAGCAGACATGTCTGGACTCTGCAGGATGTGTAAGGTCTGCAGTGAGACGGGCAAGATCAGAAGATAACAAAATAAAATGTCACCAGAATGTGGTTTCTTGTCTGTTTGATGTGTGGTGGCCTTGATACCATCACTCCTTGCACAACACACCCCAGCCTGCCCACAGGTTGTCCTGCATGCTCTGGTGCTGTTCAGGTGTCTGCACAGTTTCTCCTCAGAACTCCACCCAGCTGTACTTTCACTACTTTCCCACTCAGTACAATAAACCCAGGAATTAAAGGAGGTTTTTCTTGGTGGATTTCAGTCAAGAGTCCTATTTCCTGTCATAATAAGTTACTAACTAGATCTCTCTAGACACAGAGAATTCATGACCGCCTGGATTTTGTAGTTACTTCAGTAACATATTCCCCCACAAAACAGAGCATTTGGGAAAAAATCATCCACCGACAATCCATCATCCCTGTCCATCAGCATTACAGCAGATTTTTTGCTGGATTGGCTCAGGCTGGTACAAGGTGGTGACATCACTGCACAGCACAATCCACTGCTTGTGAGGAGTGAGGTCTATCCAGGAGCACCTGTGTCCTACTAGAGGTGGGCTGAGGCAGGACCCAGCGAGACTGTAGCCATGACCCACTGCTCTCAGGGCAAGGGATAATTTAGCAGAAGGGCAGAATCTCCTGCCTCATCTGCTGCCCATGCTGTGGGAGATGCAGCCCAGGATGGGGGTTTCTGGGCTGCCAGGACACATGGCCAGGTTGTGTCCAATTTAGTTATCACTGGGTCCTTGTCTGTCAGGCTGCTTTCTATCCATGGATTCCCCAGGTTCCTCTGAATGACATCCCTTCCCTGCAGCAAATCAACTGCACCACGCAGATCAGGTGAAGACATTACACAGCATGGGTAACACAGACCCTGGAGGAACACTGTCCACTGCCCCAGCAAACTGGGCCATGGTCTTACCAATTCTGTTTGAGCAAGTATATATTTAGAAAGAGATCCACTTCTGAGGGAATCAGAAGTGGTAAAAGAGACTACCTGGTCACTCAATACTTGTTGCAGTAATTAATTGGACTAAAAATGCTGCATCTTCTCATTGGAACTTGCTTTAATTTCAGCCTCTGTATCTCATGCTGTTCAGTCCTCGTAACTGAAATAGTTTTATGGTATCAGAAATTTCTTCCTGTGTGTTTGTAGTCATAAATTAACTCCATACATAACTTGCTGTATGAGCTAGAGATGCTTGCTAGTCTCAGGCAAAACAGGTTTTCTTTTTTTTCTCTTTCAGTTGCTCATTGTTCTTTGCTGACATTTTATATATTGATTGGTGCTTTTACATTTTTGGCTTTTTAAGTCCAGAGACAGAAACCAGTTGCAGTATTCTGGAACAGTCTTATGTAGAATACAATGATAATATTGCTCTGCTCTTAGTGACCCCTTTTTGTCCTCAGCTCCCTCACTACACCATTTATATTCAGTTTTACCCTCTTAAGTGCATTCTTCAGTTGTTCTGAAAATGCTTCTGAGGACCCATTTCTTTTATTCCTAGAAACTCAAGTTAGCAGGGTTTAAGGACAGAGAGCACACGATGAACTTGTTCTGAAATGTTGTGATGTACTTCACAGAATTACTCTAGCAGAGTCCTTAATAACTATGTTTTGTAGAGCAACTTTTCGAGAAGGCTTAGTTACATAATCAGTCTTTTCATTGCTTTAATTTGTCATTAGCTTTTTTAATCTGCAGATTTTCTTTGCAATTGTTATATAACTTCATTAACATTCTTGATAAAGATGCCAAATAGCTGCAGACTCTCGGATTCTCTAGGACAAATCCTTATTTACAGTTATTTAATAACAAGCATTTAATGTGTTCCACTGATGTTTGTATAACATGGGGCAAAGAACAAGGCCTTACAGAAATTTATGATGTCAACAGCTACTTTTACTAACATGGACTTGTAATTAATTAAAAAATAATGTTTACAGGAAACTGTTCTCTGTAAAAGCACGTTGATCAGTTCGTTCTTATGATGTCCTTTAATATCAATTGTTGGTGTGTCTGGGAGATTTCAGAGTGATAAGCTGTACTTATATTCAGCACACAGCTTGTAATTTTTAAAATATGGCACGCTAGAGTTTTACTTTGGAGCATTGGGTTTTTGGTTGGTTGGGGTTTTGTTTTTTTTTTTTAAAGGAGAGAATATATTGTGATTTGGGAGTTGTTTGGTTGTTTTGTTTTGTTTTTTCTTAATCCTCAAGGATTTCCTCATTGTTCCAGGAGTTGTTAAAAGTCATTAATAATTCAGTAAATTTCAGGAGATTACCATCCTTCCCTGGAAGTTACGCAGTGCTGCAGCTTTAGAGATGTTTAAGCTGTTCCAATAATGCCAGAATGTCCAAAAAATTGGAACTGCTCTGTTAAGAGGAAACTGTGAGATGGGGTGCACCTCACACGGAGACATCCACTGCAGTTTGTCATTCCTGCTTGCATGGAACAGCCTGATGCTGAGTGTGGCACCTGAGAATGAAATCATTGTACACACAGCATTGTTGCTGTATTATGGTGGGGTATGTACTGTTTGGTTTGTCCTATCTCATTTGATAAGAGCACCACACCCGTGCCAGGCAAGGTCTTCCACTGCTTTGCTTTCCTTGCAATGACATTACAGGTAAGGGGGATATTTCCTTGTACAGCTGTAGGGGTTCAGGAGCCTGAGACCAGTTCCCAGAGCAGCCTGGTCCTCGGTGCCTGCTCAGTAACCTCCATGGCAAGTGGAGGGTTAAATGTCACCCTGGGATGTTGTGTGACTGTGATGCTGGTAATGAAATGAGCACTAAGCATGATGCTCTTTCTTGAAGTGTTGCTTGACTCTGAAGGCCAGCTGTCTTCAGAATTAAGTAGGTCAATCTCATAATTAAAATACAGCAGGATTGACAACGAGATTGGGGGTTGGTGGTTATATTGGGCAGCTCTGCTGAGACATTAATTAGTGCAGTGTTCCTTTTTATGCATGTTGTATCAGGTCCAAAGACCCATCTGAATTATGCTCAAGGGTCTTCTAAATCAGAAGCTTTTGTTTTCAAGAAGTGCAGTTGCATTTCAGAAGCAAGCCTCTGCCTTTCTTCAAGCAGGTAACAAAAGCCAGGTAGTTATTCAAACATAGCCTACGTTGAACCACGGAGTCACCATAACCACAACACAGTACCAGTGATTGCCTGGGGAGACAGAGCCAATTTAAAGGTTAGGAAAATCACAGCCAGTGCTGTCAGCTTTCCTTCCAGCTCCTCATGGCCAGGGAGGGTCTTAGCCCTCTGCGTGCTGCAGCATGGGCTGGTCCCCAGGTGTGCTGGGGTGACAGCAGGGCTGTCCCTCACCTGCCCTTGACTGCCCCTGCTCCTTCTGGGGCAGCCACAGCCCAGGGCCCTGCCACAGGCAGTCAGTGCTCCGTGCTGCCGTGGGCAAGGATGGGTGGTACCTGCGGTGCCATTTTTGTGGGCAGCTGCTTCACCTCATGGGAACCAGAGATCAGTCCATGCAGCAATAAGGGTTACAAGAAGAAAAAGGGCTGAGGTGCAAAGGAAGGATGTGAAAGGACGACAGACTTTGCTTTAAGTAGTTGGTAAACTGGTAAACCTCAAAAGAAGACTTTTCCACACATAGAATCATTGAATGGTTTGGGTTAGAAGGGATCTTTAAATGTCACCTAGTTCAAGCCCCTGCCATAGGCAGAGTCATCTACTAGATCAGGTTGCTCAGACCCCCATCCAACCTGGTGCATGGATGGGGCACTCACCATCTCTCTGGGCAGTCTGTGTCAGTGTCTGACCACCCGCACTATAAAAAACTTCTTCCTTATATTTAACCTAAATTGACTCTCTTTCAGTTTAAACCATCACCCCTTGTCCTATTGCAACAGGCCCTACTAAAACATCCTTCCCTACCTTTCTTGTAAGCTTCTTTTAGGTACTGGAAGTGGCTCTCAGGTCTCCCTGAAGCCTTCTATTCTGCAGGTGACCCCCCCCAGCTCTCCCAGCCTGGCTCCAGAGCAGAGGAGCTCCAGCCCTGCAGCATCTCCGGGGCCTCCTCTGGACCTGCTCTAGCAGCTCCATGTCCTTCCTGTGCTGAGAACCTCAGAGCTGAATATCTTCAACATTTATTTTTTTTTTCTGCAGCTGCAATTGGAATTTCCAAAAGATTTTTAGAAGGTCCCAGACCTATTTAAAATTGAGACTGCCATGCATTAAACAGGATGGTTGTCTTGTTGAGGTTTAGATGAAGCATTTAGAGGAGACATTTGGATTTTCAGGGAGTGAGGCCACTGGGGGAATCCCACAGGAATCCACATTAACACTGGATTTTTCAAAATGTTAGCTCCATGATACAGGAAGTAAATGGGCAGGGACTAAGTCCAGGTTTGAGGATTACACTGAACAGTAAAAATCAAAAGGTAATCACAAAGAAATGCTGAAATCTTAAAATACTAAGTGGTTGGGAGGTGGAACAGCAGATGAATTTCAGTATTGTAAAATGAAACGGCCCTGATAAACTCTGTACATTGCCCTTGCAGGCCTTCAAAGATGGTTTGAATTGATGTTTAAAATGCCAATATCCTGAAAGCCTACAGGAATACTTCATAACTTCTTATGGCTGAAGTAAACTCTTTCATCTTCAAAACATCTTGCTGTGCTACTTCAAACCCCATCCTTCAGGACAGACCCCAACCACACTGGCCCTGGTCCCTGCCTTAGAACTGCTGCTATGCAGGGCAGAAGCAACTCAGGGAGGACACTTCCAGCCTACAGGCACTGGCTCCAGGCACTGCACTGGAGCCCACTGCCAGCTGTAGGGACGGGTCATATGCCTGGAACGAGTGGCTGGCTCAAAGATCCAAGGCCAACCCACACTGCCCGGTAAATCCTGCTCCCTCCAGACATGGTGACTGAGTCCCTGTCACCCAACAAGAGTCTGGTCTCTCATGTCCCTGGCCAGCTCTCATCACTTTTATGCAAGGGCTACCCCCAGGCAGTCCCTGAGCGGGAGGTGGAGGTTTCGTGGCACCACACCACTGCCATGCCTGGCACTAACAGGTGCCTCTCCATTGCACGGGCTGCCCAGTCAGTGCCTTGTTTCACTGTCCCATGTCCCTGATAGCTCCCTGCCCTAAGTCAGGAAGATAGAGGCTTCACACAGGTTTCCTCTCCTTCCCACACCACCTCAGCTCTGCACCTGGCCTTGTGCAGCACTGCCAGGTGGTGCAGGTGGGTTCAGCACTGTGCTAATCAGAGGTGTGTGGCACAGCCAGGCTGCTTGGCAGGTATGTACTCTCTCCTTTCTCTGGGAACTTCATCTCTGCTCCCAGATCACAAAAACCGTCACATAATCAGCACAAACAAACACAGACAGCAGATCCCAGTGTCAGCAATGCATATGGTGCATTACTGTCGTCCTGTCAGAAGCAATGCAGGGAAGAGCTGTTGGGGGAAAGGCAGCAAGACAGCCCTCAAGGTTTAGGGTGGGGGCTAGAAACCAAATCAGCACCCGCAGTCTTACACTGACAGGAGCAACCAGCCCTGTTCTCCATCTGGGGCAGACCAACCCCGGCTCAAGTCCTACCCCAGACAGAGAACAGACCATTCCAGTCTCTGCAGCAGCCATGTACATGCTTGGCAGCTGTTAGGCATCGAAAAAGAAGCTGTCAGCACATCCCCCTCAGTTTCATAGTTTCTAGGCTAAACAATCCAGCCTAATTTAGGCTTTCACCCAAAGCTGCTTTACCCAAAACTCCCTCTGAAGGATTCGGTATTGGGTTTGCATGGCAAGGTTTTCATAGTGGAGGCAGTTACAGGGACGGCTTCTGTGAGAAGCTTCTAGAAGCTTCCCCTATGTCTGAGAGGGCCAATGCCAGCCAACCCCAAGACAGACCCACCACTGGCCAAGGCAGAGCCCATCAGTGATGGGAGCAGCACCTCTGGGATTGAAGTAGGGAAAAACCCTGCACAGCAGCAGCCAGAGAGAGGAGTGAGAGTATGTGAGAGCAACAGTCCTGCAACTACCCAGATCAGTGTAAAAAGAGTTAGGAAGAGGTGCTCCAAGTGCCAGAACAGGGATACCCCTGCAGCCCCCAGGGCAGTTCATGGTGAGGCAGATGTGCCCTCACAGCCCATGGGGGTCCAGGGGTAGAAGAGACCCTCTTACAGCCTCTGAGGGTCCACATGGGAGCAAAGACTCACCTTCAGCCCGTGAAGGAGGGCACACTAGAGCAGAGAAAGAGTGTGAGGACCCTCCCGCTGAGGAGGAAGGAGCAGCAAAGACAAAGTGTGATGAATTTACCACATTCACTGTTTCCTGCACCACTGAGGGGGAGGAGGGAGAGAACTCAGGAGTGAAGTTAAGCCTGGGAAGGAGGGATGGGTGTTGGGAAGGTCGTTTTAAGATTTGGTTTTATTTCTCGTTACCCTACTTTGATTTGATTGATAAAAAATAAAACAAATATCCCCAAACTGAGTCTGTTTTGCCCATGACAATAATTGGTGAGTGAGCTCTCCCTGTCCTTATCCCAACCCATGAGCATTTAATTACATTTTTTCTCCCCTGCCCAGTTAAGCGGGGAGATGGGCACCCAGTGTCCAGCCAGGGTCACCCCAGCACAGACTCCCCAGGGGAGTTTTCTCCCTCCCTGAAGCCCAAGCCTCTGGCTGGACACCAAACCCCAGAAAAGGTACCAGCACTATCAGGCAGAAGATCAGGCATCAGAGCCAGACCAGGTTTCTGGCAGGCAGTGTGCCTGTTACAAAGGTCTGTGACACCCCCTTTTGCATGGCAGCTGATCACTACAGAGCACCATTCACCTTGGGTGCAGTGTTCGCCCAGTGCTCCTCATTCTCTTGCTGATGGGGGTTAGCTTTCCTGCCCCACATTCAGCGCTTTGAGCATTTATCTGAGCAATAACAAATAAACTTCTTCTCCAGGGGTGGGTTTTGATATTGCTGCTCAGGAATGTCCATCAGTTGTGTGTGCACTGACCATGACAGCGCTGGATATTTTTGATATTGATAGACCTGTTAGATCCCTTTTCAGCTTTAGCAGGCTCTTGGCTTTGCTACTTTCATGTGGTGTACATGAGAAAGGGCTGAGTGGTAACACTATTATCAATATATTGACACACAGGAAACTCACATCTCAAACACCATATGGTGTCTAGCTATCTCAGCTTCAAAGGGTTAAAGAAATGATCAGCTGTGAAAGACGACCAGAGTCTGCCATATCACAGATGGTGTGCAGAGCAGATACACAGCAAACTGTTATTAAGTGTTTCTTACAATAGAAACTAGAAAACACCAGAAGAAATAATTGGGCATCTGCAACAGAATAAATTACTTTTCACATTGCACATAATTACATGACAGAGCTCTTGACTTCACAATACCCTGTGATAATAAAAAGTATAAATGTCATTTCTTGGGCAGTACTGAATTCCCCAAATCCAATTTTGAAGCGGATGGTAAAAAAATGACATCACAAAAATAGATACAAAAGGAGGATCAGGAACTATTAATGACTAGTGGATATTAATGATTAGCAGACTGACTTTCCACATTTCATAAAGTCCACGAAGTCTGAAAGTGCTGATATCTATAGCCTGGTCATGGGTCTGAGCCTGTTCCACGGCTGAAGACAGCAGAGGACTTTCCTATAGCACCTTTGTAGGAAATATCTATGGTTTGCTGTACCTTTGCCCTGTATTGTTATTGTCAAAGGGAATCAATGAGTTAATTCCACCTCCATGGGACAGAAATATAATACAGAAACCAGCACGTGCACATGGCTAAGTGGATGGGAATGAACCCTCAAAAAAACCTTGGACATTTCCTTCCAGGGAAAACGGGGGCAGTTGATGTGGAGCAGCAGCCACGGCAACCCTGGTGAGAGGACACGGTGGGCAGGCGTGGGAGTGGTTGGGAGACAGGGTCTGGGAGCGCCCAGTGGGTCTGGCATGTGCACCCTCCCCAGCCCTCCTGCAGGCCAACTGGCCGGTGTTGGAAGGACAATGCTCACCTGGGAAAGGCCACCTGAGTCATGGCAGCAGCTGCTGGCTGCTTCCGTAGGCACAGCCAGGTCACAGCTGGCCATGGGAGGCTCTGCAGCAGGAAAAGGGAGCAGAGGGGATTTCAACCAGGGCAGCACCATTCCACCACTGTCTAGGAGCAGACACAAAATAGGACCCGTTCAGACTTGCAATGTCAGAGAGAGGAATGGAGGACGCAGAGATTTGCACAGACTTTTCATAAACTTGGTGGTTTGGGGGGAAAAAATTGCACAAATGTTGTGTCCTGGGAGGGGAACAGTCACAGAGGTCCAGGACACCCAGGTCAGGACCCACCTATTGCAGGTCATGTCATGTTAAATCCTTTCATAAATTTGTGAATGCCAATCTCACGCTAGTTAAAAGCTGACTAAAATTTAGATCAGGGACACAAAATCCACACATCCTTTGTGGGTTTAATTTAATCAATAACATTTATACATTACAAAATACGGGGCAGATTCTGCACAGGCATATCATCAGTCCATACCTTTCCCAGCTCCAGAATGTCATGGACACAAACACAGAGGTCAATTCCTGATGTGCTGGAAGCCCTCGCTAGTGTATTCAGTACTGGGCAGAGGAAAATGACAGGAGGGTGATGTGATGCAGATATTGGAGACTCCTGCACCATGGTCAGGACATGCCCTTGCTTCCAGCACTTCTCCAAGAACCTTGCATTTGCTTGGGGCAGGCTGGGACTCTGGGGCCTGCAGCCCAGGCTGCAGAGGTGAAGGTGGGATCTTGAGCCTGCTGCTGGATTTCCCCACTGAATTCCCAGTATAGGGCACTGCAAGGCATATGATAAAATTTAGATGTATTAGTTCCTGATTTGGGGTTGTAAATTGAATTTTGCCTGGCCAAAACTCCAAACACTCAAATGAAAATTAAATATGTGTGGAGAGTTTGCACTGTCAGTATTTATTATTTATAGACTGAACCCACAAACACAAAATGTGTGTCCCCTTATCCCAAAGCACACAACGCTTCACCCTGTGCACAGTTGCTGAGTTCACAGGATTGTCCTGAGTGGCACAACATGTCCTTCCTCATGTACAGCACAACTGATCCAGGGTGTGTGAAGTCTGGGAATGCCACTCAGCCAACAGTGGTTGTCCAAGGTCATCAGACACAAAACTCTCCGATCACAGCCAGATTCTCCTCCTGCCTGAGCAATAGAGCTGCAGTCTGGAGCCTGTCCTGTCCTAGGGAAAGGACACAGAAACCAAACCCCTTGGAAGCGACTGGGGAGATGCAGAATAAACTGCCCCACAGTCCTAATGGACACCTGTTTCTGCTGTCAAAAAAAATATCATTACCCACTGATACCTAACACCAACACCAGGCATTCCAAACAACATCTTTTAAAAGTCGTCGTGTCCTTTTCATCTGAGCACTCCTGTGCAGGCCAGAGCAATGCTGGGCAAGCCAAGGATCCTTGGCTGCTAGCAAAGGCAGGCCATGGAGTAGTCAGCATTAACAACAACAGCTAGCTCTGCAATAATCAAGTGGTTCTCAGAGTGACCAGGTGAGAATGGGTCTTGCAGAGAGGAGACAACTGGCAACCTGTTCCCATAAAAGTCCTTTTGCAGTCAGTCCTGCAGTTGCTAGGTCTACTCTTGACTTTTCTGAACTTGCCTCCCCAGCATGCAGATAGAGGGAGAAGGAGCTTTCCAACAGGACCCTACCAGGAAAGCAATAGCTGGCTCGCCCTCCTCCTCACCACTGTGGACTGCAGCAGCAATAAAGCTCAGCACAGGAAGAAGGAGCTCTCCTGATCCACAAAGAGCATCTGAAAAGCAGCATTAAACAACCCAGACAGGGCCGTTTTGACCACCCAACCTGCCATGCAGCTGCAGAGTCAACATAAGTCCTGCCAGGCTTCAATTTCCACTTGTCTGGAACTTGCACACAGACACTCAGATTAAATCCTTTCAACAACTACCCTAGTCTTCCACAGCTGTCCCCAAAGCACAGACTGATTCTCCTATATCTGGAAAAGACCTCCTGAAGTGACCAGGAAAGACTTTTAGGGGCCCTAGTGCTTTGTACTATGCGGGTACGTGCCCACAACTGCACACACGCCAACACTGCTCTGCCTTTGCTGTGGGATGACCTCATCCAGGGCATGGTCCAACCTGCCATTTGGCTCCAGCTGTGCTACATGGCCAGGACAACACAGGCTGCAACCCAGGACATCAACTGGACAGGAAGGAGTCTCAGGAATTCCCAGATCTGCCCAAAGCTAGGCTTAGGAGCCCCTCGGAACCATAGAGTCCCACTTGGAGTGACTCATCCGTCCAGTCTGAGTTGCCCACAGACAGTGGTTAGCTACTGCTGTAAACAGAATGACGGGTTCATTTTCTTATTTCCCTACCATGTCATTAGCCCAGTGCTGCTCCTCCTGGGAGCGAGACACAGCCCATGCCTGTGCCTTCACGTGCACATGGAGCGGCACCCTGAGGGGCCAGAGCAGCCCCAGTCGCAGAGGAGCTGTGGGACCAGCCCCGATGCCGGCCGCCGTCGGTGCCCACCGTCCCCGCGCTCAGCGAGCACGGCCCGACGGGGCGGGACGCGGGTCCGCGTGGGGAGCCTCCCGTGCTGGGGAGGGTGGGCTTTGGGGTTACCGGGGCATGGTACGGGCGGGGGGCACAGGGGTTTGCTGTGGGTACAGCACGGAGGGAACGGGCACTGGGAGTGCAGCACGGGCGGAGCGGGCGCTGGGGTTACCGGGGCACGGCAAACCCACACCCGGGAGCGGCTCGGGGGGCCCGGCGGGGGCGGCCCTGGCGGTCTGGGGGGCGGCGCTGG
>JAWWEW010000017.1:198610-255671 GCA_035583185.1 Anabacerthia variegaticeps | reverse complement strand
GGCCCTGCCCGGCGCCCGCCCCTGCCGCGGGATGCGGCCCTTGGCGGACCCTCCCGCCGGCCTTGGCCGCGGACCCCGGGCACCTCCCGGGCACCCCCGGGACGCCGCGGCCTCCACGCCCCCCGTGCCCCGTGCCGGGTCGTGCCCCCTCCCCGCGGTGCCCCTTCCCGGGCGCTCCGTGCCCCGCAGAGCCCGCGTCCCGTCCTGCCCCGAGGGAGCTCCTGCCCCGAGGGAGCGCTCCGGGCGGGACGGGCACCCCGTCCGTGCCTGCCGCTGCTGGCCGGGACAGCGGGCTCGGCGCGCCCGGGCACTGCTGTCCTTGTGTCCCTTGCGCCGCCGGGTGACTCGCTGTCACCAGCCCCCCTCCCGCTGTCAGCCTGCCCCTCGTCGGGTTACCGAGGGGCTAAATCGAACTGCGAGCGCCAGACGTGCTCTGCTACATTCTGCCCTGTTTGTCGTCTCCTTGCGAAATACATACTGATGGATTCAGGGAGAGATGCAGTCAAGGGTGTTAAAAAGGGGCCACTTATTTTTAGATGTGCAGTGTGGTGCTCGCTCCCTGCTGCAGCGGGGAGTTGGGCAAACATCTGGGTGCCCTTGAGCAGTAGCCCCAAGGGCACGGGCCGAGGGGCAGGGGTGGTCCCCTCCCTGGATCACAGCAGGATGGGGAGGGTGCTGGTGCAGCTGTGCCCCTTCCCTCTGCAGCACCACATCTGCCACCATCCCTTGTGAGTGGTATCAGCCCAGCCCCCTTGCTAGCCCATGGAGCCAGGCTATGCGCCCAAATACCCCCCGGCCATCCTTCCCACTGCCCACCAGCCAACCCTCCCCCCTGTCCACTGGCCACCCCTCCCGGTGCCCAAATGCAGGCTGCAGTGCTGTCGGCTCCTGCACACAGCTCAGCTCTTTCCACCACTTAGTCAGGCCCAAAAGGAGCGCACTGCTTACAGCCAGAACAAAACCTGCACTGGGCCTTAAGCAAGTGACTGTGCTTTCTGTGGGGTGCCCCTTTTGTAATATGACTTTAATAAAAAGTGAAGCTAGACAACTTATAAATGATGCAGAATCATTAGTGGTTAATGCACTGAGCAAGGGTAAACGGTGGCACACTTTTCCCAGAGAGCCCAGCAGCATCTTGGCTTTATAGCCAGAATGTGTTTATCAGAGAGTGTGTTTTTTGGAGCCCTTGCATTCACAGATCTTTATGGCAACAGCTCTGGCATGAAGCTGCTCTGACCTCAGCTACAGAGCAGGCTGGACAATATTAGATGTAATATGGGGACTGTACACAAAGCTTTGTCCTTTGGAGGTCAACTTTCAGTGAGGTCTCGTCTTGCATATCGTAGAATTCTGGAATGGTTTGGGTTGGAAAGGACCTTAAAGACCATCTAATTCCACCCCCTCTGCCGTGGGCAAAGGCACCTTCCACTAGATCAGGTTGTTCCAAGCCTCGTCCAACCTGGCCTTGAACAGTTCCAGGTTGGGGCAACCACAGCTTCTCTGGCCAACCAGTGCCAGGGCCTCACCACCCTCACAGGCAAGATCTTCTCCCCCATATCCTATCTAACCCTACCCTCTGGCAGTGGGAAGCCATTGCCCATTGTCTGGTCACAGCAGGCCTTGTCCAGAAGTCCCTCTCCAGCTTTCTTGGAGCCCCTTTAGGCACTGGAAGGGGCTCTGAGGTCTCCCCAGAGCCTTCTCTTCTCCAGGATGAACAACCCCAGCTTCCCCAGCCTGTCTCCAGAGCTGAGGTGATTGGAATTAAACATTGCCCTGTGTGTCTAGGATAAACTTCTCAGAAGTTTCAACTTTCTGATACTTCCTGTCTTGTCTCTTCCTGCCAGGAGTGCAAATCTCACGTGCTCAGAAATGTATTTTCTGCAGTTCACTCAGTGTCAAACTGGCCAAGGAACACTGGTTTTTCCAATGCAGAACTGCAGCCTGGACACCAGGTTTCCTGTCACACAGATTCAGGGCTGCTGGCCTGGAGTCTGCACCAAGTGTCTTTAGGATGCGTGAGGCTTGGCACACTGATGAACTGTGTGTGCTGTGGCTCCGCTGTGCCCCCATGTCCTCTCACCCTCCTGCAGCCAGTGAGTGACAATCCGTGCACGCGGCCTGTGCAAGCTCTGGCTAAGTACAGCTCGAGTGGTTCTGTCAGCCCCAGGTGAACCCAACAGCATCGCTTGTGGATCGGTGCAGCGCTTTTGTTCTCAAATAATTGAGTGACTCAGTCCTAGGGCTATGTCTCAGCATCCCCAGTCCAAAAACCTGGGCTAGGCCAGGCTGGGCTCCCTGCAGAAGCCTGGAAAATTCTTATGTAGAGCTGGGAGTCTGCTACAAGCTGTGTCCACAAACTTCCGTGTCATGGAGATGCCAGACCCTGTCTTTAATTTCCTCACATACACTTAAAAGGTTTGAAGTGCAGTTGCCCCTATTGCGCATGTTCAGGACTTTTAATTATGTTTGATGTAAAAAGCCACCTAATTTATTGCTGTAGGTATATCCTGTGGAGCACCATGTCCTGTTCTTGTCCCGAGGCCAGCTGGCAGGGGCTGGTCACATTCATAGTATTAAGCTCACGAGTTCCAAAGATGGGGGCACATCAATACTACCTGCCAGGAATGGTTTCTGGCTCGTGCTAGCTCCCAAACTGTGCCCAAGAGTGATCTGGGCACATACTGGTTTGTACAGACCAAATCAGTTCTCGAACCAATCGCCACCACTGGATTCTTGAGCTGTTCTGACCCCACTATGTTTGTTAGCACAGTGGTACTATAGGATGACTGTTCTTATGTCTGAAGGCCAGAAGAAACATGCAACCCCTCATACACCCACATTTGGAGATGCCTGTGTCTGGGACAGCACGAGGGAGCAGTTGTTTGCCAGCTGACAGGGTGATGCCTGCAGCTCAGCTGTGAACTGTGCAACTGACCTGACACTGGCCATGGCTAGGGCAGAAAACCAGACCAGGCTGGAAAACAGCCCAGCAGAAAAGGACTTGGGGGTGCTGGTCGACAGCAGCTGAATATGAGCCAGCATGTGGGCAGCAGGTGGGCAAGAAAGCCAGGGACATCCAGGTTTGTGTCAGCAATACTGTGGCCAGCAGGACCAGGGCAGTGACTGTCCCCCTGTGCTGGGCACTGGTGAGGCACCTCCAGTTCTGGGGTCAGTTTTGGGCCCCTCACAACAAGAAAGAAAAGAAGTGTGTCCAAAGAAGGGCAACAGAGCTGGAGAAGAAAAGGAAAAGGAGACTCAGGAAGGATGTTCTTTGCTCTCTACAACTCCCTGACAAGAGGATGGAGCCAGGCCAAGGTCAGGATCTTCTCCCAGATAAGTAGAGAGAGGACAAGGGGAAATGGCCTCAAGTTGTATCAGTTGGAGGTTCAGGTTGGATATTAGGAAGAATCTCTTCACTGAAAGAGTGGTTAAGCACTGAAATGGGGGCCCAGCACAGTGGTGGAGTTCAGGAAATGACCAGACATGGCACTTTGTGGTATGGTTTAGTGGGCTGGGGTTATTCAGGCAAAAGTAAGAGTTGATGATCTTGGAGGTCTTTTTCAACCTTAATGATTCTATGATTCCATCTGTGGGCACCTCAACTTCTGTGCCCACAGAGTACATACACCCTGGGCAGTGGCCAGGGCTGGGTCTGTGGCTTTGTTCAGCTTGTTTTGCCAATGGCATTTGGGAGAGAAGAGTGCGCAGATACAGACATGGTTCACGGACTCCCTCTCATAGGTCAGTGATGAACCAGATCCCCACTGGCAAAGCTCTACAGAGAGACATTCTTCATGGGATAAAGAATATTTGAGTGCATCTTCAAATCCTTTCCAGTTTTCCAGACTCTTGTTCTGAAAGAGAAGCACAGAGCTCTGTGATGTCCTTTTTCATGTTGTCTCCAGTGGCCCTTTCTCCTGGTGGTGCATCAAACTTCTGGAGACACAGTCTCTCTGAGAACAATTTTTCATGTTTTCTTGGCTCTCCTTTCCGTTTTAATTGCCCTTGGCACACCACAATCCTGAATTTCTCAGAGTGGGAACCACAATCTTCCCCTGGTATGATCTGGAGCTGGGTATTTTCAGATATGAATGAATGCTCTTAAATAGCTAGCCTGCAGAACTCTCCTTTCCTTATCACTCTAACTGGGGTTGTTGGTGGTGTCACAGTTGACCTTTCTCTTGTTTTCAGGTGCCCTCTGGGGCTCTTTTTCTATCTCTATAAATCACAGCACTGACCTTGTGCTACACGGGCAGCTTGTAGAAGGACACTGACTTGTTTATGGGAAGCGAGGATTCATGAACAGCAGCCTCAGTGCCTCATGTGCACCTGTGCCTAATTTCCAGACAAAATCTGGCTCTGTGTGCAAAGTATATAGGATCCTGCTGCGCTCTTAGTGCTGTGAAATGTCAAAGTGGTGATGGGGCCAACCATGGGTCAGTCAGCTCAGCTTTGTGCAGAACAGCAATGGCTGAGCATTGCTGCCAGCTTTGCAGCCAGTGGCACTGCACTGCTGGGACAACCAGCTCTACCTTCAGCATTGGCCTTTCCTCCCCATCCTGGAGCAAGGAGTAATGCCAGGCAGGGGAGATGGCCAGATTGAGTTGCAGAGTGTGCTTATTCCAAGCTGCCCCAGTTTTCTGTCACAGTTGGTATATCATTGCTGTGTCTGGGCTGCGTCCTATGCAGTTCTGGATTGTGTGCCAGGCATTCATGATGTGTCCATCCATGGGGCACCCCCAGAGCTCTGTGCCTGCACAATTCTCTTACACACAGTGGGCAGCTGCCTGCCAGCCCAGGAAGCACCATGCTATGCATGTATTGCTGCTGGCAGGACTCAGCCTTCTGCACCTGCTGTGCCACTCCTCTCTTGTGGACAGATTCACTAGGGAAGCTGCTCCCTGTAGCCCTGGCCAACATGCTGCCACAGGCAGGTGTTGGAGAGGCCCCGTGGTGGTGTGCAGGGACGAGAGCCTGTTCTGAGACATCTTCTTTTGCCTCTTTCCTGTGCCTCGCCTCGGTCCGTGCCTGGCTCACCCAGACAGGCCACCATCCCCTGTCAACGTGACTGTGACGCAGCTGAAGGCAAACTCTGCCACAGTCTCCTGGGACGTCCCAGAAGGAGACGTTGTCATCGGCTATGCCATCCTACAGCAGGTATCGAGGCTCTATCCCCAGGGGGCTGGGGATACGCTAATTACCGGCATGCTCCTATGTCAGCCCTTTTGCCACAGTCTGAGGCTCCTCTGGTACCTGCCTGAGGACACCTCCACTGCTGAGCCACCCCTGCCAGAGCACCCCATCTGAGCCATCCATCCTGATGGGAGGCAGCAGACTGCAGGATGCACTGGCGGTAGTCTCTCCAGTGGCTTCCCTGTGATTTCTCTGGATAAGGATGTTGCTGCAGCCATGACATAACCCTTCTTTCCTTGCCTTGCTCCACCTACACAGCCCTGGGTGATGGTGGCTTCTCCAGGGAGTTGCCTGGCTCTCAAACCATGCAGGGGTGCTGCATAGCCCAGTGCTGGCCAGCCTGGCCCACCCCGGGGTGGATGGTTACCTGGGAAGGGAGGAGTGAGGGCAGTATGCCCAACACCACCCTGCAGCCAGGGGTGTGTGTCTGGTGCAGCTGGGAGCAGCCTTCTGGGGGTGACAGCTCTTCCCTCTGGCAGCGGCAGGACGGGCAGATGCAGCGCTTCATCCGGGAGGTGAACACCACCAACCGTGCCTGTGTGCTGTGGGACCTGGCAGAGGATGCTGACTACATCATCCAGGTGCAGAGCATCGGCCTGTATGGAGAGAGCCAGGCCAGCAAGCGTGTCCACTTCCGCACCCTGAAGGAAACCGACCGCCTGCCTTCCAACAGCTCCAACCAAGGTGAGCTTCCAGCTTGCCCAGGCACTGCTGGTGGGGCCACACCTGGAGGTCTTCACAGCAGACAAACAGGGATTCATTAGCCAGTGAGGAAGGTGCTGCCCTGAGCAGCAGGTTGCTAGGGACACACAGGGTTGTACAGGCTGCTGCTGTGTCCATTTTGGCCATGATAGTGTCCTCAAGCCCTGGTTTGCAGCCCTCCTGTCCCTGGTCTTGGCACCTCTTCAGCTAGGCAGAGTGTGGGCAGGCCAGCTGCTGTGGCCTGTCCAGCTGCTGCCTGTAGGAAGCCAATACTTAAAGGGCTCTCAGATCTTCCAGCCTGCAGGCTACCAAAGGACACATCTCAGAGCGTCATGGCCTCCTTTCCAACTCATATATCCCTGTTGCCTTGGAGTTGCCTACATGGCGGTCCACGAGAGATAATCCAAGAATCCAGGAGATGATGCCCAAAGAGGGCACAGGAGTCTGTCTCCAGCACTAACCATGAGAGGGGATCTTGAGTATGGTGGGACAAGCAGATGGCTGACTTTCCTCAGAACTTTTCTGTTCAGCTGAGGACCTTCCTGACTTGCCGTGGTCGCTGCATATGGAGTGATCTCAGTGGTTACTGGCATGCATTGTGCAGTCCTTATGTGAACCTGAACAGGCTGTTGGAATGATTGAGTGCCTTTGTAGCGAGGATAGTTTATCTGACACAGGAAAGCCATGGAATGTATGTCCTCTCCCCAGCCAGGATGTCATCCCACACCCATCCTTGTTTGGAGGAAGTGGGCTTCTCTCCTCTGGAGTTACTCAGATCCTCCAGTGTTGCTGTGGTAGGTGGGTATCTGTTGCCAGCCCTGTCTAGAGTCTCTTCTCTGCAGGTGACATCACCATGGAAGGGCTGGACAAAGACCGGCAGCTACAGACAGGGGAGATTATCATCATCGTGGCTGTGCTGCTCATGTGGGCAGGTGAGTGCCACAAGCAGTGTTCCAGCGGGCTGGGGCAGAGGTGCACTGGCTGGCAGTGGCTAAAGCTGTAAGGTGGGTGATTTGCTCCTATACAACATGATTAAAGCTGGTACTTCAGCAGACAGCAGGTTGACCTGGGAGCATGGGAGCGTAGGAGGTAAGTCAGCTCCTGAATGGTCACATGCAGCTGCTGTGAATGGGAAGTCATTGGTCCCCTACTCTCTTCCCAAGAAAAGTGGATTTTATAGTGGTATCTTTCAGGAATCTCTCCTTTTTCTGGCCTTGACACTTTTCTAGAGCACTGGAAGAAAATACAGTATGACCTGGCACTGGTTGTTGTGTCAGAGTGTCAACAGGAAGGAGTCACATCCGGTCTGTGTGTGCCTGTGTGTGATCACACACAGTGGAGTTTGAGTGAGTCCAGTGTGGTCACAGTTGGGGGTGTCGCTGCAGACTCCCATGTCCAGGGTCCCCATGTGTGGGACGTGCTGTGTGAGATGGGTGCTGTGAAACCATGACAGAGTGACTGACTCCACAGCCAGTTTGTATGGACAAAGCCAATGGCTGGCTTTTGTGAGGGTCCCAAGCACTGGCCCAGTAAATTTAGTGTCTTGCTGGAGACACTCTAAAACCCACCCAGCTGATTTCACTGTCCCTCTCCAAGTGCCTCAGCATCTGCCCTGGGTGAGTGCTGGGCATATCGTTTGTGGCCCAATGACCACATCTATGCCTGTCTGCCTGAGGAGACTGGCCCAGCCACACGTGCAGAAGTGCCTTGGGTGGTGCAGGCTGATGCAGGTGGGGGTGTGGGTGTGCAGCACCCTGGGGAGCCCTGGGTGCGACTGCTCTGCAGCTGCAGTTCTACAAGGAGGGGAGGCAGGCACAGCCAGTGTGAGGGTCCTTCATCCCATCTGTCTTTTGGCAGCGGTGATTGCCCTGTTCTGCAGACAGTATGACATCATCAAGGATAACGACTCCAACAACAACAAGGAGAAGACAAAGCCATCCTCAGAGCACAGCACACCAGAGCGACCGAGTGGAGGGCTTCTGCGGAGCAAGGTGAGTGAGGAGGGCTGGCAGGAGGGCTGACATGTTATATCTGTTGGGGCTTGCAGCCCCGACGGGTTCTGGCTCTCTCCAGAAACAGAAACATCCCAGCTTACGCTCTCATCCAAAAGACTGAGTGGTTTTAGGGTGCAGTGAGTCTCTTTGGGGCAGTGTGTGTGCCCCATGGGTGATTGCAGAAGAAACCCTGGAAGAGACAACAGGATATGTCAGCTGGGATGGCTCTTGCCTTGCGGGGTGGTACCTCTCACTGTAACAGACCCTTCAGCATGCCTCTCCAAGGCTGCACCTCTATGGCACCTATGGGCAGGTTTGGCTCCTGTGCATTCAGGCAGGAGTGGACAGGCTGGGCAGCTGTTCTCGTGGTTCTTGCACTGGTTTGTCACTGCCTACTTTCTGCCTTCACCACGGCCTGCTCCATGTTATCATCACACAAGTCATTGCAGAACCCCTTCCTGACTCTGATGGAGGTGCTGTGCTAGGCTGTGAATGGAAGGGAGCAGTACCTTCATCTGGCTGTTGCCTCAGCACCTGACACTTCTCCCTTTATTACCTGCCAAGACAGTGATTTATAGCCTTGATGCTCTAATGGGACTGTGCATTAGGTTTTCACTAGGATCTCATCTGCAGCCTCTGTTGATGATGGGAACTCCCCTCACTGTGTGTCTGACTGCCACACTGATACCACATCTTGGTTTCCAGCAGATGTCAGGAGCAGAACTTTCCTGTTGGGACTTCAAGGCCCCAGTTCCCCTCCTCCAGATTTTCCAGCTTCTTGATTACTCCTTGCCAGAGATCCCTCCTCTTGAATCCCTACTCCAAACTGACCCTGCTCTGCTGAGGTCCACTGGTCTTGGTGCCTGCTGTGGGCTGGGGGGCTCTGCCATGGGATCTGATCCGAGGGGCACAGAAAAGCAGGGCCTTAAAGCAGATTTTTCTCTCATAGAAGAAATCTCCCTCGGTCAATATCATCGAGGTGTAAGTGCAGCACCAGCTCAGCGTCTGGGGTCCTGGGTGTCCTGCCAGAGCCAAAGCAGGCCTTGGAAGAAGAGGCAGCAGCAGGTGCCCAGCCTGGAACTCAGCATACAATGATCCATGTATCAGAACTCCCGCTTTCCCGAGGGCACCTGTCCGGGGATGTGCACGGAGTTGGCTCCCAGCCGTGCATGCAGAGCAAGGCCCTGCCCATCCCGCACACCTGGCCCTGCTCCCTTGCCACGGTGCAGCATGGAGCTGAGAGCAGGTGGGGGCCACACCGCCAGCCCGGGGGGGTGAGCCGACGGGAGCCGAGGGGCCCGTGCGCTGGCCTGAGGGGGGGCCACGTCCCTGCACACCGGCTTGGCCAAAGCCCTGGGGGCAGTCATGGCACTGGACACCTGCCTGGTATCAGCCTGAGACAGACCTTGCTCTCAGCTGCCTGTCTGGGCTTGGGGGCTGCCTGTGGAGGACAGGAGCTGCTCCCCTATGGGCCCCGAGGCTGAGGGGATGGGGCAGTGCAGGCATTGCCCCAGTGGTGCCAGGGGAGCCGTGGCTGGGGGGCAGGAGAGTTTGTCTGTGGGGCTGGGCCCAGCCAGCACAGGGAAGAGTGGATTGCTGCTGGACAACAGGTCTCCACTGCATCCCATCATAGCCATGCAGGGGTTTTGAGGCCTCTCTCTACTGCAGAGGACAAAAACAAATGAGGATGAGAAACGAATGCTGGCACAGTGCGTGGCCAGCCTGCAGAGCCTGCAGCCAGGGCAGGGAGTGCTGGTGGGAGCCCCACAGAGCTGGGGGAGTGGGCAGTGCAAAGGCATGGCTGTGGCTGTGCCATGTCCCCTATGGGGCTCAGGGGTGGCACAGTCAGGCTGTTTGTAGGGAGCTACTGAGCACTCTGTGAGCAGCACAATGCCTGTGCTGCCTGGAGGAGACAGTGTGACGAGGCCTGTAAGGTCTCAGTTGGAGGGAATGGGGTAATACAAGGAGGCTCTCTGATGCCCTAGCTGCTGCTCTCCCTCCATGCTCTGCTCTGCAGCCTGCCACATGCTGGCTCTGCAGCCCTGGACTCAAGCATCACAGGATCCAGCGTCTTCCAGGAATAAACCTACCAGTAAAAGCACTTTCAGGACTCTTCCTTTCAGGTGCTGCTCAGCTCCTGCTGCAGGACTAGGTGGGGAAGGGATGGGGTAAGCAACTCTTGCAGCAGGGTCTTTTCAATAAAAGCATCCTGGCTCAAAGGCAGCATTGTCCCTGCAAAGCTGCAGGTCTCTGTGTGTGTCTGTGTTCACGTATGTGTATCAGCAGTTCTTGAATGGAGAAGACCTGTTTTTGCATGCTGTGCAAGAGCTGCAGGTCCCTCAAGGTCGCCTTGCACCCCTCTGAGTGCCTTTGAGGGAGAGCTGGTGCTGCATGTTGGGCCATATCGTGCTGCTGGACCAGTGGCAAGCTGTCCCATCAGGGCTGCTTCTCTGCAGAGAGCAGACATCCCAGCAGGAGGGCTAAGAAGGGGGACAAGGCCCAACCCTGATAGGCTGCTGGCCGGAGGGGCCTGCGCTGCTTCCTGCTCAGGTGAGGAAAGGGATAAGTGAATGGTCATGGGATGACCCAGGGCGGTAACCTGGGCTGCAGGGAGCAGGGTCGCAGCTCCACAGAGACAAACACCTTGTTTTGCCCACTGGCTTGTTTTTGAGGGCACTTTAAAATATAAGGGCTGCCAGGGGAATACAACAGTAGTCACACACAAAGAATCAAAGGATCAGACTGCAGCAGAGATGAGGAACTAGGGAAGGCACAAGAAAACAAATGCACTGGTTGGGGCCAAATAAAAAAAGGAACCCAAACGTCTGCCATTAAATATAAAAGGTGTGGTGTTGAGGCAAAAAGGACTTCCCCCATGCAAAAGAAACCAAGACCCAAGCCACCCCTTCTTTCTCAGACCATGGCAGTTCAGGAGGCCAGGGAACTGCAGAGATGAATGCTGGAAGCCAAAGGCCTGACAATAACCTGTTGACTCTAACAACAGTGACAGGATGCTATGTGCCCCTGGCTGAGGGAGGAAAGGCATGAGACCAGATTCAACATGCAAAACCACATGTGAGAAAAACAGCACACAGGTCCTGACTGACGGTACGCCAAGCCTCCCCAGTGCCAGCCTTCTTGTGGCACTCCCAGCCTTCCTGGTGCCAGCCTTCGTGCAGCACCCCAGGCCTCCCCAGTGCCAGCCTTCCCATGGTATCTGCCTGTGGCACTCGCTGGGAGACTGGCTCTGCCACCCCAGCTGCAGCCAGTGATTGCTGCTTGACTGGGCTGTCGGTGCCAGCAGCCCATGAAGGGGAGCTGTGTGGAAATGTGACAGGAACCCAGCAGTGAGGGCCTCAGGAATGTAGCTGCAAACTGTTACTTGACGGAGCAACCAGAAGTCCTGATGGCTGCAGCTTCCCCTGCTCTAGGGAAGAAAACCAAGTGCATGGCTTGCACCTGTGCAGAGCACAGCTGGGGTGCAGCAGGGCACACTACGGAGCAGAAGAGGCACGTGGGGAGAGGCTGACACCTGCTGGCACATAGGGACTTGTGTGCACCCTGGCCTCAGCATGGTCAGCCTCAGCTCCCATCAGTGCAGGTGACATCCACAGGTGCTAAAGACACCAGTCCAGCACAGCCTGGACCAGCTCCTCCCAGGTAACAAGGGCACCCTGGGCCCCAGCAGCCCTCAGCACAGGGGGAATGCTCGCTCAAGGCTCGCAGCTGAGGAAGACGTGGGAGCTCCAGGCTCCATGAGCTCAGAGCACAACAAGCTGCAGTGCAGCAGACACAATACCCTTCATGCTTGTGCATGGCACCTATTCAGCACTCAAACCCAAAGGACAACAGTAAAAAACTCGGTTTATTTCTCTATAAAGGCAGAGCTTTCTTTTAAAAACCAGCTCATTTCACTCATGAGAGGGTATGGGGCTGAACTGGAGGGGCAAGGCCTTCCTCATGCATTGCTCCAGGCCAAGAGCTATTGCTCCCTGAGGATGTGCACTGGCTGCATCTGGCAGGCTCAGAGCACTTAGAATGGTCCTGTGTGGCCTGGGAGCAGGCAGAGTGAGGAGCACAGGTCCCCCAGTCCGAGCTGGGAGCAGCTGCAGCTTGAGGCGGTTCATGCAAGCAGAGCAGGACAAGGAGCGGGTGTCGCAGCCTGTGCAGTCCATGGCAGCTGTGCCAGCAGTCCCCATGCCCAGAGGGCAGTGCCAGGGCAGGGGCAGGCATTGGCTGGCCCAGGTGCAGGCACAGGGTGAATCCTGAGTGGCTGGTCCATTGTTGCAGAGATTTGGCTCAGCCCAGGGGAGTCTTGGGGCCAGCAGTCCTGGGGCCAGGGGTGGGGAGGTCTCCAACCCCTCCCAGCCCTGTCCAGCTGTCTGGGGGCTGGCCCAGCTGATAGCACAGTAGCTGTGCTGTAGGAGAACTCACTTGGGGCACAAGAGGTGTTAATTCTGAAAAGCAAAAGGAAGACATGGACCATAAAGCATGCGGCTGGCAGCCCGGCACAGCCTGGGAGGGGAAGCAGACCTTCCCAGGTGAGCATCAACGCCCACCCCCTGCAGAGGACAGTGAGGGATGAGCCAATGCAGCACTGAAGGAAGGAACTTACCTGCTGTGCTGTGGGATCCCCTCCCCAGCTCCTCCATGCTGCTTTGGAAGAGAACACAGCACCTATCATACCCCAAGCACGGCCTCCTGAGAGACACTGCATGCTCCTGACCCCTGCCAACAAGGCAGGCATGGTGCAGCAGCACCAGGCACTGGAAGTGCAGACAGTCCTAAGTTCACTTGCTACCGAACTCCCTCCCCAGGCCAGCCTGTCCTGAAACTGCAAAGCCACATCTCCTTCCCATCAGCAGCCCCACGTCCAAAGGACTGCCACTTTCTCGGGCTGCACACACAGCTTCAGTCTGTGCACGCACTGGTTCCCAGCTGACATCAGCTCAGCCCAGGCTCAGCCTTGCAGTGCTGCCAGACCCCAGCTGGGTCTCACTGTCACACACATGGAGAACAGCCATGATAAAACAGACCTCTCACATCCACCAAAAGCACTTCTGGAAAGACCTGCAGGTCATCCGCTGCTGGATTGGTTCCATCATCTCCTCCCCAGAACAGGACAGACACCATCAAGCTCAGCCCACAGCCCCAGTCCACACAGAAGTTAGCATGACCAAGCCTCCATTATATTCCAAGCCCCAGGGAAATCAATGGGAGGAAAGGGACAACTCTGAGTCCCATCTGAGAGGCAAGTCTGGACAGGCTGGCAACAGCAAAAAGTGGCAAAAACAGAACAAGAAACAACTCTGGGTGCATCCTGTGCATCACCATGCTTCCCACAGCTCCACTGCAAGAGCTGGACTGCAAGGTCTGTCCTTCCACAGCTCAGCCCCCTGTTCACTTGAGCTCTCAACTGACAGAGGCAGAGAAAAAGCAGGAAGCTTGCACTTGGTCCCATTCAGCTCTCCTCTGTGATACCACCATGCCCATGGCCCCAGCAGCTCCCCTTGCATAGAGCAGAGTGGAGGAAACAAGACAGGGTGCACCTGAGAGATCACAGAAAGCAAGAAGCAGCCCGTCACCTACCCAGATAAGGGTTCATTGACATTATCATCTTCCTCCTCCTCTTCCTCCTCCTGGCAAGCAAACAAAAAAACTACCATGACATCTCACTTCATGGGCAGGTCTCTGCCAGGAGTGAGGCTGGGTCTGACAAGACAGTCACTCCCCCAGATATGGCACAAAGGGTTCCCACAGGCAGTGGGGGAAAGACCTGGAGTGCTGGGCTGCCAGAACCCTCCTGGCTCAAGCACATAGGCACACAAGGGACAGACAGGCCATGGTTCATCCCACGTCCCCTCCAGCAGCAACGCCCCAAATGCAGGCAGTGAGCAGGAACGATGATGACAGAGCTGCTGACACAGCACACCTCTGCCCAGGGACAGTGGTAGGTGGGCACACCTTGCAGTGGGAGGCAGAGACCACCATGAGCAGGCAAGCCCAAGCACTGCCAGGCTGGAAGCATGAGGCCAAGGACCAAGCATCCACAGGCTCCTGGGCAGGGACAGTGAGACCGGCAACATGGCAATGCTCCAATTACTGTGATCATGCAGGAGGTGCAGTGCAGATGGGCAGGGCTGAGCCTTAGCCCAGGCTGGCAGGATGGTGACCCAAGAGTCCTCTCATTCAGAGGCAGCTCTCACCCCCAGCCATGGCACCAGGTGTGCAGCACAGGTCCCAGCTCCCTGTGTGACAGGGCTAGCAGAGCTGGGCTGAGGTTGCAGCGGTGCTGGGCCTGACAGCAAAGCTCCAGGAGCAAAGACCCTGAGGAACCACACCTGCCATGTGAGCACAGCGCCCTTCTCCACACCAGACTGCCATGTGTGACAAGGGCTGTGCAGGTATCAACTGGGCCCTGGGAGGGCAGGAGGAAGGAGCTGCATAAGGATCACTCAGTTCCTGCCCTAATCTCAGACAGCCCTGGGCATAGGCCAGACTTCCACATACTGTACCCCAAACTGGTGTCTGAAGGGAGGGCTCCCCGGTGGGGGGGCTGGCTCACAGGGTCTGCTGGGCTCACTGCTCTCCATGACACATGAAGGGTGAAAGGCCTGATCCTGCCTAGAGCCTGGGACAGGGCAAAAGCAGCAGAGTTAGTGCCTGCAACCTGGAAAAAGCCCAGCTGGGGATGTACAGGCAGGACTGTGGGCAAGGGACAGGGAGCCCCCACTGTGCTGGGGGGAGGGTGCAAATAAGGGTGGGGGAGTCACTGCTCAGGGAAAGTACCACTGGGCCCTGAGCAGGGCTACAGCTCAGTGATGCAGAGCAGTTCAGCATGGGCAGCAGGGATGCTTCCCACCCCAGCCAGAGATGGGGCAGTGGCACAGAACACAGCCACAAGGATAACACTCTCCCTGCCTGGTGTGTTTTACTAGCCCAGTAGCGAACCATGTCCCCTCCACACAGACCAGGACAGGGTCCCACACCAGAGACCCTGATCCTAGGGCTATGCAGAGGGACACATCAGAAAAATTCCTCCTACCTGCATGTGTTGCTTCCCAGAGATCAAGTGCCATCTGGAAGGCCTGGGCCACGGTCAGAGTCACAGCCTGTGCCTATGTACATGAAAGAGAGGGAACATCTGCTTCCATCTGGGCCCTGAAGCCAGGAGAACACCACTGCCATGAAATCCCAGATCCCCCAGCATCCCTCACTGCCTTTTCCTGCAGAACACAGATGGAAGGCCAGAGCTCAGTGCTGTGCCTGTCTGCCCCTGGGGGTCAGTCACCCCCAAGAGGAGACCCCCAGGAGCCGGGACAGAAAACCACCCTTTGATCACTCCAGGCCTCTGCAGCACACCTGCTTGCTGGCTCCAAATCCAGCTGATATGCACAGAGGGAAGGGCCTTCTCTCACTAAAGGAGGAGAAGGCAGGTCCTTGTTCCCACCCTTACCTCACAAAGTCAAGACTAGAAGGGAAGTGCTTACAATCTTCTTCTTGGGTGAGAGGAAGGCGTGGCACTCCAGTGCCCCGCTCTCCTGGCTCTGGGCAATGTAAGCAAAGACTTTGTTCTGCAGCTTGTCTGTTGTGCAGTAGGAGATCCTGTGGAGAAAGGAACTGTCAGGGCAATCCAGGGCCCCAGCATGGGGCTTTTGCTGCACTCCCAGCACATCAGCAAGCACTGCTGACAACCTGAGACTTTCACCTGCCCAAGCTGACCAGGCAGCCCAAACCTCCAGCAGGGGCTTGAGGCTGCCTGGCACTTGTAGCAGGTAAGAGATCACTGGATCCACAGACATTCCCTCCTGCACCGCACAAGTGGGCTCTGTGGTCCTCTGATGCCCAGCTCAGCCCTGTGTGTGAACTCAAGCACTGAGATAAGGGGAGCACAGAAGGGTAGGTGACTGCTTCCAAGGAGCCAGCTGGAGGCCAGGCAGATGGATGATCTGACCTGGCACATCAGCTCTGCACTGAGGCCCAAATTTTGGAATAAAGAGATGTCCTGTCTCTGCTTCCCATCTAGCCACCATCCTGCAGCCATGCTCCCCTCACACCCAACACCCACAAACACCCAATGCAGCCAAAGGACAGCTGGCAGCAGGAAAAATCAACATCAACTCTGACAGCAACTGCTTTTAGCCGGTCTGAATAAGCTGCAGTTTCTGGCATCCTGCAGTCAGAAGGGCAGTCCCAGCAGTGGAGGCAAACATGCAGTCCTGTCCTAACTGTGAGGCTTTCCAACCACCAGCCTCAATGTCCTGCCGAATGCCAGAAGAGACAAGCAGGGTGCAAGGAGATGACAGACAGGCAGATGAACTCAAAGCCACCCAGGACCTTGCCTGGGTGCCAGAGAGTGCTGGGGGCACAGCAGGAAGAGGGCACAGGCCTCAGGGAGCCAACAGAAGACCTACGCTTGAAGGTACTGCTGACAGAAGGCCCAGCCCTCCCTGGCTGCCAAACATCCCATCAGTCTCCCTCTGGCTGCTGGGGAACAGCCGGGGCCCCCGTACCCCGCCAATGCCCACCTGTAGATGGAGACGTTCTCCACCATCTCCTTTGTGTCTGCATCCTGCAGTGAGATGCCCCTCGGAGACACTGTCAGAATCACCTTCTGGAACTTGCGAGCTCCCACCCGTGCCTGGCAGTGGGAAGACACCAGCAATCTCTGCAAACCTGGCAAGGGTCTTCACCTCACCCCCTTGCTGGAAAGAGCCCTCCAGACTCTGTACACCCACTTGGACCCTTGCTGCAAAGGCTCCTGCTGGAGGGATGGAACAGCAGAACCTGGAAATCAGGCATGTCCTGCACAGAACACTCCTGGAATCTATTCATGCTACTGGAACACACAGAGGAAGGGACATACCCCACCTCCCTCAGTACTTCACCCTCCCCTCTGTGCTATGACAGGCACAGCTCTGCTCCCAGCTGGGTTCAGGTGTGGAAGCAGGTGGCAGGGGCTGTCCTGCAGGGAGGCAGCTTCTCCACAGCACAGTGGCAGAGACCAGCAGCCTTCTGGATACCATCCTTCTCCTGGGAAGGGCACAGTCCCTGGAGCTCAGGGCTAGGACACGGACACTTCAGGAGTCCAGGGGCTGGGCTCTGACTCCAGCACAGCAGGGCCCCAGGGTTATCTCTCACCATGGCCACAATCCTGCGAATGGCAGCAGCAGCCATGTCTTCTCCTTTCGGTTTTTCTACTAGAGTCATGCCTAGATACTTCAGGGTGAAGCACATCCCCTCAAGCAGTGGCTCCTGCATATCGGCCCAGCTCTCAGGAAGTTCTGCAAAGAAAAAACCACTTGGAAGCCACATGCCAGCAGCCCCACGGCTAGTCCCAGCAGAGCCACCCCACCTTGTTGAAGCTTTACAGCTCCCAGTAGCAGTGCTGCTCCCTGCCTTCAGCAGGACACTTTACTGGCTCTGTAACACTCTCGTAAGAGGAACAGAAGGAGAATACAGTTCACCCTCAAAGCTTTAATCCTCCAGCCCTGGAGGTGCAGGCTCTATCAGCACAGACAGACAGCTCCTGCATATCTGCACAGGGCTGAAGATGCTATAGTGCTCACTGCTGTCTGCAAAAACCTTTTATTCCTGGGTCTCACCTGTTTCATTAAAACAAAATGTTCTCTGTGGTGCATTCATCTCACCCACCTGAGCCACTGGCACACCTCAGAAGCACCAGCAGTCACTGCCACACTTGCATCAAAAACTCCAGGTTGCCCCAGTGTAAGCACTGCCAAACCTACTGTTAGCAGCAGGCTGCCAGGGAAGGGGCAGATCGGCCAGCGCTCGAGATCCAAGCTGGGGTAACCGGAATGCAACTGCACCTCAGAGATGCTGTGTTAAGAAAGAGCTGGGAATTGCCTAGCTAAGCTAATACTTTTCATGGTTATTTTCACCTCCTCCCTGGGATTAGCTCCCTGAGCATTACTGGCACACTTGCAGAAGAGTTCAACTCATAATTGGAATAATCTGAACCCACAGGGAAATCAGGAGACCTTATTGGCACAGCATACTCCTGCAGAAGTGACAACTGCCAGGGAGCCTGCCTGGTGCCATGCAAGCACCAGTGACCTCAACCCCAGGCAGAAGATCCCTGTGTCACTCTGAACTCTGAGGACAGTCCATGGATGCCAGGGCAAGCGCTGCTGCTGCTCCAGCAAAGCCTTTGGGCAGCTGTGACTGAGAACAGCCAGACACAGCCCAATCCTGCCAGGGGGCGCCTGCGCGGTCATGGAATCGTGGAATGGTTTTGCTGGGAAAGGACCTTAAAGCTCATCCAGTTTCACCCGCTGCCACGGGCAGTGACACCTTCCACTGTCCCAGGCTGCTCCAAGCCCTGTCCCGCCTGGCCTCGAACACCTTCGGGGATGTGCCCGTGGGTCTGGGACGCGGCTGTGACGCAGACAGCGCGGGCAGGCCCGGCACGGTCGCTGCAGAGGGCCGGGCTCAGGCCGGGCAGGGCTCCGGGGCAGCCCAGCGCGCCCCAGCCCCCGGCGCGGCCCCCGGGCCCGCCAACCCCGGCGCGGGCGGCCCCGGTCCCGAAGGGGCGGCAGCCCGGGGAGCGGGGCACGGAGGGCCCGGCGAGCGGGCACAGCGCTCCTGTGTCCCCTGCCCGACGGCGCGCCGGCCGCCCCAGCCCGGGCCCCGGTCCCCCTCGGCCCCCCAGCGCCCCGTCCCAGGGCTCCGCGTCCCGGTGAGGGTGCGCGCGCCCCGCTCCGCTCCGAGGGCAGCGCCCGCACCCCGCAGGGCCCGACGGCGCCGAGCGGCGGGGGCCTCTCCCGGAGCGATGCCCGGGCCCTGCCCGCTCCCCGCCCAGAGCGACCCCCGGCCCCGGCCCCGGCCCACACTCACTGCGCCGCCGGCGGAGCCCCAGGCCGTGCCGGGCGAGGCGCGGGCTCCGCAGCACGGCGCGCCCCGCGGCCCGTAGCGCCTCCATAGCGGAGCCGGAGCCGGAGCCGGAGCCGCAGCCGGAGCCGGAGCCGGAGCCGGAGCCGGAGCCGGTGCCGAAGCCGAGCCGAGCCGAGCCGAGCCGAGCCGGGCCGGGCCGGGCCGAGCCGAGCCGGGCCGAGCCGAGCCGAGCCCTGCCGGTGTCGGCGGGGGGGGGTCGGTCCCCGCGGACTCGGCGCGCTCGCGTCAGCGCTGCGGCGGCGCCGGGATCACCGTGGCAACGGGGGAGGGCCGAGGCGGGGCTGGCGGCGGCGGCGGCCCAAGGCGGGCCCGTGGGACCCTCCCGGTCCCGGTCCCGGTCCCGGTCCCGGTGCAGGTGCAGGGCGCGATGCAGCTGCGGCACGTGCGGACCCTGCTGGCCCCGCAGGTCGGGCTGGGCCGGGCGGGCCGGGCTGGGTGAGGGGAGCAGGCCGGGCCGGGCTGGGGAGAGCGGGGCAGCGAGCCGGGCCTTCCGTCCGTGTGTGCGCTGAGCTGTGTGTGCCCGCAGGACGGGACGGCTCGGGTGACCTGCATGGCCTGGTCCGCCAGCAGCGCCCGGTTCGCGGTGTGCACCGCGGAGCGGGTCGTGCTGCTCTACGACGAGCACGGCGAGCGGCGAGACAAGTTCTCCACCAAGCCGGCCGACGCCAAGGTGAGCGGGCCGGGCCGGGCAGCGCCGCGGCCGCGTCACCCCCCGGTCACCCTGGCTCTCTTCTCTGCAGTACGGCAGGAAAAGCTACGTGGTCAAAGGCATGGCCTTCTCCCCAGACTCCACCAAACTGGCCATCGGGCAGACGGACAACATTGTGTATGTGTACAGGATCGGCGAGGAGTGGTGAGTCCGCGGTGGGGCCCATCCCGCTCCGTCCCGCCCTGCTCTGGGCTCCCCCTCACCCTGCACACACTGCAGCGCCCATCGCCTGACCCACAGGGAGTCACCCAGGTGTCCGTGGAGAACAGGAGGTGAGGTTTCCTTGGCGCAACACCTCTGGAGCTCTAGCAGTGCATTCAGCCAGCTGGAGCCTGGACTGTCTTCCCCTGTGTCACAGATTTGTAGCTGTGGCACACCTGCCCCACTGCAGCTTCCTTTGCTGGAATGAGTTGTGCTAAAGGCACTCAGAAAGGCAGATCACCAGAATTTTGGAAGCTCGGAAGTTTGTGTTCTTTTTGATCTTCCGACTAAAGTTTTGATATACAAGCAGCATGCAAAACTTCAACAGCCTGTTGCCAGTTTTGGCAATACTAAAGCAGACTGCATACAAGCAGTGGGGTGACCAGAATGGGCAGTATTGCCAGCCTTGTTGATAATAATTTTAGTCTATTTTTTTTTGCAGGGGTGACAAGAAGGTGATATGCAACAAGTTCATCCAAACGGTGAGACCCAGATGCCTGTTTGACTCCATTTTCTCCAGCATATGTAGGAAAAGACAAACTTGGCCAAACTGTACTAGACCTCCAAAATATGCAGGTAGATCCTAAGAGAATCTCTAAATTTTAAGGCATGTATTGCTCACCAAGCTTCAGAGTCCTCCTAATGCCTGGGTACAGCACTATAGTTAATTGTTGAACAATCAATGCAGTCAGTTACAAAACTTTGGGCACTACTATAGGCATTAGTGGACAGAATATTTTAGGAGAGTTGAAAGAGAAATACAGGAGAGAATTAGCGCTCAACTGTTTTCCACAGGTTAGCAACTCTAAACACCAAGATTCCATATTAAAATGTATAAAGTGTGCAGGATTCAAACTGTGCAGTTTCCACATGCTCAAAGGCCTCAGGTTTGTGATTTCAGTCAAGTTTGCTCCTTGGCTGCCTTTGTGTTCTGCTGCTCTGGCTCTGCCTGCCTGTGTTAGAGAGCACTCTGTCCAGTACGTGTGTGCCGAGGGTTGCCCTAAGGTCAATCTGGAAAAGGCAAAGATATTATGAATTCTTTGCAGAGCAGGCCATGTGAGTGAGAAAATATGGTGCACTGACTACTTTTTATGGTCAGAGACAAAAGTCTGGCAGCTGCCTGAGGCTTTCCAGGCAAGTGCCATTACACCAGGACACCCACATTCTATGTAAGCAAGGAAGTTCTCTGCTAGGTGGGAGAAATCATCCTTCTTGGCCAAACCCCCAGAGATACAGACAGAGCTGCTCCTGACAGAGTTGCTGGCATTTCTGTGCCAGGCTTTCTCAAGCTACCCCTCAGGTGAAGGGCAGCTTCAGCCTCTGGGTCGAAAGCCTACATCTCAGAGCTGCATTGTGGCCCCACTGTGGCTGCTTTTAAGGCGGCCGTTCTGAGTAGTCCCTTCTGACTGTGGGAATGGAATTCTGCAGCTCTGACAGTAAGAAAGCTGTTGGTCTGCCTCTGTTTCTGTGCGGTTGAGCTGCTGCACTGACTGGTCATGACACTGGAGCAAAGTGCCATGAGGAAAAGAGAGCAAGCAGGGTTTGGTGTCCTTTTGTCCCTTTCCTGAACAGGGTAGTTATCACAGGTGTGGACACCTGTAGCCTCCCTGGAGAGCCCTTTTGGGTACTGCTTGCTGCCTACCCCTCTGGCTGACAGCCTGGTGGGAGCCTGCTCACCTCTCACAAGCTTGGATGCTGTGCACAGCATGCATACAGGTTTTTGTATTTTTTATGTAGCAATTCAGTGATTTTTTTTTTCTCTCTCTCATTTCCCCATGCCTTTTCTATTATTTCTAACATAGCAAATCCTTTATTTTTTCTGGTGCTATATGTGTGAGGTTTTACCAGCTTTCTCCTGTTATTTACAAATTTTTCATGTCTTCAGTCAATATGAGAGATCATTTATTGATCCCTTTCCCTCTCCTGCTGCTGGGCATTCTTACATACCCAGTGATCACAGTGGCACTGTACAGCCCTGCTGACAAGCCAAGCCTCCTGCTTGAGGACTGAGATGAGTGTGTGCAAGTGTGACTGCTTAGCACAAGCAATGAGCAAGTGACCACTGTGAGGCTTGTTCCCAAGCTTTTGTTGTGTTAGACTGAAAATAAGAGCCTGCCAGATAATGAGGGAAACACATAGATTCCTGGGAAACTGTGGTAATGAAAATGGGTCTTGATCATTGGTTGGGCATTTAAATTATGAGCAGTTTGGGTTCCATGGGACATTTTCTTGCCTGATTGTAGCTGTGTTTGCTGATATGAATGATCAGAGTGGGGATAGAAAGTGAAATGAATAAAGGAGGGTGTATATGTATCTGAAGGAGCCCCAGATGCTTAAAATGGGACAGAGGAGCCAGTGAGGCATGCAGGTGGCACAGTGCCAAACACTTGCCTTCCTAGTGACTGGAATTCTGCAGGGTAAATGTGAAGGGCTTTCATTAACCCTCTTGGCCCTCCCTTAGAGATGGCTTTTGTGGTCAGCTTTATTCATCCTGATCCCACCTCAGATTTTGAGAATACCTTTGGTTTGGGTTTAGTAGCATCTAATAACTATATTGCTTGTCAATGAAAACATAAAGGCTATTTCTGATTCATCAAATGAAGATCCAACATGCAAGTGTTCTCATAGCTATTAGAGAAGCTGGCAGAGTCAAATTATTTTTTATTTATTTTATATTCAAATTATGTTTTATCGTTGTTGTAAAAAAACTTTTAAAACAGCCATGATTTTGTACATTCAACAACAGCATGTGGAAAACCATGCACCTGCTCAGTAGGTAATGCTCTCAGAAGAGCTCCATACTGAACACATCTGTATAACTTTGTTGCCCTCCTTTAGCCCTCCTGAGCCCATTACTTCACCTCAGCTCACTATTATCTAGTTTAAACTTCAGCATGCAGGGCTTCAACCCTTCTGTAAGGCCTGCCAAATGCCCTGTCTCTCCTGGCCTGAGTGATGTCAGTGTTTACACTGTCATAGGTGGAAATGGGGCAGGCAGCTGAGTAAGATAGAGTTCTTAACCTCTCTTTTCACCTCCTTGCCAGAGTGCCGTGACTTGCTTACTGTGGCCAGCGGAGAATGTCATTGTCTTTGGTCTTGCCGAAGGAAAGGTAGAGGAATTTGTTATTTGCCTGGTTTTCTTTTCCATGCTGAGTCTGCCAGGGCCTGCAAGCACGTGGGCTGTGTGGGTAAGAGCCATCAGTGTGTGGCACTGGGCACGGAATAGCAGCAAAGAGGTTACGCTGCGGACTTGAACTTTCTGATTCTCAGTTAGTCCTTAGAGGTTCTACTGGATCACTTGGTTCTTTTCCCAAGCCTTTCTAGAAATGTGGCAGTGTGACTCCAACTTTTCCACTTCTTCAACCTCCCTGAAGGCTTCCTGTGATTTCTGGTGCTGGTCATGAACTGGGAAACCTCTGGGGATGTTACACTGGAGAGGATCCACCTTCTGCAGACAGAAGCAACATTGATCAGATTCTCTCTCTCAGGTTCGTTTGGCAAATACAAAGAACAACAAGTCTTCCACCATTTATGGGACAGATTCCTACGTGGTCTCACTAACTTCCAAGTGAGTATGGCATTGCTTTGGCCTGCCCTGCTTTGGTTTAGTGTCCCACCCACTCCTGGCCTGACATAACTGGTGCCAGTATGGGAGGTTGCCACAGTGTCCTTCTGCAGTCTGTTGCTTGTCAAGATAATAGCATCCTGTGCTCTCCAGAAGGAATTCCGTCCTAAAATCTAGTATCTGGCTGTGTCACAGTGGCCTGTGCAGTTTGATTGTCCCTCAGACACAGTTCAGGATGAAAGTCTTCATGAACTTTCTTATGTACATTGATGTATTTTAATCTGTGACTTTATAAAGATTGCATTTGTCAGCTGCATCTAATTACAAACATTAATTAAGTTTAAGGGCTAAAAAAAGGTAAAAATATTCTACCAGATAAAATTGTGATGAGGTTGTAATTAGGAAGATATCCATGAAGTGCAATTTAAAATTTTTCTAAATTAAGATTTAATTTTAACTATTTTAGTATTCTTTACCTAAAAAAATTGAAGACATATCATGGCCCTAGCAGAGGGATTTTCACTAAATGGTGGTGTTCTGGTGACAGATGTATGATTTTTGGATTGTTACAGTGTCCATAGAATTTGTATCCTGTCCTTGAATCTCGGAGTCATGATTAAAAAGTGTTTTTCTGGGTACATGATCTTCGGCCTCTTTCTTCTTCCTTGCTCTCTTCCTCCTGCTTGTGTCCAGAAGTACGAGACTTTAACACTACAGATAATGGACGTAGGCCTGGAGTGTTTGTCCAGATGTTTTTTCTCTACACTTTCTTTTAGGGATTCCCAGTGTCACAATATACAGCCTCACTTCTGGAACAGTTCCAGTGCAAGGGCTGTTTGATACACCTTGCTGTAAGAACTTCTGCACAGAGTCACTGTTCTGCTGAATTCAGTCTCGCTGGGTTTTAGTAATACAGAAAGTTGGTTAATGTGATTTTACATGATGAAGATAATTAATTGGCCACTCTCCACTCCCTGTACTTTTGTCTGCTTTGTTTTTACAGACACTGGTACAGGTACTTGATATATTCTCTTCTTGTCTTTGGGGAAGGTTCCTTTGATGAGGAATATCAGTAATGACAATGGGACTTGCTCCTGTGGGCAGGGATATGAAAAAAGGGGCAGGTCTTACTGCAACATTGCATCATCCTGTCTGTTTCTCTGCAGTGTGTCGGGGAAGGGAATCCTGTCTGGCCACGCAGATGGAACCATAGTGCGCTTCTTCTTTGATGATGAGGGCTCAGGTGAATCACAGGTATCAAAGATCCTTCTTTGATGAACAAAATTCCTGTTTGCACAGCCTGCTCCCCAGCTCAAGAGCTCTGGAAAGGGATCAGGCTGTGAAGGGAGTGCAAGCTGGGAGAGGAACTACAGGCTGTGCTTGCCAGCAGAGGTTTTGGGAAGTGTTGGTGGAGGCAGAACAGTGACTGGATGCTTTGGAATACACTGAAGGTGGTGTTAAGAGGGTAAGTTACACTTCTGGATATGTGGCATAGGGCTGTCCAGGTGTCTGGAAAGATCTGATATTCAGATATACAGGAAAATGATGCTTGAACAGGTATGGTCCCAGGGAATAGCTGTTATCTCCATGCTAAGCAGTGTGTAGCTATCCCAGTTAACCCTGAATCTCAGGCTCACACTCTCAGCTTGGACACCCAGCATTCATCCTAAGCCTCCTGCTCCTCTGCCAAGAGTCTCTCTGTGCTTCAAAATGTTGTGGAGGGAATGCTGTTCTCAGATCTCTCCATGTGAAGTGATTTGAGCATGGCTGCTCGCTGCTGTGACATGCTGAAGGCCCCTCTATACTTGGCTGGGCTGGCAGTTCAGTTCCAGTTTGGTTAATGGTATTGGTCTTCTTACTGGTATCAGGAGTCTTCTCTCACAGTTATATAGATAAATGGAATAGTTGATGCATCACTCACTTCTGTTTCTGTCTTCCTACAGACTGGGGCAGGTGGAGAAAGCTGCCCCCATGAATGGGCTTTACAGAAGGACCCATGCTGGTCTCACTGGGATAGCTGGGTACGGAGGCCAGCGGGGGGCTGGAGCCATTCAGGTGTTCAGGGTATTCTTGTCTGTTGTAGGGTAAGTTGGTGGTGCATCCCTGTCCTCCTTATGCCCTCGCCTGGGCTTCCAACAGCATTGTGGCTGCAGGCTGTGACAAGAAGATTGTTGCTTATGGGAAGGAAGGCAGTGTGATTCAAACCTTTGACTACAGCCGGGACTTGTCGGAGAAGGAATTCACCACTGCAGCCACCAGTCCTGGTGGCCAATCCATTGTCATTGGCAGCTATGACAGGTACCATGTACCTGATGGGGAAGTCTCCCCTTTATAGTCCTTCCTCTGTCAGCCTTACAGAGTTCATAGCTCTCTCTTCTCTCTCACAGGTTACGGGTTCTGAACTGGAGCCCACGCCGCAGTGCCTGGGAGGAAGGCAAGCCCAAGGAAATAGCTCACCTGTACACCATCACAGCTTTGGCATGGAAGAGGGACGGCTCACGGATCTGTGCGGTTTGTACCATCAGTCAGCAGCCTTGAGCCCTGGAGTCCCATACCAGTAACAGCCCTACAGCCTTACACATGCTCATGCACGGGAACAAAGTGGTGTATTACAGGGAGGGCTTTGATCAGGGTCACACTGTCACCTGGGTGGGCAGTGCAGATGATGTGGTCACACCATGGCCCCAGGGTGCAGTGCAGGTACAGAGGCCAAGACCTCATGCCAGGGAACTGCTGCAGTCAGGTGTGCAGAATGTGAAGCTGTGGAACCTGTGGCCATTGTTGTGATGGCTTGCTGGCTACAGCAGCCCTCCTCTTTTCCCAGAAGCATGATGAGGTCAGTCTGTCTTCTCCAGGGCAGTCTCAGGAGCACTTCTTCCTCTCAGCACCTGTGAGATACAGTATAAAAACTGAGCTGCTAATTGCACTCTGTATTTCTGTGCTATGTTTTCAGCTCAGTGTTGTCTTTCTTCTAGTTTCAGCCATTGAGCCTTGGTCTGCCTTTATTAAGTTAAATAATTCTTTAAAGCTCTTAAAATTAATCTTTCTGCACATTATTCTGTATTAAGTTGAATAACTCAAAACATTTAAAATATTTAGGAAAGTTGTTATTTGCAACTTTCCTCTAGAAGTTTTTGCATACTTTTGTGTTCTGCAATCAAGAATCCTTGAAATATTTTCAGACCAAGAATTATTAAACATGAATAAACACTTGCAGAGAAGTGAAAGGGGATAAGGGATAGGAGATCAGTGAAAAGAGAAATGTTCCCCAGGACAGCCAGGGCCGGTGTGTTTCTGTCTTACCTCTGATCCTCTTCATGTAAGCAGGGTCTGGAATATCTCTCCTTTGCTGAGTTCACTGACCACACAATTGTTTGTGTCCTCAGGGCACGCTGTGTGGAGGAGTTGAACAGTTTGACTGCTGCCTTCGCAGAAGCATTTATAAAAATAAGTTTGAAATTACTTATGTGGGACCAAGCCAGGTAAGAGAATATACAATGACATATGAAATTTCTGTTAAAAACGGGATGCTTGCTAGAACTAAACATGTGTGGAGTCTGCACCTGCAGTTTGTTCAGAGCTATTTGTCCAGAAAGGCATAGGGGATATTCCAGGCACAGGGCCAAGGCTGGATAGAAATTGGCTAGGATCAAAGACCATGGAGTTTGTTTCCTAGCTTGTGAATTGTGTGAGGCACCTCCATGCCAAATGCAGACTCCTGAAGTGGTTTAATTTCAGCCAGATTTACCTTGCTCAAAATGAGGCAGTAAGGGAGAACTGGCAGCCTGGACAACCCTCTGAAGTCAGGGGAGAGAGTGCAGGACTCTCCAAGGGGAGCCTATCCTTGGGGGCCTGAGTAGGCCTGAAGTTAGGCTAGTAACTTGTAAATGGCAGACGTGAGAGTCCCACACATCTACTACAGCTGTCATCCCATGCAAAAGGAAGGGTAAGGTTTCTTTCAAAAAGCAGAGTGAAATGATATGAGAAGACATCTAAATATCCAAGTATCATCTGCCTAATCTTTCATGGGGCAAGAAGCCTGTGTTCTTCCCCTGTGCATGGCCTCATATTGCTTTTTCTCATTTTCTCTAGGTCATTGTGAAGAACCTCTCAACAGGAACTCGAGTTGTGCTGAAATCCCAGTATGGTTATGAGATTGATGAGGTGAAGATATTAGGGAAGGACAGGTACCTGGTGGCCCATACCTCAGACACATTGCTGCTGGGTGACATCAGCTCCAACAAGCTCAGTGAGGTACTGGAAAATCTGTGGCATTTATGGAGTGTCAAATGCTTACCTTCGTAACTCAGTGGGTATGATTTCTGCATGGGAACAATCTCTATTTTCAAAGAATTTCAGAATCATTCAGTTTGGTATTCCAATGCTTTACTACCACCATGGAGGAAAGTCTTTTTCCTAAGTCTCACCAGAGTTTTGTTGAAGCAGTGACTTGGAGCTCTTACTCCAGCAGGGAAGAGGACAGCTGTAGCCTTGGCTTGCTGTTTTCTGCTTCTCTGACCACTTCCTGTTGCGATCACAGTACCTATTGTATTTTCCACTGCTCTTCTCAAATTCTCAATTATTCCTCCACTGGCAGTATGCTGATCAATCATGGCTAGCATGACCCCAAAAAAGAAAGGTTTCAGCTACATGTAATGTGGAGATTCTGCTCCCACCAGTAGTAGACCTGATTCTGTTGAGAAGATTAATGGAGACAAAGGGACTGTTTTGGTGCTTTCTGTAATAAAGCTAGCCTGGGAAAGGTGGAGAAGTGCCTGTGAAGGAATAAGATAGAGGGAGTACCTCGGTCATGTAAAGGCCTCTTGTTCAGAAGGCAGTAAGATGAGAACTGGAATTTGAAAATTTGAGGTTAAAAAAAGGGGAGGAAAGTGTAGAATTTGCAAGCTGGGAATGACTGACTGTGTTGACAAGTGAAATGCTGGAACACAATTCCTTCTGCAGTGTAACTGTTGCTGTCTGTTGTGGTAGCAGAGAGCTGGACAGTGGATGCTAGTGCCTGCAGCTTGGTCCCAGCCAGAGCTGTCAGCCTTTCAGCCTCACCCCATGCCATTGCTTTGCAGGTGGCCTGGCAAGGATCTGGGGGGAATGAGAAATTCTTCTTTGACAATGAGAATGTAAGTAGGATGGGACAGAATACTCCCTGTGAAGGGTGAGTAAGCTGCATGTGCACCAGCTAGAAAAGTGTCATTTCTGGAAAACCCTGGTTTTTAACAGTTTCCTGGACTTACCCTCTCCATGCAGATCCCAATCTGCTTCTTCCCTGTACTTGCCTTTTCCACATGCCAGATACAGAACAAATTCAGTATGTGGACTGACATGTTATGTAAATCATAACCCTGAAAGAGAGAGGAACAGTAAAAGGGCAACAGCCAGAGAGGATGTTAATGGTACAGAGGATGGCTATCAGGGGGCAGCTTGACTCCTTGCAGGTCTGATAGGCCCAGAACTAAAATTCCCTACCTTGAGGAAAAGCTGGCTGTCACAACAGGAAGCCTTGGAGAGCTCCTTACTCGTCCCAGAGGGTTTGAATTTAGATTTGTGTTCAGCAGAGTTCTTTTCTGCACCCCTCACTGGCAGGTGGGATTCCTTACATGGCTTTCCTGTAAAAGTGTACTCCCCTCTCACCATCAGGTCTGCATGATCTTTAATGCTGGAGAGCTGACGCTCGTGGAATATGGAAGCAATGACATCCTGGGGTCTGTGCGCACAGAGTTTGTGAACCCTCATCTTGTCAGGTAAGGATTACACCTGCCTGTGTAGCCAGCACAGGAATTGACTGAGAGTCAATTGACTGAGAGCTCAGACATACAACCTTGGAAGTGTCCCACTCTGTGGAATGCAGCCCCCAGACACTGGGAGCTGAATAACCCACTTCTGACAGTGACCAGTGGTGAGTTTAGTTGCCTGGTTGGTGGTTGCCAAGTTTTAGAAGTGCAAGAGCCTCTTTTCCTCTGATGCATGCTTACTGCAGCCTGCCATGGCTGTTGCTGGAGAGGAAACTTCCTGTGCATATTCTCGGGCAGCTCTGCATCCAACTGGTCCTGATGCAGCATTGTCAGGGATTCAGTTGCCAGCAGGACCTCCTCTGTCCCTCTGAAATTCTATACCTTGTTTCCTGATTTGGAGCTGGCAGGGGGAACTGCGGGGAAGTGTGGGAGGGACTGGGTGATTCAGATGTGAATTTTGAGAGTAGTGAAGGTAATGGTCATAATTCCCTTCTAATTACAGTGTCCGTATCAATGAGAGACAGCAGCGAGGTGTGGAGGAGAACAAGAGACTGGCTTACCTGATAGACATCAAGACTATAGCAACAGGTGACTGTAACCCTCCCTCCCCTCCTCTGTGTTTTGTCAGCCTTCTCGATCCCTTTGCATTTCCTGTGCCAGACAGCATATCCCTGAAGGTCCTTTGCATGTTTCCCCTACCAAACAGCAGATTCCCGAAGTTCCCCTTCGCATTCCTTCTGCCTGGCAACAGCCCACTGTAGACCAGGTTGTCCTGCTTTTGGTAAAGTGCTGTCTAATACAGACACAGCCATGGGTGTCTGTGGCTGTGTCCTGGACCCAGACTGTTCAGCATGGCGAGCTTGCTGTACTGCCTGCACTACCCATGAGTTGTGTGTGCTCACAGACAGCAGGAGAGAGTTGCTGCTGTTGAGAAGACGTCAAGATAAAATGTCACTGCCGTCTGGTTTTTGTGTCACAGTGTGCTTGCGAGGGGTCTTGCCCTAGTTAGGTCCCAGGCACCTGATTCCCATGGGACAGCATTGAATTTTCAGCACTTTGGGGTATGTCGGGTACTTAACGCTGTTTCATTTCTTTTCTTCCCAAGTGGACCTTGTTGGTGGCTACAGCACTGGCATGATTAGCCACGACAGCAAGATCGATTGGTTGGAGCTGAATGAAACAGGCCACAAACTGCTCTTCAGGGACAAGAAGATGAGGGTAAGGCAGACAGCTCAGGCCATATTGGCGGGATGGCATGTCTGGGGAGAGGTAGAGCCAGACATGCCTGAATGGAGGGAGGGAGATGAGAAACACATTTAAAGTAGTTGTGATTTTTTGACTGCTCCTTTGGAAGGATTGGCTGTGTCCAGATTGTATGAGCTGGCAGTATTGCATGTTTGGTCTTGAGTCATAGCTAATGCTGAACTTAGTTGCTAGACTTGCTTCATCTCATCACACCCGAAAATGAAAATCATAGACTTCTCTTGTACATATGTCTATGATATTCAAAAAGTCATGTCAGTCAGGTGAAGCCCCTAGAAAAAAGAAAACATAGTACCCATCTTTAAAAGGCGTGGAAAGGAGGACTGGGAACTACTGACCTGGCAGCCTCATCTCTAGGCCTGGGAAGATCATGGAACAGATCCTCCTAGAAGCTGTGCTGAGGCATGTGAAGGACAGGGAAGTGATTCAGGTCAGCCAGCACAGCTTCATCAAGGGCATGTCCTGCCTGACCAACCCAGTGACCTTCTCTGAAGGGGTGACTCCATCAGTGGACAAGGGAAGTGCTACAGATAAGGTGTCACTTATCTGGACTTCTGTAAAGAATTTCACAGGGTCCCCCCCGCAAGATCTTTCTCTCCAGTTTGGAGATAGATGGATTTGATGGGTAGACTCTTAGGTGGACAAGGAATTGGGTGAACGGTCACATCGAGAGGGTTGTGGTGAATGGCTCAGAGTCCCAAGTAACATCACTGACCAGTGGTGTCTTCAGAGGTCCCTACTGAGACCAGTGTTTCTTAATATCTTCGTTAGTGCTGTAAACGAAGGGATTGCACCCTCATCAGGTTTGCAGATGACACCAAGCTGAGGGTGCAGGTGACACTCACTTGACCTGGACAAGCTCCAGAAGTGGGCCCCTGGGAATCTCAGGAGATGTAACAAGGCCAAGTGCTGGTGCTGCACCTTGATCAGGCAGTCTCTGGGACCAATCCAGGATGGGGATGAATGGATTCAAGAGCAGCCCTGGGGAGAAGGACTTGGGGGTGCTGGTGGGTGAGAGGCTGGACGTGACCCAGCCCGGAAACCCCCCTGTGTGCTGGGCTGATCCCACAGCGTGGGCAGCAGGGGAGGGGGAGATTCTGCTCCTCTGCCATGCTCAGATAAGACCCCCCTTGCAGAACTGCCTCCAGATCTGGGGAACAACAGCAGAAGAATGTGGAGCTGCTGGAGCAGGTCCAGAGGAGACGATAAGAGATACTCAGAGGGCTGGAACACTTCTTCTGTGAGGAAAGGCTGAGAGAACTGGGATTGTGCATCCTGGCAAAGAGAAGGCTCTGGGCCTTCCAGTGCCTGAAGGGGCTCTAGGAGGTCTGGAGAGGGACTTTGGACAAGGGCCTGGAGGGACAGGACAAGGGGCAATGACTTCCCACTGCCAGAGGGCAGGGTTAGATGGGTTATTTGGAATAAATTGTTCTCTGTATAGGTGGGGAGGCCTTGACACAGGCTGGCCAGAGAAACTGTGGCTGCTCCATCCCTCGAAGTGTTCAAGGCCAGGTTGGTGCAACCTGGGCTAGTGGAAGGTGTCCCTGTCTGTGGCAGAGAGTTAGAACAAGATGATCTTTAAGGTTCTTTCCAACCCAAGCCATTCTGGGATTCTATGATTTCTCCAACCGTTTTGGTACAAACTGAAACAGGGACCTTGTTGTTCTCTTTTGACAGGTGTGTCATAAGACTAGCACAGTTCTGTCTTCTTTCTCTCATCTTTGCTAGATGAGGACAATTATGACAAGGAACACAGACATCCTAGGACTTTTAAGTAACAAGACATCATATATCTTTATGTCATGTGTCAGGTTACACCTTCCAAACTGTCAGGTTTTTTTCTGGGCAGTGCATTCTACAAACAGACAACCTCTCACCTTATTGGCAGCAGACCGTGCCTGGGATGGACAGTTCAGCCCAAAATTGCAGAGGAAGATCCTTCTTCATCCCTCAGTTTGTCCATTAAGGGCTTAAGAGCCCATTCTTCTATTTCAGCTTCTACTCCCAGCTGAGGGAACTGAAGCAGCAGGAGGCATATTCTAGTTTATATACACCTGTGCTGAGCTGTAAGGGAGGCAGGATCTAAGCATACTGCTTAAAATCCTGCAAGGGTTTTAAAAGGTCTTAATTCCTGGATAGAAATGAAGTATAGGATTTTAGGCTGTATATCTTGGAGAAAGTCTTCCTGATGGGTAATGGCTGTTTACAAGATGCCTGCTCAGATGTTCCTGCAATGTTTGTGTGAGCTGGCAGCCCAGCCACGAGCCCAGCTCATCCTGCTTTCCTTTTCCCCTTTCAGCTGCAGCTCTATGACATTGAAAGCAGCACCAAGACAACTATTCTGAACTATTGCTCCTACGTACAGTGGGTCCCAGGCAGTGATGTGGTGGTGGCTCAGAACAGAAACAGCCTCTGCATTTGGTACAACATTGATGCTCCAGAGCGAGTCACCATGTTTCCTCTGAAGGTAAAACTCTGGAGACTTTGATTGCCTTCCACAGTTTCTGTTGCTTCTTGCTCACTTGTGTGGGAGTAGTCAGGGTGGTATGGCAGGAGGGAGACAGAAGGAAAGTGCTAGTTTCTCCTGGACAGAATATGAGCTCATGTCAACTTTGTGGCAGATGTTTCTGGCAGAAGGTGGTGGTAGTTAATATAGCAAGGAGCTGCTTCGTGACTCAGTCTGCTCCGTATGAGCTCGTTCAGCAGAACTGTGACTGGCAGCACAGTTGTGTTGCTGGCCTCACATCCCTGCTAGACCACGTACTTCAGGAGATCACAGGAATATTGACAGCTGGTGCTCTTTCCAGGGGGATATCGTGGACTTGGAACGGAATGATGGAAAGACTGAAGTGATAGTATCTGAAGGGGTGAACACTGTGTCCTACACCCTGGATGAAGGCCTCATAGAGTTTGGAACTGCTGTTGATGATGGAGATTATCACAGGTAAGAACTACATACACTAATGGGGATGGCAGGTAGCTCATGTCACATACCAAGCACCTGAAAATTGGCGATCCATGAGTAGCAGCAGCACAGCTTTCCATACAGAGTTGAACTTTGGGCTCTGAGCATCATGTTGGTGCCACATCTGGCTATAATGAACATCAGAGTCCTTCAGGAGTAAATATTCAGCTTTTGCCTCCTCGCAACTTTATGGTTTCAGACTCAGGGAGAGTCTAGCCAATTGGGTTCCATAGACACTGACAGGGATTTGCTGAAGGCAGCTGTCTGTTAATGGCAGTGAATAAATATGTCTTCAGAGCATCCAGACGTGAAGTCGAGCATGGGTGCTTTTACTGCTGCCCTTCCAGGGATAGTGGCAGTGTCATGGAAACATCCGGGAGCTGTGCAGAGTAAAAACTGACTGCCTGAAGCAGTCATGGCAGCCACCTGGGCCTGCTGACACCGGTACAGGGCTTTTAAAAGTGAGCAGGGGAGAAAACTTCACGTGTTCGTAGCACTGTTATCATTTGAGAGACTTCTTCACCAGGGACTTGCACCAGATACAACACTTTGGACTTGTCCCACACTGCTGCAGCCTTCTGCTGATCATCTTCCTTAAGTATCTTAGCCCAGGTGGGCATCACCTAGGTCTCTGAATTTTCCCCTGCTCTGTCAGGCCCTGTATTACGCTGTCCTCTTCAGAACTGGGCACACGCAGCTTGCTTTGTCTTCTGTGCAGCTGTGGTTAGAAAGCTCCTGTCTCAGCCTAGGATTTTCATCAGAGAGCTCTTCTATTACTGGAAGTTACAACTGTCTCTGTCTCAAGGGCTACTGCATTTTTGGAGACACTGGAAATGTCTGCAGAGACTGAAGCCATGTGGAAGACTCTCAGCAGACTGGCTTTGGAAGCAAGACAGCTGCACATTGCAGAGAGGTACATCACATCTTCCTGGCTTAAACACTCTCTTTGCTGAATCCCTCACAGAAACAAGGGTCCAACTAAAGACGTGGCTCTGTGTGTGGCCTGGAAGATTCACTGCATTGGAGACTTCAGTGTTCTCTGTGCCAGGCCATGACTTGGCCTTTCATCCCAGCCAGTAATGCCAGAACAGAGGGTGGGAAGACATTGCTCTGTAGCAGAAATTTTCGCTGATTGCAGCCCAAAGCAGTGTATAGCAAGGCCTCAGGGAGCTCGGGGTATCTCTGAAGCCTGGAGAGGTGAAACATGAGCCTTCATCATGCCCATGGATTCTCCCATGGAGCAGGGCTACAGAGCACGTGTGAACATGGGTCTTGGCAAAATCCCTCTCTTGAAGCAGAGCTACCCCACCTCTCCCATTGCATAGCTGGGTCTGCTGCCCAAGTCCTGATTTTCTTTTCTTGGACCAAAAGTGGGCAACAAAACCCAGTTATTGACTAACTGCTTTATGCTGTCCAGATGCTTTGCAGCTCTGGGAAACATGGCAAAGGCTCGATTTCTCCATGAAACCAATGCCATTGCTGACCAGGCAGCTCAAGAGCACGTAAGTCAAACTTTTCCTGTTCTGCAGGGCCCCATTTTTCCGGAAAACACTCGCATGCACATTATCTTCTATGTCCATGCTCACCAGTGTCATGCTACAGACCAGTACCTGGTCATGTAGAAACTGCTGACATCCTTCATCTATGCCTGCCAGGCCCCTCTCATGGCTGGCCATTTTGTACTGCTCCTGGCTTGTCACTGCTGTGATTCTCAGCTGTCTTTCATTTCCGTGATAATCCATCCCCTACCTGCAGTGCAGTTCCCTTCGTGTTTCATTCCAGAACCTGTTATTTCCCTCAGCAAACTGAGCTTGCTGCTGTTGTCTGCAGGGTGGGGATGGCACAGACCATTACCTGGTGCGGGCCCGCTTGGCCATGCTCGACAAGAACTACAAACTGGCTGAGATGATCTTCCTGGAACAAGTGAGTAAAGGAACAAGAAGTAGAAAAGGTTTCATTTATTTCTGAGCAGAGAGGTTTGTGCCCTGCTCTGTTAGAGGAAAGGAAGACGTTGCTTGTTCTTGAGAGAAGAGTTTTTGCCAAGAGGTAGAAGGAGGTGTTCCTTTTTCTAAGGTGTAGGATTCAGGTGCATAAGGAGGGTGAGAGAGGATGTATATCTATGTAAAGGAGATTGTGCAATTTTTCAAGTGTTTTCTGCACATCTAACCCTGCCCCTTGTCTGAGCTCTGAGGCAGTGTGTCTGCTCCTAACTTGGAGCCTTTGCTTTCTGACACAGAACGCTACAGAGGAGGCCATGGACATGTACCAGGAGCTGCACATGTGGGATGAATGCATTGTGGTGGCCAAGGCCAAGGTACAGAATGTGGCTGAGCTTGCTTGGTAAATCTTCTGGTTGGGAGGCCATTCAGATCTGGGTTGTCTTCACCTGCCCTACCTTGCTTCTGCTTAAAAGGGCTCCACATAGACGGGATGGTTGCACTGGTGTAAGTATAGACCTGGGTGAATAGTGAGGGAGAAAAGCTACTGAAATTGGTTTAGGAGTATCTGTGCCTTCGAATAAGAACAGATAGTACCATGGAACACAGGCACTGTCACATTGTGGTTTCTGTTAACTGGCAGCAAGAGACCGGGTGCTATGACCAGGTGTTCGGAGCCTGCAGGATGAGCTGGACAACGTCTCCCCTTGCCCAGGTCACCCAGTGCTGCATTCTTCCACAGGGGCACCCTATGCTGGAGCAGTTGCGTCAGGGTTACTACCAGTGGCTGCTGGATACTCAGCAGGAAGAGAAGGCTGGAGAGGTCCAAGAGGGACAGGGCAACTACCTGACAGCCATCAGCTTATATCTGCGGGCAGGGCTGCCAGCCAAAGCAGCACGGCTGGCCATGAGCAGGGATGAGCTGCTCACCAATGGAGATATCATTGACAGGATCTCCACGGCACTGATCAGAGGGGAACTGTATGAACAGGTGAGTAGCACTTTCCATTGGGCTTCCCTCTGGGGGTCATAAGGGACTGTACCTCATCCTCTGCACCTGTGAGACATGGAGGGACTGGAAGGCCCAGAGGTAAATCTCTGTTGATGAGTTTGCAGTTAACATTTATTAGGAAATCCTCACTGCATCCATTGTACATGGGACAGGTCTAGAATTACTGTTATTAATCAGGAAAAAGATTGCATCTCATTGGCAACATGTTTCCAGAATATCCTCTGAGCATTAGTAATAGTCAAGGAGGTCCTTGTAAAGATGGGAACCAACAGGAACAAGTGTGTTGTGAATCAAACAGAAAACTTGATATCACTGTGGAAATGTCAGTGCCTCCTCAGAATAAAAAATGATGGTGTAAGGATAGTCTAAATAGAAAACCTGAGGGAGGAAAACACAGGAAGATGAAGACTATCTATTGAGCCATAAATATCATAAAGAAGAGACATGATTATTCCTGGTATCTAATAACATAGCTGCTTATTATTAGGTGACAGTTTTAAAATCAAAGGATGTTCTTCCCGCAGCACATAATCATGTTAGTGTAAGAAAACAGTACTGAGTCTGCCCAGCGTACAGCTTGGTATCCTGGCCAGCAGTGGCCTCTGGCAGGCGCTTAAGAAAGGAAAACGAAAAACAGGGCAGGCAAAATACAGGGTGGCACTTCCCCTAGTATGCTTTCAGGGGGCCCAGCCATTTGCAGGCTGCAATGTACCTGAACATTTTTATTTTTATGTTTAAGATCTCCTGGTAGATTTTACTCCCATGAGCTTGTCAAATTACTGCTTAAACCATCTGTAATTTTTGAGCTACAGTTTTGGCTATGAGTTACCCAGTTCCGTTACATGATGTGTGAAAAAAACCCAGCGTTTTTTACTGGCCTGTTTTATGTGTCCTGTGCAAATTACATTTTTGCAGTCTCAATTTACCTCCAGCATTTTCTGACCATTTCATTTGGACCCAGGAGAACTTAGTGCTTTTCCAAACCTGTCACCTTTTCTTAAGCCTTCAGTTAAAAGAATAACTGTGCAACTAATAGCTACTGGATGTCTTGTTACCAAAAGTATAAATAGTTCAAAAGTGATGAGATGCATCATAGAGGTAGAGTCTGTCAAAAACCATTACATATAGTGATGTGAGAGCATCACAACACATACTCAGGAAGCTTCCACTGTGCAGGTTGTCAGAGATGGACAGATATAATGAAGGAAAGGCTGGTGTATACTTGCTCTTTACAGTCGTTCTCTAGAGATGTGCACTCGCCGTCATTCAAATCCTAAATGGGATGAGCCTCTGGTCTGCCAGGATGGCTGTGCTGTGTTCGACTGGCAGAGAGGACAATGGTCTTGGCACCCACTGTCTTTCCTAGAAGGTCTTTAGTCGCCACACTCTTGTTTAGTGGGGAAGGCAGAGCTGGTGAAGGAGTCTGTGTGGCAGGACTGACAAGCTCTGTGTGTGGGACTGGTAGGGTATGAAGGAGTGGGGAGGTGGTGGCTCTGGAAACTGTCAGCTTGTATTTGTCATTAGGCTGGAGACCTGTTCGAGAAGGTCGGGAACCCACGGAAGGCTATGGAATGCTATGGCAAGGGCAGCGCCTTCCTGAAAGGTACTGTGCTAAATATGTTCCTCTCCTCCATCTGTGGCAGGAGCCTGGGTACTCTGGCCTGATGGCAACATGAACTATTGCCCTGGAGCCCGGAGATGCCTGAATGCTCTGCAGCTTCCAGCTATCATCTCCTTCACTGTGTGTATCTTCACACAGTTGTACTTGCACATGCAGTCCCAATACCATGTCCTGTTCCCAAGGTTTTGACCATGCTGATTGCACCTGCATGGATTTGGTCCAGTTCTCCACAGGGTCCAGGTTGCTGGGTAACCCATTGGAGCTGGAGTGCCTTAGGCAGTCACCATTCCCCTCCCTCTGTGACCCATCCAAGGTCCATGTTTGCCCCACAGTTCTGCTTCTTGCTGGCCTGAGGGTGACAGCTCTTCTGCCCCCTTACAGCTGTGGAGCTGGCTCGCCTGGCATTCCCTGCAGAAGTTGTGAAGCTGGAGGAAGCCTGGGGTGACCATCTGGTGCAGCAGAAACAGCTGGATGCTGCTATTAACCATTACATCGAAGCCAGGTGGGGGCAGGGGAAAGCTGTATAAGCAGCAGAATATTGACAGGGTATGAAATTGATATCGCTTGCCTCTGTCACCAGGGGATTTGCCTGAGTGAGCACCCCAGTGCTTGTGTGTAGTCTCTGCTGGCACCCGCCGTGGTTACCTTCCCACATCTCTCCCAAGGTCTTTCAGCCCTAATGGCACTTCTCTGCTGTCCTAGTTCGTTCATCCCCTTTAGCACTGCCAGTTACTCAGATCCTTTGTGCTGCTCTGGCCCAAGAAGCTGAATCAAGTAGCAGAGCACTCTGGTCTCCCTGGCAGAGTGCAGCTGGAGGAGGTGACTGCTGCCTGGCTCTAAAGAGGTGATGGTTTGATGTTAGGTGCTCAGTTAAGGCCATCGAGGCAGCCTTGGGAGCTCGGCAGTGGAAGAAGGCCATCTACATTTTGGACTTGCAAGACAAAGAGACAGCAGCCAAATATTACCTCAAGATTGCCCAGCACTATGCAGCTTTACAGGAGTATCAGGTGAGGCCACAGACCACAATTACCAGTGCTCTGTGTGTTCCTTGGGAACGCTGAATGTGGTCTTTTCCTGACAGGTTGCAGAAGAGCTGTACATCAAAGGAGGCCAGACCAAGGATGCCATTGACATGTACACACAGGCCGGGCTCTGGGAACAGGCTCACAAGGTAGAGTCAGAAGCCAAAGCTTCTGGGGACCCAACCCCACTTGGTGAGATGTGTCTTCTGTCGGGAGGTGGTGAGCACCACCACCTGATCAACCAGCTCTCTTCTCAAAGGATGCATACAGGGCCACCCAGTAGCCAGCAAGAAATCTCTTCCCACTGTTCACATTCTGACCTTCACTGTTTCACTGCCCCATGTGGGTGCACCTGTGACACAAATGGCCCTCTCCAAGAGCTGGTCCTGTGTGCTTTGGTCACAGTGACAAGTGACTGCCCATTCTCTGCAGAGCATATAGCATGGATATCTGTTTGTCAGATGGGAAGGAAGTTGGTTTTCCCCTTCTCCTTCACTGCCGTATGTCAGGAAATTGCTGTGCAGTGTCTTCCCTGCATGTTCCTTTTGGCAGCTGGCAATCAAGTGTATGAGCCAGGAGGATGTGACTGTGCTGTACATAACTCAGGCCCAGGAGATGGAGAAGCAGGGCAAGTACAAAGAAGCAGAAAGGTGAGTGTCTTCCTTGGTACCAGTGTAAGACAGCCCTGAAAAAATGGCTGGAGTGAGGAGGAGCCCTTTCACAGAGTAGGAGTAGAATCTAGGACTGGGGTTTGAAAAGGCCAGAGGAACTCTCTCCACACACAGAGACTTAAAGCTGATATTTCAGGATGCAGAGAGATTTCAGGGACTGGTCTGGTCCTTGGCTGAGCCTGTGTGCTTGTGTTCCCAGGCTGTACATCACTGTAAATGAACCCGACTTGGCCATCACCATGTACAAGAAGTGTAAGATGTACAATGAGATGATTAGCCTAGTAGCCAAGTACCACAAGGACTTACTTGGAGATACTCACCTGCACCTGGGCAAGGTGAGTGCATGTCATGGCAGGGGATCAGCTAGACCAAGCACAGGCAAGAGTGTCACGATCTCATTGCCTCTGACTGCAGGAACTGGAAGCAGAGGGGCGGTTGCAGGAGGCTGAGTACCACTACCTGGAAGCCAAGGACTGGAAGGCCGCAATGAACATGTACAGAGTGAATGACATGTGGGAAGAGGCATACAGGGTAATGATTGGTGCAGGGGTCAGGCTCTGGCTGCAGGATCCTGGTGGGAACTGCTTTGTCTCTCTTCATTGCAAGATCAGAACACTTGACATACACTGTCCAGCCTCAGCACTACCCCAGCCCTGGAGCCCTGGGGACCTCCTGCTCTGCAGCATTGAAGCCTGAAAGCAGGGCTTGACCCCTGGGCTCTCTGCAGCACTGCCTTCCTTCAGGCAGTGCTTTACCACTGACCACTGCATCCCCTTGTACCTCTGAGGGGTTGCTCTGGCTGCAGCTGCCCCAAGCACTGCTTGCCTCAGTGTGGACATGAAGTGCCAGGATCACTTCTGCTGCCCAAACAGTGCTGTGGGCTGTGCTGAGAAGGCAGCAGCTATTCTGCTCTGCCCTATATGCCCTTGTCTCACTCTCCCACTCACCAGTCCAGTGGTGGCCACGGAAGGGTTCCTCAGGAGGGAACAGATGGCTTTGATGCTCCCTCATGCCGACAGGCATCACATGAGAGGGGCTCAGTTGACTGAAGGTGAAATAGATCCACCAGGCTCTTCCACTTCCTTTTCTTTGGACAGGTGGCGAAGGCATATGGGGGAGCAAACTCCCATAAGCACGTGGCCTATCTGTGGGCAAAGAGCCTCGGTGGAGAGGCAGCTGTGAAACTCCTCAGCAAATTCGGGCTTCTGGAGATGGCCATTGACCATGCAACTGACAGTGGGTATGCAGATGCTTCTGCCCAACACTTTCCTCCCCTCTGCCTGACCTGAGGAAAATGGGGTGGCCCAAGATAACTGTGTGCAGTGCACAAAGAAGCTGCAGGTCCAGGATATGGCATGTCTTCCCACCCCACCATACTTCACACAGGCACTCCACTTCCTTCACACATCCCACTTCCCATCCTCATGTCAGTCTCTCAAATGCCAAGTCCAAACTGTGCAAGCAAAAGCAGTTTTCCCCTTAACCTCAGCAGGAGGGGCCTTCTGAGAGACTCTGAGCATGAGAGGAGGTATTCCTCAGGTCATAAGTAACTGCCTGCCACAAGAGTTTTGGCTCTGCTGTGCACCTGGCCATTCACTGCTGCTCTGCCCCAGTCCCCCACATCTCTCAGCTCCTGCAAGTCTTGTCACTTCCCTTTAGGGTGGAAGCAAGGGCCTTGGGCAGTAACCGCAGGTGTGAAGGAGCTGAATTTCCTCAGCAGGGACTCTAAACACTCCTGTTCTGTGGGCAGGAACATGAAGAGGGAACACTGCCCCTTCAGTTGGGACCTTCTCTCATCTCCCAGTGTGCTCTGCTTAATGTCTTGTTCTTGATGAAGGCATGCCCTCAGAGCACAGAGTCCTGCCCTCACCCCATTTTCTCTTTCACTACAGGGTCTTCGAATTTGCTTTTGAACTGGCCCGTCTCTCCATGAAGCAGAAGATGCCAGACATCCACTTAAAGTATGCCATGTTCCTAGAAGATGAGGTAATTTCCCTTCTGGAATTTGTGGGAGTTCTCTGGTCCCTCAGATAACTGAGCAGTTGTCCCTGGACTGCTGCAGCTGGCACAGTTCTGGCTGCAGTCACTGCACATCCAAAGGGCCCCACAATGACAGCCCCAAGTTCCACACATATCTTTGCTTCATAAACCTTCCCTGCCTCACAGTAAGTAGAGGAAGTCCTGTGATGGTATTAGGACAGGAAGGGGTGCAAGCAAATTCCTTCCTCTCTCCCAGGGCAAATTTGAGGAGGCTGAAGGAGAGTTTATTAAAGCTGGGAAGCCCAAGGAAGCCGTGCTGATGTATGTTTCCTTTCACATCCTGGCCTACTGCCTCTGCTCTCCCCACATGATGCCAGCCTGGATGCCTCTCCAGCATCAGGCTGCTCCTTGTCATCCCTCTTGTTACATCTCATGTTGGTTCCCCCAGGTTTGTGCATAACCAGGACTGGGATGCTGCACAGCGTGTGGCTGAGGCTCATGACCCGGACAGTGTGGCTGATGTGCTTGTTGGTCAGGCACAATTTGCCTTTGAGCAGAGAGAGTTCCAGAAGGCAGAGGCCTTCCTTCTGCGAGCACAGAGACCTGAGCTGTCCATAAAGTATTACAAGGTGAGCATAATCTGTAGCAGCATCATTGTCTTCCTCACTGGACAAGAACCCAGTTTAGATGAAGGAGAGAAATCCACCTCCCAGCTCTCCCTGTCAGCTTAGTAGTCAAAGAAAAGCCATTTACTCAGGGAGTTGGTCTCCTCATTATGCTTGTGCAGGAGGCTGGCATGTGGAGTGAGGCCCTGCGGATTTGCAAGGAATACATGCCTAGTCGGCTGGGAGAACTCCAGGAGGAATGTGGCAGAGAGGCTGGCAAGAAGGGCTCCAAGTAAGGAATGCTGTGGTCAGGCTGCAGGAAACAGCCAGGTAGCTCTTCCCCATGGCCATAGTGCTGATGCCCTACAGCCTGATGGGATCCCTGACACCCGGTTGTTTCCCTCTTGAGAACTCTAGCCTTCTTACAGCAGAGCTTTCCTATCATCATTCTTCCCTGTTCTGGAGGCTTATTGCTGCCATCCAAGGTCTCCCAGATGGCTTCTTGCTACACTTATGTATCTCCATGGTGTCCTGTACTGCCAGTGCATCTCCTCAGGGTCCTTAGTTCTTTTCTCAGGACTGTGTGCACTCTCTGTCACATGCTCCATTCTGTCTAAGCTCCTTGGCCTACGTGGGCCGTGCACCTCCCTGCCCACAGCTTACACACTGTCTATAGGATCTCTGGCAGCATCCCAGTCCTGCTCACAGCCTGCATTCCTCCCCGCAGCGGAACTGAAGGGCTGCTGGAGCAGGCACGGGAGTGGGAGCAGACTGGGGAATACGCCAGGGCAGTGGACTGCTACCTGAAGGTGCAGGATCCCAGCAACAGTGTCCTGGTGGAGAAATGCTTGCTGAAGGTACTGCTGGGAGCTATGATTCCCCTCACTAGCTCTGCTGCCTGAGAGCCCTCCCACAACCTGAGAGCTGCTCAGGATCACAGTCCCTGCAGGGCACTGGAGAACCTGCAGACTGCTGGGTTGAAAGCCTTCCTAGCTGTTCTCTTGAGCAATGACAGGCTATGCTTACCCTGCATGGCCCCGGCCCCCTTGCTCTGGCACCACTGCTTGTGACAGGCCAGTGTCTGTGTGTCCACAGCTCCCTGCACTGAAGAGCTGCACTTTAGGCCTGAGCCCTTGCTAGAGGAGCACCTTCTTGTGCTCTGTGCCACCAGCCCGTGTTGTGTTCTTGTTCGTACTTCTCACTCACATCCATGTCCTTGTATCAGCTTCAACGATTATGTCCTTGTCTGATCTTTTCCCATGTGTGAAAGTAGCCAGGCTTTGCTTCTCTGACTTGCTGAAGTGAGCTGTCATTTCTTCTCCCCTTTCCCCACAGCTCAAGTGCTCCCAACTCTGTCTTTTAGCTGAGGTTGAGCACTTCACAGCTTTATCCCACTCTCCCACATCTTTTATGATTTGTACTGCTGACAATTTCTCTTCACAGGCTGCTGAGTTGGCTGTGAAATTCTTGGGTCAGTCACAGAGCATGGAGGTGACACGGACTGTGGCTCCTCAGCTGATGGCCATGAAGAAATACAGCACGGTGAGACTGCTGGAGAAGTAGTGACTGACATAGAAAAGGAGAGCTCTATCCAAGGGAAGGAGTCCAAGTCATATCCTGGGGTGATGGATGGATGACCCTATCCAGAGTTAGGCAGTTCAGAGTCTTTGAGGAGGATGAAGGAGGGGCAGGAATAGTGTCCTGGAATAGTGTGAGAGAGCCAGGCCTTGGGAGAAGACAGGAAGGAGAGGAAGGGGTTATCTTTTGGGAAGAGACTTTCTGTTGTGGCTGTGTGCTGGTCAGGACTAGCTTCAGCCTGGAATGCGGGGAACCTGTAGGGTTTTGTCTCCCATGGGACTGTCTCTGGCCCTGCAGGCAGCTGAACTCTATTTAAACTTGGACCTCATCCAAGAAGCTATCGATGCCTTCATTGAAGGGGAGGAATGGAGCAAAGCTAAGCATTTGGCCAAGGAGTTGGACCCCAGGTATGCCCTGAATTATACTCATCCTGCTCCCTCTCCCACTCCCAGGTGATGCCTTATTCTGTCTTCCTGTCCTGCTCTCCCCAGGTGTGGTGGTTTGACCTTGGCTAAATGCCAGGTGTCCGCCCAAACTGCTTCAACCCCCCCCCCCTTTTCCAGAGGGAAAGGAAAAAAAAAAACGGCTAAGAATTCATGAGTAGAGATAAGGGCTGGGAGAAGTCTGATTAACTTCACAGGCAAAACAGACTCAGGTTGAGGATAATGCTTAAATTTATTACTAACAAGATAAAAGCTAAAGAGTAAGAAATAGAAAAGTCTTAAAAACACTTTCCCCCCACCCTTCCCTCCTTCCATATTCTCCCTCCTCCCCCAACGGTGCGGAGGAACAGGGAATGGGGGTCAGCAGTCAGCTGTTGTTGTTTCTGCCAACAACAAGGGTGAGTCCAAACCCTTAGGCAGCAGTTCTTCCCAATCTGCTGTCCCGTGGATCACTCCTCCATGGGGTGCAGTCAGGTCTCTGCACCCTGATGGTCCTCCATGGGCTGCAGGGAGACAACCTGCCTCACCAGTGGTGAGGGGGGGCCACAGGGGGCTACAGGGGGGTCCACAGCTCTGAGTCCTTCCCCTGCTTTCTGTGGGGTCCCTCCCATGGGAGGCAGTCCTCTGCTGTCCCATGGGTCACTCTTCCATGGGGTGGCAGTCCTTCATGGATAAGCTGTACCTGCTCCAGTGTGGGTTTCCCTCTCCACGGGCCATGGCCACAGGTCTCCTGCAGGACCCCGCTCTATCCTGAGCCTCCCACAGGGCAGCAGCCTCCTTCATGCATCCTCCTGCTCTGGCATGGGCTCCTCCATGGGCTGCAGGAGGGTCTTTGCATCCCGATGGTCCTCCATGGGCTGCAGGAGGACAACTTGCTTCACCATGGCCTTCACCACGGGCTACAGGGGGCCATAGCTCTGAGTCCTTCCCCTGCTTTCCGTGGCATCCCTTCTCCTCCTCCTACTGTACCGACTTTGATGTCTGCATTGCTATCCCATGGCTGGAATTTCTAACTGTGCAACACTCCTCTATTCTTAAATATGTTGTCACATACAGGCATCACTATGATTCCTAATTGGCTCACCCTTGGCCAAAAGCAGGAAGTCCCTCCTGGAGCCAGCTATTATTGGCTCCATAGGACAGGGGAAGCTTCTAGCAGCTTCTAGCAGAAGCTACCTGTTCCCCTACCAAAACCCACCCACAGAAACCCATGACACCAGGTTTCCTGGATTCTCCCCACAGTGACCTTCCCAGGCTTGACAGGGCATCTTTTCCACAGCTACCCTTCCCAAGCCATTTACCATTCTGACACTTTTTTGTTGTCACATATCCCATGGAAATTGTTATCCTCTTTTGTCCTGTGTCGTGTCCCTATCTTCCTTTCCCTTGTCATAATCCTGTGCATGCAATTGCTTCTGAAAGCCGTGTGATTCGTTGTTCTCCTCACACATTATATTGTGAAGAGCTGCCTTGGCCCTTTCCTCCCCCTTCTACCTGTGTGCCAGCAGCTCACCAGCAAGACACAGCACAGCTGGAAGTCCTTTTGTTCCAAGGTTGAATCCAGCCTCTGCACTGATGCAAGGCACAAGGATTCTTTCTACCCACAGGTCAGAGGAGTATGTGGACCAGCGTTATAAGGAGTATTTAAAGAACCAAGGAAAGGTGGATTCGGTATGTATTTGGGGTGTCTTATGGGCTAGGGAGTGATGTCAGGACTCTGCAGATCCTTGGGGCCTTTCTCACAGGGCTTTTGCCTGACAGTGCCCATGGGTGTGGAGTCTTTATGTGCCTGTGAGCCATGGCTGTTGCACACCAGACCACGGAATCACAGAAGGGTTTGGGTGGGAAGGGACCTTAAAGCTCATCTCATTCCACCTCCCTGCCATGGGCAGGGACACCTTCCACTAGACCAGGTTGCTCCAATCGCACATTGCTGGGTCATGTCTGGTCTTTTGCTCACCAAGTCCTTCTCCTCTGGGTTGCTCTCCAGACATTCTTCACCCAGGCTGTATCTGTGTAGGAGGTTGCTCTGACTCAAGTGCAACACCTTTCCTAGGCTTTGTTGACCTTCATGAGGTTCACACATGTCCACCTCTGCAGCCTGTCCAGGTCCCTCTGGATGGCAGAGGGGTCACACTGGCTCTGTGAGTTCATGCCATGGAGAGGAAGGGACTATGTGTCTGGGAAAAAAAAGACATTGGTGGGCAGATACCTGCCTGGATGTGAGTAGGAACCCTGGCCTGCACAGTGAATTTATGGCTGTTTTCCATCCCCAGCTGGTGGGAATTGATGTCATGGCTGCTCTGGATATATATGCAAAGCAGGAGCAGTGGGAGAAGTGCTTGGAAGTTGCAGCTAAGCAGGTGAGTGTCTATGTGAGCCCTTGGGCAGAGGCCCAGGGCTCTGACACCTTGGAGCAGGGACAGCCAGAGCAAGTGGGAAGAATGGGGAGCTCAGGTAGTGCCACACGACTGTTCCCATCATGGCCAGCTGGGCTGAGTGAGGAAGCATTAGAACCCAGAAGCATATTGTGTTTAAATTTTGTGGTTAATGGAGCATTGGAAGAAGCTAAATGAGTTGTTTGGACTGGAAGTAATTGGTATCATGGAAACAGGGATTTGTAGAAGAAAGCCTTCTTTCTCCATGTTCTTGAGAGCCCTGGTGTCAGTTGGAATGAGACATCTTTGTCAGGAAAGCAAATTCGACGTTTTTTCAGGTTTTTTGATCTAAAAGTAACAAAATTACCTTATCAGGGTAATAAAAATTCAAGAAAAGCAAAACAAAACTGTTTTACAGTGTTTTTCCAAGGCAGTAACAGGGAGAGAAAACTCTCAGTTACTGGGATCTCCTTTGAGGGATGGTTTGCATTCAGTGGTTATTGATTGGTGATTGATTGGTTATTGATTCAATGGTTGATAATGGAGATAACGAAAGGCAGGTTTTGATTTCTTTGGAGGTGGGGTATTGGTTCTGATTTAATAACAGGGCAGCCCTGGCAGTGGCATCTGCGGTTGGTGGAGACATCACAGCTCATCACTCCAGCCAGCACTGATGCCTTGGAAAAGCACTGGGAATGTCTGGGACTGTGGGTTTATAACTTTGGTTCCAGCAACCTGAGTTTGGATTCTACTAGAGCAAACTTGATTTCTCTTAGATTTGGGCTTCACTGTGATGCAGATGGTCCCTATGGCAATCATTGTTCTCTTGGAGGCTCCTGTACTGATGTTCTGTTTATCAGGAGCCACGGGTGTTCATCTTCTTCCACAAAAAGTAACTGCATGCTCCGTTTTGTGGGAAAGGCTCAGTCATTTTAATGTTGGCTGGGCATCACACTGAGCCCAAGGAGATGTTGGTCTGCTTGTGCCTCTTAAGAGCATTAGCATGACTCTGCTCTATAACCAGTTCAGAACATTATCACTTTGACTCAGCTAAATCTACTGTGATTATACAGCAAAAATGTTACATTTATCAAAACAGTTACCAGACTTAATCTGTATCCCAGGCTGTGCAGAGTCTGGATGTGCAAGTCCTAGGCATCTACTGGGGCACTGGTCTCTCTTCTGCATAATAAATTTGCTTCCATTGCTCAGTTTTTAACAAGATTGCACATTTTGGCTATTTTCTTCCTTATTACTATACTTAAGCATATGTGAAGCAGGTCTTTCCTCACTTGAATTTCTGTGAGGCTAAGAGCAGTCCTCAGAAGTGTCTGTGGGGTCAGCACCAGTATGAGCAGTGCTCCAAGAATATCTCCAGTCCTGGAGCTGTGACAGCGTGTGGATAATGGACTAGAGCAGCCTTTTAAATTACAAACATCTTCACCAAGGGCTTTAGCTAATTTCTTCATTAGATTAACGGCTGGCTTACAGTCAGTACCCATGGCGCCACATAGTAGTGTGTTGCATCCTTCAGGTGTTTGGCAGCATTCCTTTGGCAAGTGGTGAACAGCTAGAAAACAGCTGTATTTGCATGTGTGGAGGATCAGCACAGCATCAGCTAGCCAGGATTAAGGTGTCAGTAGGGCCCAAATCAAATCCCATGTGTGCTGTGGGCAGTCTGGTTCTGATTTTCTGTCTTACCCTTTGGGACTCAGGTGTGTGGGTGGCTGCACACACGGCTGAATGCGTTGCCACTGAGCGACAAGTCTTCAGTTCATGAGTCTCATGCTGCTATTTTCTGTGTGTCTTCTGTAGAACTATAAAGTCCTGCACAAGTACGTCGCTCTGTACGCAACACACCTGATCCGGGAGGGCAGCTGGGATAAGGCCCTGCGCCTCTACGTCCACCACGGAGCACCTGCCAACCCACAGGTAATAAGGGCAGCACGACAATCCCAGTCAGTGTGAGTGGCCCCAGTGTGCTGTGATCTGCTTCCTGAGTCAGGCTCCCAGTCAGAACTGGGACTGCCAGCTGTTCAGCATGTCCAAGCCACTGCAGCCTTGCAGTGGATTCTTCCAGAGGTCTAAAGGCAGTCTTCTAGCACATTCTCGACTTGAAGCACCAAGGGGACTTGAGTGTTTAGTGTTTGTTTTGGACACCTTGAGCAGCAAGATCAGAACAAACAGAACCATTTGCTTCTTGGAGAGCACTGGCTTTGGGAAGCATACTTCCATTCTTCAGGTTTCCCTGCCTTGTCCCCAGCATTCCTTGCAGCCTGCGACCTGCAGCACTGCCACAACAGGAGCCATTCCCTCAGCCTGTGCCTAGCAGCAGGAGAGCTCTAGAGTCTGCTGACTCCTGGTCTGGCTCCTTCCACACTTCTGTCCTTTTTGTTGCAGAATTTCAACATTTACAAGCGTCTCTTTGTGGAGATGGTGAATGCCTCTGGCATGAACTGTGCTGAGGCATACTCCAGCTGGGCTGACCTGCGGGATGTGCTCCTCAGTCTGGTGAGTGTGGCCATGGCCACTGCTGCTTGTTCAACTCCAGGCCCTGGGGACTCTTGACAGGTCAGGAAGAAGAACCAGTCTCTCGCCGGGTGATATGGGCAGTGTTTTCAGAACACAAGCTCAGGGGAAAGAGATGGCAGTGTGGACCGTAGGACAACAGGACCCTATGAAGTTAATGTGGCTGAGAAAGAGAAAGCAGAGGTGACCCTGCACTCAAGGCCAAATCCTAGAAGTGGGTCTGGATGTTGGCCCTTGCAGAGCTCTCTGTATCACTGCAACTTGGGAGCCTATTGTACATGTCCACTTGTCATTCTACAACCATATTCACCAGGCTACTTGGGGAAAGCACATTGCTACTGAGTCTGGAAAATACGAGTCTGACCCATCTTCCCAGGGATGCTTAGAGCTACCTGCTCCTTGTTGCTGTCCCAGAACACCTCAGCCAGAGCTCACGATTGCTTCATCTCTACTTCTGTCCCACAAATACTCACCTCTAGCACAAACAAAATCAATAAATCCCCCTTTGTCCATCCAGACTCACCCCTGCTTCCAGTGCTGGCTGTTGTTGCAGTACTGTTGACTATCCCTGGCTCCCACAGCCTCCTTCCTTCAGCATGCTGTGGTACCCAGAGCACCCAAGGCCCAGCCCTTTTTCAGTTCTAGAGGTGCCTGGATATTTCAGATCCCTCCCTCTCTGGAGTCTCAAGTGGATAAAGAGTGCCCTTGTGCTCTCATGCTCTCATTTGCTCTCATTTTCCCTTCTCAGTGTGAGAACTTAGTGAAGTCCAGCGAGGCAAACACTCCAGGACATGAGGAGTTTGAGAGGATGCTGCTAATCTCCCACTACTGTGCCACCCGCTCCGCCGCGCAGGGCCTGAAGCAGCTGGTGAGGTTTTGAAGTTCCTTTGCCAAGTCACTACCCTGAGTGGGAAAACCTGAGGGGATGTGCAGGTTCAGGGCTATCCACAGGTTACTATTCCACTTCATGCATCACTTACATATCATGGTTGCCTGGGAATGGGACTGCAGTGATCTGGGAGCTCACCACGAGCAGGGGAAACTGAAGATGGTCTTATCTGCTTATAGTGGGAACTGCCTCAGCCACTGAGGCTGAGCTGTAAACCAAGGGAAGCTGATCCATGTATTTGTCATGACTTGTGAGAGCAGAAGCACTGTAGAAAGTTAGGGATTCACAAAAAATCTGGTCTTCCCAGGACTGGGACTGCTTCCTCTCTGCTGCCCTGGGCTGCAAGAGCTGCTGGGCTTCACATGGGCTTGAGAGCAGCTCATCTGCCCAGGGCTTTGGCAGGTGGTGGTCCTGTGTGCTGGGCCTCTCAGGGCACTTTAGGAGCTCCTGGGCCTGGGGCAGGGGTTCTCAAAAGGCACTGTAAGTATTTTAGAGTCTTAGGTGGACTGGGATTTATTCTGGACCACAATATATAGCAGCCTCCCTGCGGAAGTTGGATCCATGTGGGATTGTGGAATTGTGCTAGAGCTCTGTATGAGAGTGGGACTGGAGCTGTGATGGAGATGGCTGTGAAAAGGAAAGGTTGCCACAGCTAGAGCTCCAGTGAAAGTCACAGGGGAGACTTGGGCCTTCCCCATGGCCGCATGTGTGGATGTTGGGGGTCCAGAAACATGTAAGGTAGCAACAGCTAAGTCTGATGTCTTGGAAACCTGTACAGACCCCTACAGCCGTGAAGTGTTGAAGTGCTGGGCAGTCTATTTGGGACCATGGAGGAAAGGTGGCCTTGACAGTTCTGGTGTGATCATGTGTATCTGGAAGGCAGAAAAGTGAAATCTCCCTTTAATTCCACACCCCCACTCCAAAGTTCTTACATAATTGAATACAAGAAAAAAACTTCCTAGGACTGTGACTGGCATAGGTTTCCTGGAGAGACTGGAGAGCCTTCATCCTTTGAGATACTCAGAATCTGACAGGCATGTTCCTTCCTGCCTCTGCTTTGACCAGGGCTGGGGGCAGGACTTGGCAATCACCAGCAATCTCTTCCAACCTCACCTGTTCTGTGACTCAAATGGGGGGAGAATAACGGGGTGGCTTCTAGTGGAAAACAGCAGTGTTCTTAAAGCAGAAGAATTTCATTCTCAGGTGAGAGTCCTGTGCGTTCAATAGTGGGAGAACTCAGGGTCAGGACTGATTTTTTGCCCTTTGTTACCTGTAGCGCACATGTGGGTGCAGAGTCCCTGCCATAAGTCTGGGGTGGTGTGATCTCATGAGATCCCTTCCAACCTCTTTTATCTGTGCTAAATTGATTTGGCTTTCCTGTCCTCTTTGTCCACAGGACACCATGGCTGCCCAGCTGTCAATTGCCCTGCTGCGTCACACAGATCTGCTCCCTGCTGACAAGGCTTTCTATGAGGCCGGGATCGCTGCCAAGGTAAGAGGTACCTGCCACCAGAGCAGAGGAGGAGGTGGGGCGCCCTGGGCTCAGGGAGTCTCAGCTTTATCTTCCCGAATCCCCACCTGGCTGCACTGGCAGCCCAGTAGCCATACTCCAGGAGCTGGCCAGCCTCAGGCAGGGGGGACAAATCTCAGCCAGCCAACAGGACCTTTGGAGCCACGGGGTGGACAGAGGCCATGTTATGCCTCTGTTAGTGTGGATGTGAGACTGCTCAGCTCTGCTCTGGATCTGACAGTCTGCCCAGGGTGTAGTGACACATGGCAAGGACAGCAGCATGTCCTTACGGCCTGGACCTGGCTGTATAATAATGGAATCGTGGAATGGTTTGGGTGGGAAGGGATCTTAAAGCTCATCTTCTTCCACCCTCTGCCATGGTCAGAGACACCTTCTACTAGACCAGGTTGTTCCAGGCCTCATCCAGCCTGGCCATAATGCCTGGCTCCATTGTGTGGAGCAGCCTGTGACCTGTGGGCTGGTTGTCCCAGGGATTCATTCCTCAGGGATGATAAGCTGCGATGTGTAGTCTCCTTGTCCATTTCCTGTGCTGCATGTGGGATGCTGTGGCACAAAGACAGCCACGTCCTTCCCAGGCATGACTCTCAGAGAACTGTGGCTGTGAGGATGAGCTGCCTGGTCTCACTCAGGATTCCTCTCTGTATCAGGCAGTCAGATGGGAGAACATGGCATTCATCTTCCTGAACCGCTTCCTGGACCTCTCAGATGTGCGTATGGTCTGCAGGGGGGATGGCTGTCCCACTGAAATGACACTGGGTTGTAGGGCCACCACAGACCCCCAGACTGGGCAGGGCACACCTGAGGCTCTTGTGTGGCAGCATGTTGGAGCTCATGCTGATGGAGAGCCTCAAACCCCACTCAGTGTGTATGTGCACAGCACTGGGTACCCTCACACCACCCGTGGGAGGACCTGCCATGGAGGGCACCTGTAAAGCCCTGGGTATGCCTATGCCACCAGGCATGTGGCAGCAAAGAGCACGTTGGCTTGACAGTTTAGGCCTGAAGTCCTTATGGCTGCAGGTGCCATTACAGCTCTCAGGATGACCTCACTTGAGTTGTCTCAAGGGAAAGAAAACTACCTGGGGGGGTGGAGACCATGGCCCAGAGCCTTGGACACTGTGATACAAGACTCAGGAGTCCCCTCAGCCCCTTCTTTGACCAGCAGGTTGGTCATCAGAAACACCAACCCCAAGGGAGCTGACAGACCTCACTGCCACACTCCCAAGTCCTGTCGGCAGCTGCTGGGAGAAAAAAAAACCCCTGGATTTCATCTTTCCCTTCTTTAAGGTCACCTGACAAGTCTGAGTAGGACAGTGTCCAAGGGACACTGCAGAGGGTGGCCATGGATGCCAGGAGAGCCTTGTCACTAAAACACGGACAGGGGCATCCTTACCATGAATTATACTGTGAGCTTCACAACTGGCATTGCCCAGTGCTCCACCATTTCTGCTTTCCCAGGCCATTGAAGAAGGGAACCTGGATTCCCTAGACCACTCCGATTTCCAGGGAACAGATATTCCTTTTGAAGTGCCACTTCCAGCCCAACAGCATGTGCCTGTGAGTGTCACCTGCATTCTCCAGCTCCCGTAAGCAGTGATGGTACTTCAGGGCCCTCTGAACAGGGACTACAGGGCATGGAAGTGGACCCAGCACTGTCCTTGCTCTCTGCCCCCGACCCCACTGCAAACACACACACACACACGTGTGCACACACACATTCTTTCTCATGCTCCCCAACATACACACACGCATTCACCCCCCACACCGTGTGCACCACCCACATGTGTGTGCATGTCCTGCACACCTGTGTCCTGCTCTCCCCTGTGTTCCCTGATGCTGTGGGCCTGCAGCCAGGCAGCAGCACAGCAATTCCAGGCCATGCACTGGCCTGTGCCTGCAGGAGGAGCAGAGGGAGGAGGTCAAGGACTGGGTGCTCACAATGTCCATGGACCAGCGGCTGGAGCAGGTGCTGCCACAGGATGAGCGTAACACCTATGAAGCCTCACTGGTGGCAGCAGGAACCGGGGTGCGTTCCTTGCCCTGCCTGCTCACAGGTAAGCTCCAGGCCAGCTCACTCAGACAAGAGATGACATGGTGCCAGGCTGGCTGGCAGATACTTGTGCAGCTCTGCCCTGCTCTACAAATGGTCCCTTCTAGCAAGTTCTGTTCCCCATGTGCACACTTCAGATAGTACTGAACTGCAGTGCAGGACTTAGGGGAGGGGAGAGCAGGCCACCAGGAACAGGCTTTAAAAGTCGGGAGCTGGGTGCCATTGTTTGACCTACTCACTTGGGCGTCCTTGCCCAAGGGCAGTTCAGCCTTCATCTTAATTTGATCCTGCCACTTTGAGCGCCCCCTCTCCATTCTCGTCTCCTAAAGCCTGAGGCAGCATTATCCCCCTCCACACTATGCCATGGGGGCAGCTTCAGCCACGGCAGAGGGAAAGAGTGCACCAGGTAGGGGTCTGCTGTGGAGCTCAGCTTGTTCTGAATGTGTCGCTTTGTGCCCAGGATACCCTGTACTAAGAAACAAGATCGAGTTGAGGCCAGGCCGAGAAGTCAACAAGGACACGTGGTACAAGTTCATGATGGCTGTCAAGGTGAGCCAGGACCCCATGGGGCAGGGAGATGGGCTGTGGATGTGGGTTCAGCCCCTCATGCTGACAATTCAGTCCTGCTGGGTGAGAGTCACTGTCCCAGGGAGGTTTATTGCACTCTCCCAACATGCTCCTGGGTGAGCATTAACTGACCCAGCCCTGCCAGCCCCCAGGGTGCTCTCAGGCAATGGGCCAGGGGGGCCCCATTGCCATTGCCAAGGTCTCTCTTGTTCTGTAGACATCCCACAGTCCTGCAGGCCAGGATGTGATCGAGTTCCTCCGACGGTGGTGCGGGGGACTCCCGAGCACCAGCTTCTCCTTCCAGTGAGCAGGACTGCAGCAGCTTTCAGGCCAGTTCTTCAGCACCCTCCCCTTTTACCCTCAATAAACGTGTATCTCAACATCCACCCCAATGGGTGACTGTCACACTGGGACTATGGCTCTGTCAACATGCCTGTGCCTATGGAGTGGCGAGCATGGAGATGGGCTCTCCCCGCAGCTGCACAGTCCTCCCCTCACCAGGCCAAGCTCCAGCACTTGCCCAGCAGAGCCACTCACAGCAGCCAGTGTGGAAAGCAAAAGTTTATTTACTCAAGAAAACCAGAGGCTCACACCAAAGGGATTCTTCACCTTCTGTTCTTTGCCTTGCCTGAACACAGGCACAGCCGGCTGACCTGCCTGTAGTGCCACCAGGACTTGGGCCCCAAAACCTCTGCCTGCCCCCGTAACGCCTGACAGCCTTCAGCGTGCCAGAAAGGGCCTGGCAGCTTGGGGAGAGAAGGGGAGAGCATGTGGGGCCCAAAGCACCTTCTGACCTGCAGGATCTGTTCCCGGTGTGGTGGTGGGGCTGGGGGAGAGAGAAGGCACAGCCCTCGACCCTGCAGCCCACTTTACCCACACCAACACCATGGCAGGAGCATGGTGCAGGTGTGATGTCAGCTTGCTGGATCACAGCATTCCTGCAGCACCACCTGGGAGTGAAGGAGCACATGTAAGTGCCAGGCTGTGATGCAGGGCCCTGATGCCTCTGGCTCTGTGCTTGGGAAGAGGTGTTTCGGTGGGCTGGTGTGGGGAGGGGCCCTTTTGATGGCAGAGCCTGCACTCCCCTGTCCCCAGGTGTGGTCCATGCACTTTTCTCACCTCTCCAGCTAGGCACGAGACTCAGCCAGCCCTAGCAGGAGCTGCTGTCTCTCTCGCGGTGGCCTCTCCATCGCTGTACTTGTCCTGGCCAGCTAGAGAGGAAAAAAATGGAACAAAAAAAGGCAAAAAAGAAGGGGACGGTAGCAAGGACGTGTGACGGGCAGCATTTACACAAGGAAAGAACAAGCTTGGCTATTAGGAGCATGAAGAGGGTCTCTCCACAACTCAAGATGAAGGGGTGCCAGACTGGCACCAAGGCTGGCTAAAAAAGGTTCCAACTCAGCATCCTGCCCCTCCCACTGCCACACAGCCTGCTTGTTCCCAGCAAAATCCAGCACCTTCAAAATGCAGCACAAAGGCAGCAGTTATGGGGCAGATACAGGGAGACCTGTCTGGTTTGACAGGGCGTACCTGCTCTTTGCCATAGCTGTGTGCACAGGGCCCAATGCCCCGGAAGACCAGGGCCACCAAACAGCACCTGCCCGAGAGCACGGCTTCGGCGGCCGCCAGCAGCAGGGAGGGGAACCACAGGGCCAGGGCCGTGTCCTGCGGAGCGGGGGGTCAGCAGGGCACGGGCAGTGCACCAGGCTGCCTGCGTGCCAGGCAGCAGGGAGAGAAGAGGAAAGAAAGACGAAGATGAAGAAAAATGGGAGGAAGCAGAGACAGAAGGAGACTGACGGGAGGAGCAGGGGCGAGTGGTGCCCCCGCAGACTCACGTAGATGCGGGTGGTGTTGAAGGGGCAGTCGTTGGTGGCGATGGCTGCGCGGGGGTCCGCGGGCAGCGCGGAGCTGTTGCAGCCCCGCACCAGGTGCGTGCCCCGGCCGTGCACCGTGAGGGCGATGGCCAGGGCCAGCCCCGCGCTGCACGCCGCGGACAGGAGGCAGTTCAGCAGGGACACGCTCAGCAGGATCCAGTGCTGCGGGCAGCAAGAACACCGCGTGGGGCTCGCCCAAGCTGGGGAGACGCCAAGGCCGTGCACCCCTCACCCCTGCAGAGCTGCCCCGCAGTCACGGGCGCAAGGGAACCCAGCAGGCATTTGCTCCTAGAGAGCACACAGTCTCTTGCCTCTTCCAGGGCGGCTCAGCCTTGCTTTAGGATGAGCTGCTCACACCTCTGACATCCTTCACCCCGGGAGCTGGACCCACCAGGCGCCCCCCCCCACGGGCTCCACGGGGACCCCCCCACGGCCCCGGGTCGGCTGAGACCCCCCAGGCACCGCCCAGCCCCGCACACCCCGCTCCGTGCCCGCCCACCCACCGCCCACCGAAGCGCTGCCGCCCCGCGGTGCCCGAGCCGGGCAGAGGCGACACTCGCAGCCGCCGCCGGGGCGGAAGGAGCCGGCGGGGCCAAGGTCCAGGGGAGCGGCTGCCGGCGAGGCCGCACTCACCAGGGCCGCCCGGGACAGGTTGTGCGATACCAGGATGGCGACGATGCCCGCGGCGATGCTCTGCGGGGACAGCGGCGCTCAGCAGGGCCCGGCCCGGTCCCGCCGCCCCCCGGCCCGCCCGCCCCGCCCGGCTCACCAGCAGCCCCGCGCACACCGACACCACGTTGGCCGCCGCGTACTCGGGGGTGGGGGCGCGCCGGGCGCCGGCCACGTGCCGCAGGACCGCGCCGTGCACGATGGCGCCCAGCACCAGGCTGCCGTGGCCCAGCACGATCAGCCCCAGCCCCGACCGCATCAGCCGCCGCGGCTCCGCCAGCGCCCCCGGGCCCCGCCGCCCCCCGGCCATCGCCGCCGCCGCGAACCGCCCCGGGGCAGGGACGGGCGGCCCCGGCCCGGCCCCCCGGCCCGCCCCGCCCGGAACGAGGCGGCACTCGCATATTTACCAAACAGTTTATTACAAATAGGAAAGGCTAGACCTGAGATGCAGG
>JAWWEW010000017.1:165888-198510 GCA_035583185.1 Anabacerthia variegaticeps | reverse complement strand
CCGGCCCCCCGGCCCGCCCCGCCCGGACAGCGGCGGCACTCGCATATTTACAAAACAGTTTATTAAAAATAGGAAATGATAGAAATGAGATGCAGGAGCCGCGGCTCGGCCCCGCCGCGCGCCGGGACGGGACGGAGCGCCGGGAGCCCGCGGGGAGGGCGGGGGCGCTGCGGGGGCCGCGGCCCCGGCGGGGGCGACCGGTAAACAAAGTGCGGCCGCGGGCGGGGGGGAGCGCCGGGCACGGGAGCCCGGCCACCCCCGGGCCCCGCGGGCCGGGAGCGGGGGGAGTGACGGGGGTGCAGAAGGGTGCAGGGCTCAGGGGCTCACCCCTGCTTACTTTTAAATTAAAAAAGAAAAAAAAAAAAAAAACATTTCTGTGCTGTGCAAAAGACACTTTGTACAATTCAAACAGAACAAACTCCATGCACATGAGTGGGGCTGCAGAACACCCCGAGCCAGGCCTCAGCTCTGCAGCACGACCTGGGCAAAATCCCAACAAAAACAGGGCTGGAAATAATACTGATGCGCAAAGTCCCCTTTACGAGGCGGGCAGGGAGGACTGTCGCTGAGCCCAGCCACGGCACATGCAGGATGAGCTTCCAAGCACTGCAGCTGGGGTCTTGCGGATGCCCGACAGTGGTGGGCAGACACAGAGGGGCCGCGGGCAGCGAGGCTGCACTGGCCGCCCGGGAGCTGTGGGGCTAAGATGACACAGTCACTGCCGTCAGGGCTCCATTCCGAGTGTAGTAGAACTTGCTAAACGCCTCTTCAAGTAAACAGGTGAGTCTGCTCTGGTCAGCCTGGAGAGAACAAGGAAAGTGAGGGGAAGGCTCTGTCCACTCAAAGCTGGGAATGTGGCTGGAGCCTCCCAGGACAGGGGCATGGCTTATTCTTCCTGCCTCCCTACCAGAAAAAGGCTGATCTGGCATAAATCACTGAACTTTGAGAAAGGAACACAGGCCTATAGCTCTACCTGAGCCCTTCCTTACCTCGCTGATGAATCCAAGCTGGACCAGTTCAGCTGCCAGCTCCTGGATGTTGTCATCTGCAACACAAGGAAGGGTGTCAGTCCCCAGTCTGAGCACACTGCTGGCCACAGTGCACCTCAGCACGGACAGAAAGGTATTTAACTGAGCTGAGGAAAGTACTCACTGGGCTGCAGGTCACAGCTTAAGTGTCGATTCAACTTGTCTTCCAGTTTCAGCAGCAGTGTCAGCTGCAGGGCACAGAAGTTCTCATGAGGGACTGCAGTCCTGCAGTCTGCCACAGCCAGCCTGAAGCATCCCCAGAAATGCCCCCCGGGATGGGAACCATCCCTCCAGAGCCCCACAGGGGTCTAACAGAGTAGTCTCTGCCAGTTTCATCCCACACTGCAGCCAGCAACACCATCCCACACAGGAAGCCTGGACCCGGGGGTGGGCTGAGGGCACAGGTCAGTGGCAGGCACAGGCCTGAATCAGACAGTGGCAGCTGTGGCAGCACAGGGTCCCCCCAGGCACCAGCAGCACATCAGAGTCATGAGCTCTGCACAGCTGCCCTGGTCCCTGCCCCAGCTCAGACAGACATAGGAACATACGTGGTGCTTCACCCCCTCCTCCACAGACTCGATGTTACACTGCATCAGCACCACCTGGAACAGAGGCACAGACCCCGTGAGTGCTCGCCTGGCAACCCTGCCCAGGGACAGGATGGGGAATGGAGCCCCCAGCGCTCACCTTGCGGGTCTCCACCTCGGCAGGTTCTGGAGTTGGGGTTTTCACTGACGGGGGAGCAATGGGAGATTTCACCACAACCTGCTGAGGCTGCTGGGGCCGTGGCATCCCAAAAGCTGTGAGGGGGTAGATTCCATTCCTACAAAAAAAGGAGCAGGGTCTGAGGTTATGGCTCTCCGAAATTTTTCCAGGCTCATACACAGTTAAAGGTGTCCTTTAAAAAAACCCTCTTACCTCACATCCTCCAGGAACTTGTCCAGCTCCAATGCCGGAGATTGGGAGAAGCTGGAAAACAAAGCAAAGTGTCCTGAGATGAGAAGTGATCTCACAGTGCCATCCACTTGGGTCTCCTGGGGTGCAGTTTCAAATCCCCATGTTCTGTGCTGTGTCCATGGGCAGGATGGGTATGGACAGAGGCAGCTACAGATAGGACAGGCTCCAATTTTACCATAAGGACACAACTACCCATAGGAGCTAAGGACAAGGCAGCAGTTAGGGCAGAGCAGTCTCACCTCCCTGCAGAACTGTCCAATGCATAGTTATTTGGCAGGTGACCCAATGACACCGTTCCTTGCAAGGTGTTTCACAGACACGTGCCACACCAGCCCTATCGTTGCAACAAACACTTCGAGTAGCCAAACCCCTGTCTCAAGGCTGCTTTGAAGCATCATTTCCTAGCACTATGACAACAGAAAGGTCAGTTTTTAAAAGGGTCTTTATGACTCAGAATGTTGCTCAAATGGACAGAGCTGTTCTTGTCACCTTGGTTACTCTGGTTCAGCAGCCTGAGCATCCTGTAACTCTGGGCTTCCCTGGGAGCACCCTGGGCTTCTCTGGAATACTCACATCTTAGTCTTTTCAGCTATTCCCTCATCTAGCCAGGGCTTTGCTATCCAAAATGCACATCACTTTTTGGCACTCTACTTGCTCCACATGTATTAGTTACTTCCCTAGGGAGCCACCTCCACAGTGTAAGTGGTGCTGGGTGTCACTGACAGCTGCCCAAACTGCCTTTCCCTGTGCAGTGTGGAATTAGCTGCTCCACTGATGTTGGACTTCATCTGACAAGGCTGTAATTGGTCTGAGCACCTCCCCAAACTGTTCAGCCATGTTTCACTGAGGATTGTTCCAACTACAGCACGTTAATTTCCCATCCCTCTATCTGGGAAACAATTCACATCTCAGCTCCCAAAACATGGTGCAAGGTCTCCTTCCACCTGGGAGTCTCCCCATAACTGTGTGTACCCAGACAGGCAGCATCTCCTTCATCTCCAGCTCCATCAGCTTCCATTGCCTCCCTCAGTGGTGAAACAACACCCACTTACGTGAAGGGCAGAGTCCCACACAGATTCCGCAGCGCTCAGCCCAGTGTCCCAGCACTGCTCCCCCTCAGAAGCCCCCAGAGCACACCACAGGGACTCACATCATCTTGACTCCTTCCCTGTCCTCATGATTGATCTCTGCCAACACCGCATTCATATCAAGGTTTTTGGTCATTTCTTCTAAAGCATTTTCAGGAATCATATCTATTTTAAAAAAAGGAAAAGGTAGAACAATTGCAGCTCCTTTCCAGCCTCAGAAAACCAATGAAAAGCACAGATGCTCTTGGAGCAGGCCAGGCACCACAGCCCTCCTGGCCCCACAGCCGCATCCGATGGCCGGGTCCCTGACCATGCAGAGCAGCAGGGAGATGGGTTCTTGGGAAGCCAGCTGCACTGACAGCTTGGCAAAGCATTGCAGAACACAGATCGGTGAGAGGATGCAGTTCCCAGAGCTCTGTACTCACGCTGGTGCCCGACGATGCAGTGAGCAGCCAACAGCTTCAGTGAGGGCACCTCGAACAGCGCCTGGTGGAACAGGAGCTCTCGGGCTGTGGGGCGCCTGCCAGGGTCCTGTTCTAGACACTTCTGAATGAACTCCTAAAGACAAAACTGGCATGAGACCACAAGCAATGCCACCAGAGCAATGCCACCAAAGCAGTGCAGGGCGCCGACCCTCCTCGCTCACCCGCTGCAAGGGGTCCTCCAGCAGCTGGATGGCACTGTTGATGGCCTCCTGCGGCACGTAGGATGACTCCCCGTTCCCCTGAATCTCCAGCACCGCCATCTGCACACACAGAGCAGAGCATCAGCCTCCACTGGGAATGAGAGACTGCAGGGAAGAGAGTTCAAGGAGACCACTACCAAGCATCAGATCACCACAGCCAAGCTGTTTGGGGCTATTTAAGGTCACAGTTTGGAGAGACAGAGAAAATGGTGCCTCATTACGACAGCTCACTCCTAGCACCCCGACAGACTGCCAGGGAGACCCGAGAACTCTGCCAGCAGCACCCTGGACAGTAAGTGTTCCCATTCTGAACCTCATGATCCATTGGCCTGTCATTCTACTTAATAATTCCATCCTCTAATGAAGCAGTGGCTGGATCACTACCAGGATCTGACAGTGTCCCTCCCGGCTGTGTGAATAGCTCCGTATGACAGAACAAGAGCAAGTACACAATGCATCCATAATGGGTTCCAGCCAACACAGACATGAATTCCCAGCTAGGAAAGGCTGGAAAATATTGCAGAGGTCTTTAGATGCAGCTCAAGTTTTGTTTCCTAAAAGTGGCATCTTTCCACAGTTCTCTTCCTGCTTCATTTATTGAACGTGCAGCACAGGTTGAGAGTTCTTTGTGTTGGCTCTTTCTGACAACTTCCTGGACTTGGGCCTCCTGACTGCAAGGCCAGAGGAACCACAAAGCTGCTACATCCAGGTATGTAGACTCACACTGATTGCAATCAGCACCTCTATCAGATGGGCACAGGCTGGCCCAGACAAAGTGATAGACCACAGCTGTCCTCTGCTCCAGACACCCCAGAGGGAACACGCACTCCCTAGCTGGGAGCATATATGGACATTACGTAAAACTGGCAGCAGTGACTGTTCCCACCAATCAGTGGGTCAGACCTTAGGCCTGGCCAAGACCCATAGAAGTTATTCATTACCCCTTAGGAATTTTGGGAAGAACTACACAACACTGAGTAATTTACTTCTTAGTAAGGCACTTGTGGGAGCCTCCACAGGGATCCTTCCAAGGCAAAGTGCACTTGGCTCAGAGAACAAAATGCACTTGTCAGCAAGCTGACCCACCCATGGCCACACCTTCTCTAAAGCCATCTCCTTCCTCAGATTCATCCTCTTTGTCCCACAGCCCTTGTTCCACACTCACCTCCAGTGCACACATCCCAAAGGAGTAGATGTCCACAGCAGTGGTGACGTTGGCAACTTCTGTAACACAGAAAGAGCAGTGTTATCACTCAGTCCTGCACTCAGCAGCACCGCTCTTCACCAGGCTGGGACAGTCCTGAAGCTTCTCCCCCCTCTACTATGTGAGGACAGAGGAGCTGAAGCATTTCTACGTGCAAATTGCTCAGAACTGTTAATGTGACACCCATCAGGAGCCTGGAGCTGAGAACAAGATGCAGAACAGCTTGGAAGCATCAGTAAAGCCAACAAACCCAGGCCTGCGGCCACAGCCATGCCATACCTCCATATTCTGGGGCAAAGAAGTGCAGGTTCTTCTGCTCCTCACGACAGGTCTTCACATGGTTGTTAATCGTGTCCGGTGCCACTAGAATAAAGTCAGGAATATTTAGGATACAGGAAACAGGGAACAACTGCAGCTCCAGGGCCCTTGGTGCCCCAAAGGGACAGGACAGTGGAGTTAACGTGGCTCTTCACAGCCCTCTTCTTCAGTGACCTGCACCGATGCATTCCTATATTGTTTCCTTGGCAGCTTAGCATCACCCTCCAAGGGCAAACCTGGAGACCACAGCTGCTGCCTACTGGGAAGACAATCTGGGAACGACTCCCAGTTGAAGTGCCAAACTCCCATCAGATCTGCTGCATTTGTCACGAGCAACTCATCCGAAACTGCAGCCCAAGGAACATCCAGAGATGCCAAAGTCACTGCAGTCAGTCACCACCTCAGGGTTCTGGGAGGATGGACCTGCCAGGTGACTCTTACACGTATCAGAAAGACAGCGGTGCCAGACTGCCTCCGGACAAGAGTCAAGCCAAGCTGCTGAAGTTGGGGGAGGTGACCACCCTGACCTCAGAGACCTCCCAACAGCCAGCACCTCTACAAACCACTCAAAGCTATGGGGAGGGAATAACTTGCGGCCACAAGAATAGTGAGCAAAGCACAAGTATGGACCCCCATGAAAGATAAGCCTTCAGAACAGCCACCTCTGCAGAGACTGCAAACAACCCTTCAAAACTAAGTAGCTGTCTCCGGCAGGGAGGAACACCGAGGTAGGCAGAGAGCACAGAGCTACCACCCATTAGAAGCTCTATTGCCATGCTGGAATGTGCCCAGTCCCACAGTCTCAGGCTCATCTCCCATGTGCTCACCCTCCTGGACAATCACAATCAGTCCTGATCCATACTGGTACAATGTGGGCTCACCCAGGACATGCCAAACTGCCTGTATTTTTCCACACCAAAGAGAATTCTCAGCTGAATGAGACCAGACTAGTTCCCAGTCTCAGATGAAAGATATTCTTTGGGCTCTAGTCAGACAAGGACCACTCTCAGTAACTCAGCTCTGCCTTGCTGCGTGGCTCATACAAATCATTTTATCCGTTTTGAGTGCTGGAAGCAGAACTTGCTCCAATGGTCGGCGGCTTCTTTGCCAACCAACTATTCACAAGTAGCTTACTGCTTTTTGTTCTTTTGCTAGCTCTGATCTTGGGAGCCCAGCAAGATGACTTAATTCCTAGTGTTCCCCTGTTCCCAGACACCACCAGGTCCACTCACCTTCACATCCCTAAGGAGCATAAACCATGTTGTCTTTCTCCTAAAACCTGTCACTGTTTTCCCAGTGACACCAACTGCTTTAGACAAGCTCTGGCCAGGGCTGTGCACAGTCACATCATTTCTGTCTACTGGGGACTCTGCCGCAATGAATCTCAACACCCCCTACATGGCAAGTGGCTCAAAACCCTCTCTCAAGTGGCCAGCAAACACCTGATCCTCCTCAGTTCCCAAATGATGAGCTCTGGACTTCTGTGTAGCTTTGTATTTCACACTCCTGCGTAAGTTACAACTGGAGTTTGCCCAGTCCTCTACCGTGTTCCTGGGCTGCTCAAGCCAACCCCTCCATGGGGCAGCCGCTACTGCATCACAATGAATCTGTCCAGCACCAGCCTCGGTACATGGAGCAAAGCACCTGTGGCTCATCCAGCACATGGGGTTCTCATACCAGGCCTTCTAAAGAGAGTAATTAAGGCTTCAGAAACCGTTCTGTTCTAACATCAGATTTATACTGCTGTTTATGGGAATCCTGGATGTCTCTGTGCAGGATGCAGTGTACAGGAACTATCATACAGGTGTTTGTGATCCCTGCTGAACCTACAGCTACTGCAGACATGGCAGAGGGACTCCTGGGGGTGAAACAGACAGTCTGGGGAGAGAAAATAAACTGTTTCCTAAATCTTCTACGCATTTTACCTTTCTTATATGTACAATGGATTGTAAAAGGAAACAGGAGCCCAGAACTTGACAATCCCATCCTGCCAAATGTGGAGCAGAATGAGCCAAGGATAGTCACCTTCCACGCAATGTTGTGATCAGTTTCACTTTTCAGTGTGTCTTTAAATCCTGTTACAACCATGTGCTGGATGGCAAGGGCCAGTCCACTATCTGGCCACTCTGTTCTTGGCTCCTGAGCCCATTTAAGGAGAGGGATGAGGCAGTAATTAATCACAGACCAGATTATCAACAGAAATCTCAGCAGTGACGGTGTGGTAACTGAGGCACTCCCATACCAGACAGGCAGGTAGAGTGGAAGCCCAGCAGTCTCCACCTATAATGGCTGGCTGGGCTTCATTAAGGGTTTGATGAGATCCTCTGCATCCAGGTCTTACAAACCTTCTGCAGTGGCATCAGCATTTCTGGAAAGAGCTAAGCTCAAACTCTCTGTGGGAACGTCCAACTTGGACACACAGCCAGGCAGCCCTGAATTTGCTGCTGTAGGTCAACCAGGGACCTGTCCCCTCTGGTACTCTGGTCCTCCCAACTTGCTGAGTCCCACTGAAGTGTTTTTCTGTCACCATTGAAGAGATTAGCTCTGCAGCTGGATTTGATCAGCCACACTTGGCAAGGAATCTGCCTGTTCCAGACATTTATATCCCAGCTCACATGCAGCTTGGCTGAAGTCACAGAGCTGAGGAAGCGCAGGGGCAGAGCAATGGCATCGGACCCCCAGAACGGCCTTTGTACCTCAGAGCTGAGCAGGGACAGCCCTGCCAGACACAGTCCTGCTCCGTGTCACGGACAGCACAAGCTGCTTCTGAGGTCCCCTCTGAAAAGCTCCCTGCAGGCATGTTCAACACAGCAGGCAGAAGAGCTGTTACGCTTGTGACAGGATTTTAGATGCTGGGACAAGAAACTTTGGGTTTGGTCCAGTCTGGTCACTACACTATTGCAGGTCCATCACCTTAGTGCACAGGCCACTAAAAACTGTCAGGGGCTTGAGAGCTTCACCTGAGCCTACATTTTAACCCAAGCTCCTGACTGTACAAGGTAAGAACACACACCTGAAGGTACCTCTGACACAAACTCTCCTGCCCAACTCACACACAGCTGCTATCTGTCACTCACTGCTGGATCTTGTGCTGGTCCACACTGTGAGGGATTGGATGGATCAAGGCTGAGGATGGTTATATTAAGCGAGACAACAATGAAGGTGGCAAAGGAAAGCCAGACCACCAACATTACCAACAAATGTGTCTTTCTCAACCACAAGGTGACAGCAAGGGGCAGACTGCAAGACACAGCCCCATAGGACTGACCAGTCTGCTGGGGAATTAGCAAAGATGAATTTTAGAAAAAAGGTTTAGCCAAATACAGTGTCTGTACAGGGCAGGTGATAGGAAGAGCACAGCACAAGGTAGGACAAGCAACTTGCCTTTGGCAAGCTGAACTCAATCTGACAACAAAAGAATAAAGAGAGATAATCAGCATTCCTACAGGAACACGAGGAGCTGGTCAGACTTCTCAAACTCCCAAGGACATGCAGAGCTGGCCACAGTAAGTGAAAGGCTCATCAGAGCACCTACCAGATGTCAGCAGTGCCAGTCAAGGGCACAGTGGTGGCACTCCTTCCCAGCTGTCCCCATGGCAGGTTTAGCAGAGTGCCCCTTGCCCTCCAGAGCACTCCACGCTGCAGAGGACATTTCCCTCTTGTGCGGCATCCGGTGTCCAACCCACACCCGCCTTTGTTCTGCATTCAGCACTTCCTCCTTGCAGGCAGGAAGGACAGCCTGTCCCACAGTTCTCCCCACAGCCCTCTTCACAGCTCTGCCTCATGGCCTGTCCCACAGTCCTCCCCACGGTTCTGCCTCTCCTGCTGCAGCAGCCACTAAGCTGCTTGGGCTCCTGCAAGTGTATGAGTGTGCTCCAAAGCAGGAGAACATGACTCTACTCCTCAGCAAAAGGCTCAGCGCCCCATCCAACAAACCTCAGCAGGCTCAGAAAGCAGAGGAAAACCAGGTAACAGCAAGAACAATCCACAAAATGACCTCTAAGATTGTCCCAGACTTGCTGTGCAATCCAGCAGTGGGATGATTAACCACTGTACCAGCACCACAGGGACCCCAAAAATTATCAACTGAACCCAAGACCATCTCTCTGCTGCTATAAAGGGGTGGCCAGAGGGCCAGGAGAGGTACAAGGCCACATTATTATCCCCTGCACTCATATGCTCGAGACACTTTCACTCCTGCGAAAGGGTACAAGACTGCACAAACCCACGACATTTCACAGCTCGCTTCCTCTGCACACAATGATGACAAAAGCTTTTTTATTAGGGAGGGCAAGGCCTAGAAAATAAGGAACTAGGAAGTTATTTGGAATAAAAAGAAGCATACAGCAAACAGACACAGAGTTCAACAGGAAAAGCAGTGGCAGATTTAAGCTGATCACAGAATACAAGCAACCTACAACCCTCAGATCTGTATCATGGATTGCAAATGGTGTTTGCAAAATACTTGCAACACTGAGTCACCAGAAGCAACAGGATTTTATTATTTTTAACAGTTGAGTATCATGACCTGAAAGGGCAAATAGGTTCAGCATATGAAAAGTTCATTACACACAGCTTCCAGAGCCAGGTAAAGCCCCCCAGGCTGCTTACACACGTTCACCCCTGCCACATCCACTGACATTGCTTCCCAGCAGGATAACCAATCTTTGCTAACCACTGCCCATGGTTCACTCCAGAGAAAACATTGCTGGAGCAGAACCAGTGGCACTAGCAACAGAGATCTGATGTCACATAAAAACTGGATACCTCTCCATAGAAATTAATACATAATCATAAAAACATGGCATGGCTCATGTGGGAAGGGACCTGGGGAGGTCACCTTGCCCAAGCCCCCTGTTCCAGCAGGGACACCCAGAGCTGGTTGCCACAGACCATGTCTAGATGGCTTTTGGGTAGCTCCAAGGATGGAGACTCCATCACTGCTTGTGCCACCACCACACTGAAGGTGGTGTCCCAGGATCCAGAGGGACCCTCTGGAGTCCAGCCCATGCCGTGACCTCTGGTCCTGTCCCTGGGCACTCCTGGGAGAGCCTGGCTCACCCTGGGGCAGCTCCCTGCAGGTGCCACAGCCATGGATCCCCTGAGCCCACCCTGCTCCTGGCTGAGCAGCCCTGGTTCCCACAGCCTTTCCCCAGCACAGACGCTCCAGCCCTGCAGCATCCCAGGGCCCTCACTGGGCTCTCCTCTGCCCGTCCCTGTCCCTCATGTCTTGGGGAGCCACAGCTGGGCACAGCACTCCGGGGTGGCCTCACCAGTGCCAAGCAGAGGGCCAAGACCATCCTCTTCCTCCTCTGGCAATGCTTTGCCTAACACAGCCCAGGGCATCATTAGCCACCACTGGGGCCAAGGCACATTCACTTGTGTGATTGTGCCATGAAGGGATCACACTGTGTCATTTCTCATGAAGCAGTGGGTGGCATGTTTATGTTCAAATAAAAGAGCACTCAGAATTTTAACCTGACATGTTTGACCACATCCATTATATAGACACAGAAAGTGGAAACAGGCAGAGCAGGAAACAAGAACAGATAAAGAGAACTTGTAAGATTAGTACCTGTCAATTCTGGCTGCATGCAGGCTCTTAAGCGGGGACTTAGGAGCTTATTGGCATTTTATCTAGAAAAGTTCATGATACAAACAACTTCATCCCAAACAAAGCATACCTGGACATCTGAAATCTGCACCCAAAATCAAGTTCCATGCTCTAGGCCACAGGAATGAAGGTCGCACTGACCATGAAAACCCTTGCAACATCTGACTGCAATGCAGTATTGATATCAAAAAGATAAAAATCTTCACATCACAGTGCAAGAATTACATTCAATCCAAAACACAAGAACAGACATTCACTGAAATGCTACAGCCTGAGCTACTTTGGAAGATTCCTCTACTCCCAGAAGACAGACATACACTGGAAAACAAAGTCCTCAGAAATGTGACTGTGCAAATGATCTTCCGTTGTGAGTAGCTCTGCATAACAGAAATGGGAAGTGAACCAGTATAAATGACATTCCACTAAAATCCAATTAGAGCCCATGAGTTTTAGAATTTTTAGTTCAACTTTCCCAAATTTCAAACTCCACATCTGTGATTACTGTTGTTGCACAACATGCCAAGGGGACCTGGGGAGACTTAACCCACAGTAAAGCTCACCTCTGGAAGCAGGAGCCAGAGAGCAAACACCACTTGGCCCACACAGCTCCAGGTCTAAATCACAAACCTGTCCAGGTTGGGAGGGACCTCTTGAGAACACAGCTCATTCTCTGCTCAGGCAGGGTCAGCCACCACAGGCTGCCCTTGTTCAGTTTATGTTCAAACTGATCTTTCCAGAACTAGCATGAAGAAGCCTCCTAAACTGCTGAGGTTCTCAAAGCCTTCAATCCAAGGTCTCCAAAAGGAGCAGACACCTGCAACTACTGTGCTAATACCCAAATGGGTGAATGAAGACGTGGATGATTACAATCCATGTCCCCTGATCCACTGGGAAAGCCACATAAAGGCAGAACAAAAGCAGAGCCCGGCAAAGCTGAGGCAGCAGTGCCTTGAATGCAACACAAAAATAACACTGACCTCAGAAAAGGGATGTTCCATAGCCTGGAGCACTAAACCAAGACATTTAAACCTTTTAAAATGTCCTGTTTAACTGAAAATGACAACTAATCTAGAAGATCATAGTTTTCTGGTGTTTTCACGAGTGAGCTGACTCACAGCAGCACACAGAGAGTACACTGAGCAAGGGAGGAAAGTACACAGAGCAGGAGACAGTTTTTAAATCTTCTGCAAAATAAAAATGAGTTTATTACTATTACAGCATAGTAGGGGGAACATCTTTGCAACAAGACCACCAGTTCTTACCACTAAATCTAACTTAAAAGCCTCACTATTCCCTCAAACACATTGAATTAGAGCACACGTGGTCAGTCAGGAGCAGCTGCAACTTCACGTCCAACACGAACCAGGCACCGAACCCACAAACTGTCACTTACCCACGGCTGCTCCTCCTGCCCTGAGCTCTGTGCTTACACAGAAAGCCAGAGCAAGTCTCTAGAACTCTTTCTGCCACTCCAGTAATTACAGCAGCAGCTACAGCAGGAGATGCCTGTCCATTACAATTAAAATCAACCTCACTCTATTCCACTCAGTTAGTTCAACAGTTTCCCAAGAACAACCCAAATGAGAAATGTCTTCGCTTGGCGAGAGGCTTTTACACCACTGAGTCTCAAAGACAATACAGACCCATGGCACACAAAGCCTCTAAAACATAAAAAAGAAAGCCCCTCCCCCAAAAAGTAATCTGGATCCCACACTGGACTTTCTGAAGCATTCTGGGCAAAAATGTTCTACTCAAAACTATTTACCTGCCCAATCTCATTCCCAGTAGCACCTACAGTCACAGACAAACCTTGGAAACTGCCTTAGTTTGTCAAGTCTCTAAGGAACTGAAAATGTTTGGCTTGGTAGAGACATGCTTGACTCACAAAACTGTACAGCAAGAAGCTAAACTACATCAATTCATGTTAAATCTTCCTAAATCAATGCCATCATAAGTGAAAATATTTTCCATTTTCATAACAAATTTTTCTACATCCAAGGATTTCAATTACCCTTTATTTTTTTCTCTAAACCACACCTGCCATGTTTGAAAAAATAAAAAAGCCAGATCCACCATACCCTAGTAACCTCTTATTTCTGCATCACCTAAGTGCCTCAGGTGTCTGTTAAGGATGTGGAAACCAGCATGACAAGTCTTTAAAGATCAGGCAACAAAAGCCAAGGAAGTGAAGTGATGACTAAAATAAGCTTAGTTGTGTAAGCATATCACTCACAGCCTCATTAGCTCAATGTTCAAGAAAAACAGGAGCCTTATACCCTATATTTAGTGTTTTCAAACCCAACTCACTGTTCAAGATCTAAGGCTTAAACAATTCCCAGCTCTCATATCAACGGTACTTTGTGGTACAACAGACTGTTAGAACAAGTTCACAAGGAACCACCCAGGAAAGTTCAGAATTCCAAGGCCATGCAATGCTGTTCCAGCACAGGGCAGGTACCACAGCATCTGCTTGCACCTACAGAGTACCGGCTCAGGCTCCTGCCTGCAAGAACCAGGGCCTTTGGTTCTGCTCACAGGGTCGGCTTAATTTTGGAGAAATGGCTACCAGCCTTAAGTCGTGCTGCCCTCAGCATGACTGAACCCAGGCTCAGTCACATTTGCACTCCATGAGCTTGTTCCCAGATCAATCTGCCCACTGCCACTCTGCCATCCTGCAGTCATGCCCAGAGACACCTGCCCTCCTCAGGACTCCAAGCCCTGACTATATCACCATCCCCCTCAGCTACACCAAATCCCAGGTTCAGCTTTTTGGGAGCCCCTGCTCTGCTGGGGATGCAGAGGGGCATGCCACGTCCTCCTGCCAACATGTAGAAGGCACAGAGCCCATCTGGTCAGGCCTTTCCCTTTCCACTGCTTCCTGCTGATGGTTGGTAGGTTCCCAACTCAGTAGAAACAAACTCTAACCATTGAGAACAACCCTGATGGCAAAAAATAAAATAATTATTTTAAATGTAAACATGGTATTCTATGCAAGAGGGGTACAAATTCCAGCACTCAAATCCTTCTCTGGCCCCCACCAGCCCAACTCCCTCCTCATATGCACATATCTCCCCAAAACCAGAGCTTTATCTGGGGAAACATCAATAGCCAAGCTTACTTCAACCCAGGGACTCATTTGGGGTGGGAGGGCTCTGGCCATCAGGAGCTAAACACATTCACTGAAACATTCATCTTAAAACCAACACATCTAAGGAGTTCAAACTACAAGCAAGCAGTTGGATAGCCAAGCACACAGCGGGGCTAGTCCAGGGCTGGGGCCCAGCCGAGGTCAGCGGAGCAGCAGCAGGGAAGAGCCTAATGGGCGTGGGAAGTTTAGTTGGGAAGAGCTCAGAACAAGGCATGGCTTGTTGACATGCGGGAGCCAGCATGCACAGGGCCCGTGGACTAGCACACGCTAAGAACACGGGGAGGGAGAGAACTAACAACCAGGAGACTTCACAAAGGGCAGTGCTCCCTCTCTGTAAGGCTCTGGCCAAGAGCACAGGAATGGTTTGCATCCCAGCACAGAACACGAGCTCTCCAAGCAGGATGCACCTAAGCCAAACAGTTTTACATACAGCCTTATAGCAAGGGAACACTGTAAATAGATCAGTGTGTATGTTTGTGTGTTACAAATATAGATATACACACAATTATATATATATAAATATATATATACAGATACACAAACAGATAAAATCATGTACATGACAAAAGTGGAGTCACATCACAGGAGCGGAGAAGTTTGCTCACCATTAGCAAATATCCTATGAAAGACTGTTGTAACAGAGCAGCCCGTGAGCGGGAAGTAAAACAAGATAAAGTCAATGAGTTGATGAACAGCAAAGCACTTACATCGATAGAGACAGCTGGGTCAGAGTCAGGGCACACAGGGACAGGACTGAGCACTGGGCCCTGCCTCCAGCCACCTCTTCACAAGAAATTTACCTAACAAACGTCAGGGTTTCAACCTAAGAACCACACTGGGCAGGAGAGACAAGGCACCTCTGACCAAGCAGATGATTACGGCTGACTCTGAGGCCAAGGAGCTGGAAACTCTGTTCTTTCTGTGAGTGTCCTACACTCCCTTAGCAAACCCTATCCTGCCCTTTCAGCAGAAAACTTGCTTTCTCTACATCCCAGCAGCGTCTCCTGGTCATGGATCTCGGCAACAGAACTCACACTTACACACCTGGCCACATGATGCCACAGCAGAGCTAATACCCAGTAAGAGTCCTGCCCCCGTGGCCTGGAACTGAGGGCAGACTCTGAGCAGACACAATGAAATACTGAATGAGTCCAAGGTCACGTGTGGTGCAGACAAGAAGGACACACAACAGCAGTGCCTGGAGGAGGCACGAGTGGGAAATTTGCACTCCACCCCACTGAGGTCTCACTTAGCACATGCTGATACATCGCTGTGTCTGAGAGGCACAGAGGACACTGAAACCCCAGTTTGAGGCCTCCCTTCTGCTGGGGCAGTCCAAGAGCTGCCCAAAAGGATTTTTAATTCAAACCCATCACTTCTTTCCACCTATGAGTGGTTCTTATACTGCCAGTGAGAATTCCAGGAACACCTCACAGAAATGCCAACACAAGCAGGCAACAGCACCAGGCACCCTGCCTGAACATGCTGTTCTCCTCCCACTGGGAGCACCAGCAGTCTGTCCCAGGAACACACCTGGCAGCATGTCCCCTCATGAGACAGCACAGATTCCCACAAAGGCACTGTGTGTTGCATATGGGTTCTGTGGACGAGTACACAGAACACAACTTGGACTTCTCACAAGGGAATCTTTTCAATTGACCGCAGCTTCACAAAGCAGCTGGAACATTCCAGTCTCTGGGAACACCAGTGGCAAGTTTAAGAGCTGTGGGTGTCTTTCCTATCCTCGTCACAAGTTCTCCAAAGCTCCCCACTCATTTCACACTTTCCCTTCTTAAACCTATTAACTTGCACTTTAGGGCACTGGAAAATAAAGTTAGGAAATAAATGCGTTTAAGGAATATGCAAAATCCTTTCTCCTTCCCACTCCCTTTTTCTTCTATAGCTGACCCTCAGCACACCATGATCTATATGCAGAACAGAGAAACAGTGATCAGTCCCAGCCAGGGGGGCTCCTGAAGCCAAGGGAGCAGCAGAGAGCAAAAGGCTGCTCCCAAACCTGAACAGGTATCACAGGAACCAGTACCAGTCATTTCCAACACAACACTGCTCTCCTGGCACTGCTTTCTCCTAGAAGACAGCAGGATGTTCTGCAGTGCACACTGGCAGCTACCTTAACCCAGCCTTTTGCCCCATATTCAGCAAGTATTCTCTCTTTGCCAAAACCAAGGGGAGAGGAGCTTTGGGAGTAGTGGCCAGCATGGTGCTGGCGACAGAGCAGCAAAGTGCAGATCATGGTGCACTGAATCCTTGTGCCCCGTAAATCCACAGGAACTACTGCCCTGTTGCTTTTAAGTGAACACAGGGAAGTGCTCAGATACCAGCCAGCTGTACAGAACAAGGACAAGAAGCAGCAAACACGGGCCTGGCATTGTTAGTGACCCTGGAGAGACTGTTGCTCCAGGGCTCGAACATGAACTCGGCCTGCCTGGCACTGTGCAGGCAGCAGTGCTGGAGAGAAAGGCTCAAGCTCCAACACAACCAGCATTAATGGGGACATAGCTTTGCCTTTCCTGGTTGGGTGGGGACTCCAGGAATAAGAATATACCCTGCAACATTGCCAACTCTAATTCCAGCCTCCACTGGAGATACAGTTTTCCCGTCTGGAGAATTCCTCTTCTGATCACAAGTCCAGTCATGCTTACTTTCTTTTTTATTTAAGAAAGGACAAGAACCTCCCAGATAAATCACTTCACTTCTGTGAGGTGAGCCAGGCAGCCCAAAGCTGTGGAACGGAGGGCTTTGCTAAGGAACAGCTACACTTGAGCACTGCTGCTGCACAGTCACACTCCAGGACATCCTGCAGTTGTGATCACAGACACCCACTACTCCTGGCATGAGCACACCAGGGTGACTGCTGTGTCCCTCCTGCCAGGCCTGACAGAACCAAAGCTCTGTGGAACTGCAGGGAGCAAAGGTGCAACTGTGCTGAGGCCACCATTTGTGCCCCAAAGAACCACCTTCCTTCTAGGCAGCCTCTGAATGGCACTGCTGGAGCCACACACTCCATGAATGGCTCACCTGATGACCTGCAAGACCTCCCTATGGTGAAAGCCATGGCTCCAACACCAGCTCCGTAGGTTTGGTGTTACAGGCAGTGCTGGCTGCCCCACAGAATGAGGGCAGCTGGATGATACTTCTAAACTAAGCTAGAAAAAGAGGATTTCTTGAGTCCTCAAGTCTACTCCAGGCTTCCCATCAGTGGCCTGAACTGAATGCCAGGGAGTCAGCTGTATTTGCTAGCATACAGATACCAGATGTACACACTCCTGGAAATCTTTTCCACCTGGACGAAGTCAGGAAAAGAAAATAAAGTGAATCCCATGATGACATCAGCCTGTGCAAAGAGCAAGTCCCCAAGTTTACAGGCAAGTCGGGAGCTGAGTGTTCCTCCTGCCATGACCCTGTCTCCCAGGTACAAGCAAGAATCTGAGGTTTGCTATAGAGAACAGAGACCCTGGTCCTGGAACAAAGCGACAACACAGGAGTTCTTTGATGGGAAGAAAAGCCACAGGTCTGCAGCTGAAGAGACTATTTTTGGACAACAGGTAAAACAGAGCATCCTTCCCTGTACACTGCCACATCAAACCAAAACTCATACAAACAAAGGCTCCAAGAAGGCAAAGACCCACTCCTCAGGTTGAGAATACTTGCAGAAGTCGAACAGGTAGCAAAGTTGTCCCTTGAAAGGTCACATCAAAGGTGTGACATAACACATCCTGACTGCAGACAGATTATTTTAGAGATTTGGGAATAAAAAAGGTGATAAACCCAGAGCATGCAAGGATGCACTGCGCTGCCAGGAACATCACTGCTTACTTATGAAATAAACCATTTAACCATTTCAGCACAGCATGGCTGCCCAAGCAGGGCATGTCTGTGCCAACCAGGCCCAGGGCAGCTCAGCAGCCTGGAGCCAGTCCTGAGGGAGTGAGTATGCTGGGTGAGGATGCCAGGACAAGCCACTTGCTGCAGCCAGGGTCTGTCAGCTTGATTATAAATGTGGGTTGCTACAAGCAGCACTCGTGTGGCCTCAGTGAGCACAGCTACCCAGACAGCTCCCAAAGCTCCACAGTGCTGGGAAGAGAATTCTGCATGTATTAACATGAAAGACTGAGAAGCAGATGAACCTATGGATAATGCATCTACATAACTTCAAGGTTTCAGCATCATTTCCTGGGTCAGTCCCTTGAGATAAAAAACACAAACAGTACCCAGTATTAGACTTTCCTGCACCTGACAGGGGACCAATCACCAGAAAATTCTTCTCCCAGTCTCTGGCACACCTGATGTAGAAGTGAAGGAGTACATGTACACACATGCCTATCATGCCAGGAAACCTGAAAAGGAGTAGATACCTTTTTCTGTCTGGGCAGTCTGTCTGATAGGCAGGGGCACCCCCAGCAAGCCTTACCTGACCCGATTTTGATCAGTCCATTGTGCTGGATGAAGATGGTGTCACAGGTCAGGTTTCCATGGATGATGGGGGGATCACAGGAGTGGAGGTAGCTGGAGAGTAAGAACAAAGCACTGGTCAAGGACTGCCAAGGCCTGGAATCCCTTCCTTCACCCCTTCCCCATCTCAAGCAACATCAGAAGAGAACAGATGAGCAAAGAGCACGTCAGGCTCTTACAATAGTAGAGGGGCACAATTCAGTGACTGTACCTCAGCCTCTAGCTAGAAGAGAATCAGGAATATTGAGGAACTGACTCTAACAATCAATCTCCAGAACACAGGAGAAAAAAGAAAGCTTTCTCTGATGAGTTCACAAGAAACTCAGGGTACCAGAGGTAAAGAAACTATTTCATCCACCCTAGTACTGCTGGGTGGGTGCTAAAAGGGTTACAATTTTATACGAACAATATCAGAGCCTTATTCCAACCATACCCATAGAGAACCAAAGAGGCACTTGGTGTTATACACACAGGACTGGGCATATTTGCTAGCAGGCACAAGTAAAGCTTTTCAGTGTTGGGGTCCCAGCTACACCCTGTTTTTGCACCTCACTCTGCCTGGCTCTATGTTAGCTGCCAGCACAAATGAGGACGGTCAGCTCCCAGAAGTGTATTAGAACCCCAACAATTCACCAACTGCTGTAATTTCACAAACTGGCACCTGAGTTTTGTCTATGGAGTGTGAGCTGTACTCCATCATCCAGGTTATTGTTTTTCCAAGGCCCTTATTAGCTACTCACCAACTCTGGCTCAGATGGAAAAGAGCTTTTAAAACCCAGAACACATTCTATTCAGCTGCATTGCACTAAGATGGCTGCAGAAGATCTACACCATCAAGAAATGTACAGACCCATCCACACATCTAACAATACCATGCCTCAATATCCAACAACACCATGCCTCAATATCCATGAATCCACTGACTGCCACAGGGCTGCAGCCTGCCAACACTATCAAAGTTTTCCTCAGTCCTCTCACGTGGAATTTCATTTCTCTGTCATCTCTGCAACATCCTCCTGGCCATGGTGAGATCTGGGTTATAAAGATGGATATTCTGGAGAGCTCCCTGATGCTCAGTTCCCACACTCACTTCCACAGCAGTCACAACTGCCAGGATCTAAAGGTCAGTACCCCACGTACCTGAGAGCAGAGAGGATCTGGGTACACCACCGCTTCCAGGCCTGCAGACACAGAAGGAAAAGGATAGAAATCATCCACAAAGAGCTGATCTGTATTTCTGTGATTAACACCCTGCTTGTAGGAAGAAATACACACTCCATTCCATGGCACCCAAGCTTTTACCCAGTGCAGGTGTAAAGGATCAATACCCTCATGCTCAGCTTTGTTTCTACATATTCCCATGGGTCCAGAAACACACCTGTCCTCCTGAGTCTTCCCCTGCACAGAGACCATTCCCCTTTCCTGGGAGGGCCCATGGAGAGGGACATGGCAGCCACATTACACATATGAAGCTGCAAAGCTGCTGGCAGCAAAGCAACCAGCACAGAACTGCTGTCCCAGAGAATCTGCAGCTGAACTAGAACACAGGGACACAGAGGAACTGCAGGCACATGTTATCACAAGGTTCTCAAAGGGATCCTCTCCTGAAAGAGCTTTCCAGGGGCTGATGGCTCTAAGGGACTGCGGGCATAGAGAGGGGAAAAAAAGTTACCTTTTCATTCATAGTTTTGTGGTTTTTCTTTGTCTTCTTCAAGAACTGTTTCAAACTCCCTGAAGACATGTACTCAGTGATGAAGATCACCTGTGGGGCAGTGTGAGACATTACCCTCTGCCTCACTAATTACCCTACAGGACACACAATGAGAACCCAATAGCCTGTTTGCTGAACTTACCCTGGCCTTGTTCTCCTTCACATCAGCCCAGTATTTGTGGAACTTTACAATGTTCAGATGATCCAGCTGAATTAAGTTGTCAAACACCGCTTTAACCTTTTCCTTAATATCAGAAAGACAAAGACATGCCACATCAGAGACTAGGCCAACCCATCTCCTTCTTTCTTCTTGGGTCTTGGTCCCCCTTAAGCACCACCGTACACATCAAGATCCTATGTTAAGGATAGACAGCATCTCATTTCCTCCTGCACTGCACCTCAGCAGAGCATAGTTTGGTCACCAAATCTAAATGAACACAAGGGCTCCTGGAAACAGCACAATGATTTTCCAGCACATTTTCTGTACGGGCCACGATTAAACCAGATTTGCTACCTTTGGGCAGCACAGCACTCCAAACCCAGCCAATAATGCGTACAAAAGGTCACTAGTATCCATGATCCCACCTTGATGCAAGGTATGTTTCCACATCCTGTTGGGAAACAGGACTTACTTCCTGAAGCTTAAAGTTCTTCCGCTCAGAAAACTGAACTTCATTCCAAACAACTTCCACGCCTTCCTCCGTATCCATGGCCAGGTAGGCACTGTCGATCCCTGGGACGTTGCGCTGGTTCACCTGGAGGGAAAAATGGAGAGAGATGTGAGCTCTCAGACAGCAAGACCAGGTTGCTGCCATGCAACCCTCATGGGAGAATTATGAACTCTGCTCATTAACTTTTAATTAAATGAACATTCCAGGACAGGATTGTGCACATGCATCCTGCGATGGGTCATACCCAAAATGAGTCGCGGTAGGCCAAGTGAGCACCAAGTCCTGGGCATACCTAAGGAAAAACCTCTTGTGCACAAAGGCTGTGTTGAAGCAAAAGCTGCCTTCTGCCAACAGTACAGTAGTTTTCATATTTCAGGACACCTATAGTTTATTCCACCACAAAAATACAACTCCAACCATACAAAAGAGATACGGAAATGTCTCAGGAACTCAGATACAGCTTTGTAGAGGAATCTTCCGCAAGGTGATACATGAAACTTGATCAAAGCAGAGAGGAACAAAGGGAAAGCTGCAGGTTTAGAACAGATGTGGGAATCAATGACAGTGGAAACCACTATAGTAATTTCTTTAGTTAATAAATGCAAACTCTGACCCAGCACAGATACATCCACAACCAATACTAAATACACAGATGAGCACTAAGAAAGCAGCAAGGTAAGGGGAGGGATTGAGAGTTTAAAGCCCAGCATGAGAATGGCAGGGGCTTTGGGGAGGACATAATGATGAAAGACCTGCAGAGATCCGAGATGAACCATGCTCCCAGCAGCAAATTTTTCCATAACACTTTCCTCAGATATGTTGCAGCATCCAAAGATGTGCACGGGCTCCTTCCTCCAACATCCAGAGCATCTGCTGTTCTGTAATGTCTTTGATAGGCAATTTCATGGGCACACAGCAGTCACAGTCATAATGAACGTCCCACTGCATCACACAATGTCAAGTGATAGAACTGGATTCCCATCCCAAAGCACTTAGAGAGGATAAGAGGGTAGAATTTACCTTCTAATGGTCAAGGAACAACAATTACTGTTCCCATCCACTGGTGACATACCTAGAATCACTTCAGAGAATCATTGGATATCCTGAGTTGGAAGGGAACAACAAGGATCATTGAAATTCAGCTCATGGCCCTGCACAGGACAACCCCAAGAATCCCACCATGTGCCTCAGAGAGCACTCTCCAAATACTTCTTGAACTCTGGCAGCCTTGGTGCTCATTATCAGGCTTGGCAGCTTTCAACTGACCCAATTTCCCCCATGAGGTAACAGTTAACACAGAGATTTGCGTAGCAAATCCAGACTCATCTTCTACTTCTATCACCTCTAAGTCCTGGCCATTTCACAGGTTCTCCTTCTCATACTGTCATATTCTCTTCCCTCGCTAGGGACCCCATCAGCATCCCATTTGCTGGAAGCTTCTCACCATATATAAGAGGTCCCTCAAAAATCCCTTCTCCCTTGGCAGCCACTTTTACACAATCAAATTTACCCAATTTCATTCCAGCTGAACTGCTCTACCCCATTCTACTCCTTCAGTAGATTGACAACCAACCAATACAGGTGGGATTCTTTATGATCTCCCAAGGGAATCTGAAGAAACCCAATGATATTCAACACTCTGACACTGCAGGTGACACAGTCCAGTGACAAATGACGTCAAGCACAGTAAAATCAGTAATAAAGATTTCTCCAGCAACTGAGCAGTAAATGAGTGTGACACAACCAGCTGCAAGGCGTGGCACAGGCTGGAATAAGGAATACAGGCCATAATTATATAAGGACAGCCACAACTATGGAAAACCATCACAGGAGATGACAGCCGAGCATGAACCACACTGCTCCCTTCCACTTGAGCCACCTGCATAACTGAGGGGTGACAGAACTGAGAGTTGGTTTAAGACGATGTCCACATCAAGCTTGATCTCATATACATATTTATATATATACACACACTGACACCAACATCTAAATACCAGGCCAGGCTTGTTATGTTTCATCATTAAAGAAAGCTGAAGGAATCAAGATAATCAAGGACAAAACATTTATTCCTTCAAATTTTAGTCTGACCAATATCTTAGGGATGACAGCAGTATAAAAATGCCCAGTACAAGTACTAAAGCTGAATGACAAAAGGCTTTAACTTCAGCAAAGTTTAAACAAGTCCCAGGCAGCAGAAAGACAGGCGTGTGTGAACAGTGCACGGATAAGGTAACAGGCACCACACCAACATCCAGTGCCTGTGCAGCCCCCTGGATTATCTTCCTTCATCACACTTGCTGCCTATTCACAGAAACATTAAGGTTGGAAAAGACCTCTAAATGAGGTTTCCAGCTTTACTGGATTAACTAAGTCCTCAAGTACTGGCAACTACTCAAAATGTGCCCCAATGACAGAGGCAGGGGCTGTGGACTTGCCACATATCTCACTTCTGACCAAGCTCAACAAGTGTAAATTATTTCCATGACTCATAGGCAATACTCCAGGGCACCAGATATGACTCAAGATATCAAACCCAGCTGACATCACTGACAGCAATTCTCAGTTCCTGGGCAGATTTGACAGCTTGGGCAGAAGAGTAGAAGGGGAAAAATGCAGACAGACAACTGCAAGGCAACAGCAGATTCCTCCTGGGTTCAGGTTCTCAAATCCCTGTTCCACATCCCTCTCCACGCTCAGTAAAGCAGAATCCTAAACCCTCACAAAAGCACGGAGATAATGTATCACTCCCAGACAGCCCACAGACTAGGCAGCTTTTACACTGAGGGAGGAAGTGACCTGAGCCCAGCTTAGCCTGAATTTCTGCAGCACAGCAGAGGAAGCAGATCCACACCACAGAAGTACTAACACTGCAAGAGGAATTTCAAGTGAATTTAATTACTTAATGGGGAGTGGGGGAAGTGGTGTAACAGTTTTAAGAGGAAAAAATCTGGAAGCTATATTTCCCTTTGACAGGTTATTTCAATTGTTCAATGCATATTTTTTCTACAGCTCTCAAACATCTGGATATCCGGCACTGAAAGAACACAGACTTTTGGAGAGACATTCTGTAGTTCATATGGTCTGTCAATTAAACAAAAAATAAATACAGCCTAAGCCACAAGTGACAGCGATTACTTACAATACAGAAAAAAAAAGGTATAAAAACTGGAAAAAAGTTCACAATAACTAAAATACCAGTACAGAATGGAACTGCACATTGAAGAGATGGGGAGTGGAAGCACATCAGGCCAGACCCTCACAAGAAGCCCCAGATCTGGTTCAGAGTAGCACTAACATGCTAATGAGTTTCCCTGGCCACTGGCTTAGGCTAGAGAAAGGGATCAAAGTTCTGCCCAACCAGCTGGCAAACTCTTGGAACCAAAGATAAGAGAACCCCAGAGCCAGTAGTCGGGCCACGTGGAGCTCAGCTTCTCCCTGAGCTGTGGGGAAACAAAAAGCAGCAAATTTACCAACAGAAATGGAACAAAGAGGGCTCACAGATCTGAGGCTAATCCAGAGTGTAACACAACAAAGAATGCCAAATCCACTGCAGACAAAGGGAAAACAAATCCAACAAAGCAAAGAAGAAATCCTACTTCATGTTTTAATTAAACTGACACACTGGCCTTGGAAATCACATTCATAGTAGCAAAATGCTTGAAGGGTGTTAATTCATCAAGAAAATGAAAATAACCAGTGTAATATAACAGTGGCAAGGAAAGGAAGGTATTGATTATTACTGTGTACAAACCAACTCACATAGCAATTAAAATGTAAGGAAAAGACAATGTGACAAACAGTAATATAGTAATTGTTTCTTCCAGACATGCTGCAACAAGTAACAAGATCAAAAATCTGCAAGAAGTTCATATGTTAACCCAACAGGCACATCTGGACCATTTAAAGACAGGGTTAAAAGTCCTACATGTGTTGGAGCTCACCCTTGCTTGTAATTTCACTGCACTGCACCAGCTCAGGGTATGTCCTCCTGAGAGACAAATCAGAACCTGACACACCTTTTTGGCACGGGCATTATGTGTCCCTGTCACCTCCTGCCAGTCCTCCTTTGTGCTGGCCCACAGAGCTGGACCCCTCTGGGAGTCAGGACATTCTGCATGGAATCCAGGCCCCTCTGCCCAGGCAGAGCCACAGCTGCCCTGCAGGAAAGGGGTGAGTTTTGAACCACAGCACTGTGTCACACAGACCATGCCAGGCCACCATCCCAGAGGCTGTTGCCCAGTGACCATCCAGCCTCTCCAAAAGTACTTGAACAGTTCTGGCTAAACTACACGCCATGGGACAGACCTCGCTACAAATTCCCCCCTGGCAGTAGATCAACAACTTTTAAAACAGGAAAAGTATGGCAGGAGTCAAGGTGCTTTGAACAGCAGCAGCACTGCTCTAGATACAGTCACTGAGGTTGGAAAAGCCCTCTCAGACCATCGAGTCCAACCGTTCCCCAGCATCGCCAAGGCCACCACTAACCATGTCCCTGAGTGCCACATTCACACAGCTTTGAAATCCCTCCAGGGATGGGGACTCCAACCCTGACCTGGACAGCTGTGCCAGGACTGGACAGCCCTTTCAGGGAAGGAATTTTCCCCAATACCCACCTGAACCTCCCCTAGCACAACTTGAGGCCGTTTCCTCTTGTCCTGTCCCTTGTTACCTCGGAGCAGAGCCCAACCCCTCTCAGTTCTCCCCTCCTGTCAGGGAGTTGCAGAGCATGGGAAGGTCCCCGAGCCTCCTTTTCTCCAGGCTGAGCTTCCTCAGCTGCTCCAGACCCTTCTCTGGATCCGTTCCAGCCCCTCAATGTCCTTCTTGTCATGAGGGGCCCAGAACTGCACCCAGGATTTGAGGTACAGTCCTACCAGTACCAAGTATTCCACAGGGAGACAGGCATCATTCCCATCTATTTAATGGACACCATAAATGAATACAAATTGCCTACTGCAAGCCCAAAGGGACGAGTGAGTACTCTTGGTGCTTCAAAATAAACAAGCAATCCAACAGATTCTGAGAGCTCAGTTGTACTGAGCTAGCCTATGGAAGGAGGAAGAGGCAATGATTTCCCATCCTTAACTCCCAAGAGGAAACAAAGCGCACAGCAAAATAAATAAGGGACTATGGAAGAAAACTCAATATCCATAAATAAGCCCATTCAGACAGAAGTCCATCAGGAAAGTTCTGATAACTCCCCAGTGCCCCCGTGTGACTGTCCCATTATCATCCCTGCACCACCCACCAGAACCCTCCTAAGACACAGGACAATGAGGACATGCCACAGGGAGTTCATACTGAGAACAGTCAGGAATAACACTGACAGAGAGGTTTGGGATGTTCTCAGCACTGCACCCAGGGCAGTAAGCTCACCCGAGTGTCAGCAGTGTGAAAGTCCATGGAGAGATCGAAAACCAGACAAGATAAACACCAAGTGAACTATTCCCATTCTGCTCTAACCCATCCTGCTCTTCTGTGAGACACATACTGAAGACCTTAAATGGGATTTTTTCTGAGCACTGATAAGCAGAAACAGGATACAGCTATTCCTGTCATCCATGTTGCCATGGGTTGCTTGAAAAAGCACCATTCTCCCATGACTTAGGTTTGGCTGTGCCTCTGTCCATCCAGATTTGCTGTGCAGCCTTCCTGCAGGCAGGACCTGGAGTCGAAGGAGGCATACAGCCTCACCCCTCTGGTGGCCCAGAAGGAAGCCTCTTCCCAAGCCTAAGCCCCACCAAACCCATGGCAGCTGTCATGATACCTAGATGGCTTCCTGGGCTTCCCGACCCAGGGCTGAGAGGAAGAGGTACAACAAGGGAAGGCTTTGGTACCGTTGCACAGACCATGGTATTTTTAGAACAGCTCTGTAAGGAATGCAGAGTCAACCTCATCCCTCGGTCACAGACAGCCAGAGGGTGACCAGCACCTCCAGGACTGCTGGGAGAGTGGCAGCCAGCCATTCTTGTTCCCAGCCACAGTCACATGGAGAGAATGCCGGCTGTCTGTCACAGTCTGTGAGCAAGGACAGAAAGGGGCTGTGACAAAGCCTCAGTCCCCTCTGCACCCTTCCATGCCTCTCAGCTCATTCAGGCACATCTCAAGGGTACAGTCCTTCCAGGAAGCCCCCACATGAGCCCATAAAAACTTTAAAAGGCTGCACATACTCCCTCTTCTGAGTATCTTCCCTATGGTCAAGGAACACCATAAAAACTACAGTATGGCATTAGATTTTCTCCACCAGCTGGAGAAAACACAGCTCCGTTGCCAAAGCCTGTCAGGGAGCTGGCAGCTCTCCGAGCACCAGCTTGCTTGGAGAGTCTCTGCAGCCTGTCCTCCCTCCAGCAGCAGAACCCAACACTCAGAGCACCTCAAATGCCACCTTTCCCAGGAATGGCACCTCCCTTTCCCACATACAGAAACTCAGATGTGTGATAGGAAAAGACAAACTGGTGCTTATCTTTTACTACCTCAGCTAGTTTCCTTCTAGTCACAACAGACGCTGAGAAAATCCGGCTCCAGCATCCCACAACCCAAATACACAGTCCGTTGGCATCTTCTCTCCCAGAATCCTGAACTCTGTCTCCTTGAAGAAATGTAAATCCTGAGGTGCAAAAGTTACCAACTGCCTCTAGATGAAAAATGATTCAAGAAACTGAGACTCTCATTAGAAGTGAGACGACAACAAAGATGTAAAGATGCCGCAGACCCAGTGTTTCATTTCCCGTCTCTCTGTGTTCAGGTCCTCGTGAATCACCAGCTCTTTCCCTACCATTGCATGGTTCCAGCATGGATCGAGAGCATCTGTAAGCCCGAGCACTGAAATTCAGCTGTAACATCCAGCCATCAACAGCTGGGAAGGGCCAATCCAAATGACAGCCAGATCTTTCATAGGAAAAGAGAAACAAACTAATGGCAGTGGTGCCACCTAAATTAATTTTCTGAACTTCCAGTAACAGTATCCAATGAAGAACAGCAAGACTGGACTAGGACATACTCACAGGCACAGTATGTACTGCCTCAAACTATGCTCCCAATATTCTGCACCTGACCTGACAGCCAGAGCCACAAGGAACTCCATTACCCTGTCCTAGTCTGCACATCACTGTAAGGGAAGCTGTGAAGGACTGCAGCTTTCATCTAGTGATGAAATCAGCACAGCAACCACTGCATACACAGCCACACTGACACACAAGGTGTGTCTCCAGGGATGAGGCAGAAAGGAACCTCTTGATCTCAGCAGTCACTGCGGTGGAGCAGAATATGGAAAGTGCTCCAGCAGTTGAGCTTGTAAAAGAGTCAACGCATCAGGCACAGAACAGAGAGCCAGGAGGTCACTGATGGCTATCAAGAACCGAAACATCATGTTGAGCCATCCCAAAAATCCCTCTCAACATTTTAGAATCCATGGGACAGAAGCACAACTCCTGTGCCCGCTCTTGGTGCAGGATGCCACAATCAGCACTGGGATGTGTTTCCAGGGTATGATACAAGGTTCTCCTGCTGCTCTTGAGCAGCCTGACATATTCTTTGGGGAAGGGCAAAGGTATTTAAGCAGAGACCAGTGTTCTTTCTCCTGTTACCTTCCTTTTCTGCTCCAAGTGCCAGGCTTCATGCCCTTGCAAAGCCCCCTGTGCTGGGGAGCACAGCAGCACTTGAAGAGAGTGACACCACCCCAGGCTGTGCCTCATGAGGAGCCTGTAGAAGGGGCAGCCAGGCCCAGCCAGGCCTGTCTGGCCTTTTCCCCCTTCACCATGACAGACACACTCACACACATCCCCAAAAGGGGACCCACTTGTGCCCACATTTAGAGTGTGACACAGATTCACCCAACAGCACTGAAAGAGTTATTTAGCAAAGCATGTTACAAAAATGTCAGCAAAGTATTTCTTATGAAGTCTCGGCTTATGAAGTCATACAGTGTCTTCCTACACAGAAAAGTTACAGAACAAAATCTGGACAACAGGCAGCTATCACACGCATGGCAAACCCCAGGACACTCCCGTCTGGGAAGGGTTGAGCCTCTCCTGCTCGCATCAGCTTGCCAAGCCCAACACCATAGTACCTGAATAATAACACCATAATAGCTGAAAATAAAGATTCTGCTGCAGCAGAGCACAGACTTTCCTACAGTTATGTTTGGTCACTGTTCTGTATCATCTGTGTAGCTCCCAGGGACAGCAGGCACCAAACTCTCAGTTTCAGGTTCCCCACCAGCCAGATGCAGGAGGCTAAACCTGACTTGTCAATGCAGTGCTGCAATCCAGCTCCATTAGGAAGTTTCTCATCCTAGGAGGCTCAGCAAATAATTCTGAAGATATTTGGACAACTCAAGAAAAATAAGTTATGTGTGCATGCTGCCTGCAAGAGGGGAATGGAGTGTCACAAAAGGACAGTGGAAACAGAGGGGATGGTTTGTCAGGGAGAGCAGCCAGAAGGGAGTCAGGCAAGCATAGCCTGGCAGAGCCCATCAGCCCTGCGCTGGCCCTGCCCTCGCGCCATGGAGCCTTGCCCTGTGCCTCCGCCACGGGACAAGACCCCCCTGTAAGGCCTCACCCGTGTGTGTGTGTCAGGAGAGCACCCTGGGCCGTGGGCACAATGCCAGAGCAGGATTTGGCTCCGAATCCCAGTATGGGGTTTGCCCTCTCCGTGTCCACGTGTACACTTGCTCTGGCCGAACTGCTGCTGACAAGCCCCCGGGTCCCTTTGGTCCCTTTCCCGCAGGGCCGCGCCCCAGCCGCTCCTCTCCCCGCTCAGACCTGTGCCCAGCACCACTTCTCCTTGGGAACTCATGTATTTTCCGGTTTATCAGTGGGCACAGTTCAGCCCAGGCGGCTGGCGCTAAACCATGACGGTAATTTGGCCCCGCAGCTGCCGCCGGCCAGCGCGGCCCTTCCCGGCCCCGGCCCCGGCCCGGGGGTGTGGCCAGCGCGGGCCGCAGCCAATGGGCGCCGCTGCAGGTGATGTAACGCTCCCCGCCGCCTGCCATTGGCCGGCTCGGCCGCCGTGCAGGCCCCGCCCCGCCCCGCCCGGCCCCGCCCCCGGCCCGGTCCCGGTCCCTGCCCCGGTCCCGGCCCCGGTCCCAGGGCGCTCGGGGCCGCTTCCCCCGGATCTGGAGCAACCAGCCGGGACACAGCGCAGGCCGTCCTGCCGCCCCACGACCGTTCCGTGCCCGGGACCAGTGGCAGGGGCACCGTCCCGCCGAAATCTGCTCGTTTAGGTACATGGGCACGGACACACCCCGGCTCACAGGCCATCTCCGCACTGCCTGCACAGCCCCACCTCTGCTGCGGCGAGGTCATCACGGTCGATGGATAGTAAAATATAGCCTTTTTTTTTTTTTTAAAAAAAAAGTGAGACCATTACGTTTCCAATCGCACATCCAAGCATGGCACCCAGAGCAAGTGGGAAAGGAGTACCCAGGGAGTAGGAGAGAACAGGCAGCACACAAGTCACTCCACAACCATACACACCCATTCCTCTCCACATTATCACATCTCCTTGCTTCCACAGCGCTGCCTAACCCAGCATCCAGGAGATACAGCCATGATAAAAGATCAGGATTGCATCACTGGGAAGAGGTCAGCACATCCTTTTTCCATCCCCTCCCTGCAAGGGTATCGAGTAAGGGCCTGTCCATGTGCTGCACTGACTGGAATAACCGGTGCGGACTGAGCTGTCACACCTTCCCGGGACAAGGGACAATTTGCTCTGGGATGCTCAGAAAGTAAAGCTGTTATTGCAAATAAATTTCATGCTGGGACATCAGCAGTGGAAGAGTTTGCTCCAGGGAGCAGCTCAGTCCAAATGCTGAAGATGGCAAAGCGAGTCCGATGTCATGCGGCTCAGGGAACAAAAGCCTCTCTGCAAGCTCAGGGCTAATCGAGCCACAAATTCACATGTGAAATCCAGAGACACACCAGGATTTCAGTGCAGGGCCACAGCAATGTGTGTTACTCACACAGAGCAGCTGCGGCCGCTCCCTGTCGGACACGGACACGAGTCGTCGGTGCAGCCCTCCCTGGTGAGCAGCAGCCCTAACAATGCATTTTGTGGCCCCAATGCCCATCCCTCAACCCATGGGGTGGAGGAAAGCTTGGACCTCTATGCAGGTGGCCTGATGCCACAAGACAACCATTTAGCCACAATGACATTTCAATGAACTTCTTGTGTCTGGGCTCTGATTTGCCTGCAAAGGGGAGAAGTGAAATCCAACGAAAATACTAGAGCCTCTCAAATCTTGTTTGTCATGTGGGAGAGCACAGAAAAGCCTGGAATGAAATTTATCTCTCTGTGTCAAAATGATCAGTACTAAATAAAACACATTGAAAGGATGATAAAAACAAACCAGCTTTGTTCTCCAGCATGTGCCAGTTGGGCACAGAGCACAAAACAAAGCACTTCAGGTAAGGAATATATTGTGGAGGACAGAAGCAGAGCTTCACATTGACACCCTCCCCTTGTAATTAATCCGGAAAGCCTCACCAGAAAAGGCACATTCTGTCCACACCATGCCAGGGTATTGCTCATGTTAACCCAAACCGTGGAAGCTCTCAGCAAGCAAAGGTGAAGAACTGTGGGGAACCCGTGACCTTACTCTGACCTCCAAATTTACATCAGAACAAACGACTCTCACCACCACCGGTGTTTGCAGTGAGGGACAAAGCAGGCAAACCTCTGTGCTCAGCAATTGTGCCGCAGTGCTGGAGCGAGCGCACTGTCTGTCTGTCAGCACCTGCCAGGGCTGCACAGCCTGCCCAGCCAGGGCAGGGGCACTGCACCAGCACAGAGCAGAAACCAGTTTGTGCAGACAGCCCCCAGTAAGAAAAACAGAACCCAGAAATGATCTAAACCCAAACAACACGATCTAATCTTTTCCTGCCTTCACAGCGCACATTGCCAACACAGACACCAAGCAGTGGCTGCAGGTAGGACAGGCCAAGAAAAAAGCCTGCACCGAGCTGACTGTGCTTTATCCTCACTGCAGAAGCCAAGGCAAACCAAAAGCAAGGGTTCAAAAGCTGATAAGCCTGGGTAAATGGCTGCCTCCGCAGAAGGTACTATCCACGCTCCCCAGTAAGCACCAAAGACTATGCAGTCACTGCTCTTCACCATTTCCAGAGGGAAAGACCCATGAAACGCGATGCACACTGAAGCGCCGGAGCCACTCCCTGCTCCACGGCAGCAACAGCTGGCCGTGACACCGGCCCGCGACAGGCGAGGCCAGCACCGGCTGCGCTCCAGCCGGGACGCTCCGGGTCCGAGGGACGGCCGCCCCGCGGCTGCCGAAGGGCCGCCCATCTCCTCGTCCCCCGGGAGTGTGACGCACCCCCGCCCCGGGGCCCGGCTCACCCGGGGACAGGTGGCAAAAAAAACCGGCTGGGCGGGACAAGCGGCTGCCCGGGCCCCGCCCGGCCCGGTCCGACCCGCACCCCCGCCCCGGGAACCGGCCCCCGGCACTGACCTCCTCGCGCCGCTTCTGCCAGCGGCCGCACGGCGACTCTTCCAAGATCTCGGACTCGTCCTCGCTCTCCTCCTCCTCCTCCTCCGGGGGCGCCGCGGAAGTCACCGGCGCAGACACCGAGGTCATCCCCGGGCCAGACGACGCGGGCTCCGGCTTGGGGTCGGAGCCGCTGCTCGGCACCTGCTTGGACTCGCCCTCCGACATGCTGCGGTCGCACAACCTGCGGGAGAGGCGCGGCCCGTGAGGCTCGGCGGGAGGCCG
>JAWWEW010000017.1:142972-165874 GCA_035583185.1 Anabacerthia variegaticeps | reverse complement strand
CGGGCCGCGCCCGCCGGGCCTGTCAGCCAGGGCCGCGCCCCGGGCCTGCCGGCAGCGCCCGGCCGAGCCGGGGGCGGGGAGCGGCGGGGGGCGAGGAGCGGCGGGGGTCGCGCACTTACCGGGCCCGCGGCACCTCCCGGTCCCGAGCGCGTCCCCGCCGCAACCGCCGCGCTGCGTAACGCGCCGTGCGGGGCGGGGCCTCCGCCACAGCCAATCAGCGCCGCGGGCGGCGAGTCAGCGCCCGCCAATCGCCGGCGGGCGGAGCTCCGCCATGAGTCACCCGACAGGGGGCGCCCTGCGCGAACAGCCGGGAAAAACCGCGAAGGGGGCGGGGCCGCCGCGTGCGGTGGCCAATGAGAGTGTGATGCGGGGCCAACAGCGCCGTTGATTGGTTGGTGGGCTTGGCGGAGAACATACAATGAGCTAGGTGCGCGCGAGCCCCTCGCTATGGAAGGGACGGGTCTGGCGCCGGCCCCGGTGAGGGCGTGCGGCTTCAGCCGCGCGGTCTCGAGTCCCCTGTGTGCCCGAAGGAGCCGCAAGGCAGCTCGAAGCCAGCAGCGGTTCGTGTGGGCAGTCCCGGGGCGGAGCGGGCCGCGGTGCCGCTCTGGCTGTGTCTCTATGGTCCGCGCTTCCGGCCGCCGCGCTTCCGGCCGCGCGACTTCCGGTCGCCGCCCGCCGGTGCGAGGTCCCGCCGCCCCCGCGCTCCGCCCGCGCCCCTCGGTCCGGTCCGGTCGCCGCCGACCGAGGCCGCCGCGGCCGCAATGGGCGCCTACTTGTCGCAGCCCAACACGGTGAAGAGCTCCGGGGACGGCGCCGGGCTCGGGCCGCGCCCGCTGCACTTCGGGTTCAGCGCCATGCAGGGATGGCGCGTCTCCATGGAGGTGAGGGGCTGAGGGGGTCGGTGCTGGCGGGGCGGTGACGTTCGCCTTCGGCCTTCCTCGTGGTCCTGTGCCGACAGGCCCCGACGGCTAGGGGGGCCGGGGGCTGCCGGTCCCCCGTTCCCTCCCGAGGGCGGGGGAGGGATTCTGTCTCTCCCGGTGCCGCCCCAGCCTGCCTCGAATGCCCCACGGCAGCCGCGTGTCCCGGCTCCCACGGGGAGAATCCCTGCGGTTCGCGGGGGCACGTGCCGCTGGAGAAATCCCCGCGAGAAATGAGGAATTTAGAGTAAAAAGCAGAAGGAATGAGCGTTTAGTGCCGAAGGCGAAACACTGAATGAAAGACAGCAAGTGGGAAACCCCGAGGGAAAACGTCTGACTTTTGTCTCCTGAAATGAAGTGTCCGTGCCTTGCTGTGCTCCTTTCCTGTTTTTGTCTATTTCTAGGAGGAATTCTCCCGTAGCCAGCCCTGCCTTTGCTGGGTGCGGTGTGGCCAGATGAGTTCCCACCGGCCCCACGCCTGGCCGAGGATCCGGGTGTTTGCCCGCACTGCCCCTGTGCAGGAGGCTGCAGGAGCCGCTCTGTCAAGTTGCTGGTTGGTGTGAGGGCAGCGCGGGGCTGCTGACCCAAAGGCCTGTGAACTTCACACCCTTCGGAAGTACCAGTAACATGCTGGCTTGTTTTACCTTTCTGGGCAACCAGCAAACAGCTGAATTCAGGAAAGATGAATCCTGGTCCCTGCAGCCCCCCCTGAGACATCTCTCAGCATCTGGTTCATAGCCCTGTGGCTGGTGTGGGGAGGATGTCCCGTTCTGGTTGTCAGGGGTTGAATTTTTGCCAGTACAGGTTCATGAGCCATATCAGACACTTCATCACTGTTGGAGTGGGACGGCATTGGCCAGGAGTTTCCTCCTTTGTGTGTGTGAATCCCTGAGCTCTGGTTCTTGGGCTAGAAGATGTAGAATTGGTACTTGTGCTCTTGAGATACACTCAGAGCGTGTGCTGAGCTGGCTGACAGTGACTGAGCTGATCCCTCCCAGTGACCCCTGGAGCGGGCAACTTGGCACAGGGACGTTCTTGGAGCACTGAGGTGTAATCTCAGTGGTGATTAGTGCATGTTTGAGCATCTGAACATGGGCGTGGCTCTGGCAATCCCCATGCCCGGAGCTGCAGTGTGTTCAGGAGCACACTGGGATGAGGTTCTAACCTTGCTCTCTCGAGGGCTGTCACTGATACCTGTACAGAGGTTGGACAAGGCCCTGGTCTGCAGCTGTGGGTTCTGCACTACCCGACATCCCTGGCTTATCGTTGCTGAGGCCCTTAGAGTGGACATAGTTTAGCTAAATTATCCCAAAAAATAAGTGTATGGCAGGAGCTGAACCTGCTGCAGATTGCTTCTGAACTTGATGGGAGAGTAGTGTGTGTTTCACACACATCTGAGCAGTCCTGTTGCATTTTCTTGCATTGCAGTGCTCTCTGTTTTGCTCTCTGTCATGTCTTGGTTTGTTTTTTCCTTTTCTTCGTGTTCATTTGCACTTTTGGTCTTCTGCGAGACTTGGAGAAAGTTGTGATCAAATGTTTGTGCTTGAGACTCTGGTTCTGTGTGCATCAGTGAAGGCAGCCAGAGTGTGCAGGTGGTAGGACACAGGCATTTTAGGTGGCAGAAACTGTGCAAAGGAGCTTTTTGTTGCCTCATAGGTTTTGGAAGCCACCAAGTGAGGTGGCTATATAGGGCTCTGAAGAAATACTGTAACTTAGTCCAGAGGGGTTGCTTTGGGAGTAAGGAAATGTGTAGGGCAGAAGGAGACTCAAGGGATAACTTAGTTTTAACTTGTTTGCTCATTTCAGTGGAATTGGATGTTTGATGTTTCAAACACCCTGTTTTTCATCAGTGCTACAGTAACCACTGAGGTGGCTGGGGAGACCTGAAATCCCAGATGGCTGGATAAGATAGCTGGCTTTGGGAACTTTGGTGAGCTTTTGCTTGTTCTGAGTGCAGAGGGTCACTCAGAGTTGCTGCAGTGAGCTGAGCTGGGCTGCAGGCTGGTAACTGGCAGCACAGGTGATCAGTGATGCTGGCAATGCCAGGGCCTGGCTGTGCCCCACGTGCAGAGCCATCAGCACCCGTGCTTGGAGTGGGGCAGAGTGAGTCCCATGTGTGGTGTGGGAGCCTGGCCCCACCAGTCTGCCCCCCTCAGGTTTGGGGATGCTGCAGGGAGGGCTCAGGGAGGTGGTAGGTCAGGACGGGCTGCAGTGGTGGCTCGGCAAGGGCAGCACGGACTGTTTTGGTGACAGTGCTGTGTTTCCTCCCCAGCAACATTTGCATCACTTTAATTACGCCCCTGGTTGGTCACCTGGGAGTCATCCCAGTTACTGTGCAGTGGGTTCACTGTCTCGCTGGCTTCTGTGAATGCTCAGAAAAGTGAACATGAAAATGCTGGTTCTTGGTTGATCCTTGTTTTCATTCCTGCTCTCTCCAGTGAGCTCTGGGGAACTCAGATTGTCGCTTGACTGTTCAGGCACTTTTCATCCCAGTGCCAGCAATCCATTGCACTGAGTGCTGCATAAACCCAGACCCTCTGTGTTCCCATTTTCTTGGGCAGGAAATAGAGTTCTCTTTTTTAAAAGATCGTGGGACTCTGGAGGGAAAAGAGCCCTTATCCAAGGAGTCCTACATAAAAAATCAGAAGAGGTCAGTGGTTGCTGGACTGTGATTGAGTGTAACTCAGTGATTGTGTAAATTTTGGGATATGGAGAGCAGTATGGACACATTCAGAGATTTGAGCCAGATATTGGAATAAGCACAGTGTTTTGGGGCAACTATAGCACATTTAAGGTGATGAACCATGGCAGAGATCAGATTGCTGAGCATGTCCCAGGATGGTTCCTGAACACAAGCGTGCGGGTTGTGTCAGGCTTCAAGGTGGTTGGTGGGGGCTGGACTTGAAGGAATGTCACAAGATGAGCTGGGCAGGGGGAAGGCTTAGGAGAAAGGTTTAGCCCATCTGTGTTCCAGGCCCTGCACTGGAATAGCCAAGGTGGGTTTGTTTACCCATAGGTGAAGGAGGTCAAGCACCTCTTCTGACTGTAAAATTGGAGTGGTACCTCCCTCAAAGCTGGCTATTCCAGAGAGACCTTGTGGAAAGAAGGGCACAGTGTATGTGGCTTATGTGTTGTTGGCCTTTGTGCTGGAGCACGTCCAAAGATGAGAATGGAGCTGGGGAAGGCTCTGGAGCACAAGTCTGATGAGAACCAGCTGGTGGAGCTCAACCTGGAGAAAAGGAGGCTCAGGGGGCACCTTCTGGCTCTGCAAGTCCCTGCCAGGAGGGGGGAGCCGGGGCGGGTTGGGCTCTGCTCCCAGGGAACAGGGACAGGAGCAGAGGGAACGGGCTCAGGCTGGGCCAGGGCAGGGTCAGGTTGGATATCAGGAAGAATTTCTTCATGGAAAGGCTTGTCTGGCCCTAGCACAGCTGCCCAGGGCAGTGGTGAAGTCCATGTTCCTGGAGCGATTTAAAAGCCGTGTGGATGTGGCACCTAGGGACATGGGGCAGCACGGTGGTCTTCACTATGCTGGGGGATTGTTGGACTCAGTGGTCTCACAGAGCTTTTCCAACCCAAACAAATATATGGTTCTATGATTTTCTGTGGATTTAATGCAATCCCTGTCATTCCAGACCTTTGCTCTCTCTTTCAGGATGCCCACAACTGCATTCCTGAGCTGGACAGTGAAACAGCCATGTTCTCCGTCTACGATGGACACGGAGGTAACTATGCCCACTCTGCTCTCTCCTGTCCTTCAGTGTGACCCCTCTGGGCTGTCCATGACTGCTGGGACACCCAGCCATCATTAGGAATCCTGCTCCTTTTTGGGAAGCGTTTTCTTTGATAGATGTTGTCAGTGGAAGTTCTGAATGTGGCTTAGGTATCCTAGAAAGAAGGTCAGGGGTTGATCTGAAATTAAAATCAGATTTGCATTCCATCTTCTATAACTTTTGAGAGTGGCTCTTTTTGTGTCGATAAGATGGGCAGGAGAGTCAGAGAAGGAAAGGTGGTAAGAAAAAACACCTGAGATTGGACCAAAGGTCTGACTGTAGGCAGCGTGTTCTGGTTGCCCAAGGAGAAGATGGAAATTAGAATAGGAAGATCCATTCCCTGCCTGTAGCTGCTCAACTCCCACTCCCCAGGTAAAAGTTCCCTGAGCTGGAGGTTGCAGCCATTCCATCCTGGAGACATACTGGAGCCTTCTCGATGAACTGTCTCTTCACAAATTTGTTTAACTGCATTTTAAACAGGTTTCTATGTTTGGTGATTGTTTGCATTGTGCATGTTGTATAGAATTATTTGAAAAAGATATAATTATATCTGCTGCCTGATAATTTCACTGCAATATCTCCAACACTTATGAGGAATGAGTGAGTAATCACTCCATAAGCACTTTTCACTTTTACCATTTTGGACTTCATGTCCTTTCTTCCAGTCAGAGGAGCCCTAGGCTTGTCTCTGCTCATACAGCTGAATATTGCTATTAAATAGCATTGGTAATATTATTACAGAATTCCATCTGCCAGTGTCACATAAAAGCACAAGATCCTCCTGTTAAATCTTGCAAATTATTTTAGTTTTGATCACCCTGAGTGATCCATCCCATTTTCCTAACCTCTTTTCCTGATAATTTATGTCAATGTTGAGCACTGTATCTCTTCAAAGAGCTCTCCCAGTGGTCTTCCTCCATTCTGAAAACTGCTCCTGTCCGACCTCACTATTCCCGTGGCAGCAGTATGGGAAACATTTGATGATTTATTTGAAAGCTTTTTCAAAATCTGTATGGAGTAAATGAACTAAACTGCCTGTTTCCTCCTGCTCATTTGCTCTGAAACACACTGGCCAGTTCGTGACCGTCTCTGCCGTGTATGTGTCCCTGAGTATTTAAAAGCTGTGTGTATTACAATTTCTGTGTATGCTTTGCTACTCTGGAGTGTTGTCAACCCAGTTTCCCCACTCTGAGGCAGTATTTTTGGTGTGGTCTGTCTGCAGATTTCAGTGGAAGGTTACACAGTGCAGTTCATAATTTCTGCTTGCCTTTAGAATTGAGAGATCCAACTGTCAATTTGCAAATTACAGCTTAAAACTTTTTTCTGCAATAGTATATGCTAAAAAGCTCAGCCTTTGTAGGTTGGTGGTGAGTAGCTCTTCCAAAGATACTGTCTCAGGCTGTAGAATGTATTTAATGCTCTGAAAGTATTTTTCTCCTGAACTTCATCTTAGAGTGTGCAGAGACTCGGGGTGGGGCAGTCACTGACATCCTGGAGAGTATGTCTGAGAACATGGGAATGATGAGTTGGTGCTGAGAGTCAGGGAGTGACAAGGAAACAGGATGTAGGGGTTCAGCAGCTGCTCACCTCACAGCAGAAATTCAGAAACCATTTGTGTATGTCAGGCAAAAATAAAGATAAGGAGCATCTACCAAAAATAGGTCAAGAATGAATAGTATCAAACCATCTGTTCTCCTCTGAGCTCGGTGTGTTGGTTTCTCAGCTGCTGAGAAGGTCTGTGTCATGTGTGGGGTTTTAGAGAGATTTTGGACATTCATGACATTGCTTAGTATGGGACATGGAGTAGTGTGCTTGGGATTTTTAAATACAATAGGAAAGATTCAAGATAGACGTTAGGGAAAGACATGGAATGGCAAAGTACAGGATGGATTTCTAATTTGGATTTTAGGCTTCTAGTGACTGAATCTCTACAACTCTTCCTAGATAAACCTTATCAGGAAAGATATGGTTATAGTTGAACTCAACTGAAGAACAGCTTTTGCCCATCCCTACAACTGTATGATTTTATTGATACATTATTTAGTTTGAAACGATTTCTCAAGTCTCTCCCATGTAAGAGTAAGATTTTTTTGGGTGGTAACCTTGCTGAGCCTTATTAGCTGCCAGTGCAAAAACCAAATTCAGTGTGTTTTATATACCTTGCTTATATCTCAGCATGAAACTCTCCAGAAAGCTTCCTGCTTCGGCTGGGTTGGGAAAAGTTTTTATTATTGTGCTATTTGAAAAAAGGATGAGTTTGAGGGGCTTTTTCATATTAACTTTTTCCATTTCATTTACCAGTTTTTCTCTTACATTTCCCCACTGTGGACAAGCCTTCCAGTGTTGGAAAGATGCTGGTGGGTTTTTTGCCTTCCCCAGCTTCCTTTTTATGTGCCCTGGCCTCTCTTCCCCCAGATTCTGGAGAATGATATTTGAGCACTCTGCCCCTTCAGTGGGGGTTTCTGATCAGACTCTGTCACTGTCTACCTGTGCTTTAGCCTTTTAGCTCTCCCTTTTAGTAACTGTCTTCATTGACACATATCTTGCATTGTTTGTCTGTCTTGGGGTTTATTTCTCTCTTTGCTATTTTCCTTTTCGCATTTTTTTAAAAATAATTATCACTATTATTATTACTGTTTTAAACTTCTCTGAACTCAAGGGTTTCCTCCCTTTTGCTCTTCTGATCCTCTCCCACATCCCACGAGGAGAGGTGGGTGTGCAAGCAGCTGGGTGGTGCTTAGTTGCCATCTGGGATTAAACCATGAGAGTCCTTTCTTGGCACCCACTGTGGGTCTGGAAGGGTTGGCACTTAATAACGGATTGACCAGAGCATGTTAGAGGGGATTTGTATCTGTTAACAGCTGCAGGTCACCACAGTGGTTCAGCTGTTCCTGGTGTCAGTTTACCTGACCCTTGCAGTGCTCTCTTTACCTGACCCACACCATGTTCTTTTTTTATGCCGTACCTGATAAAGGCTAGTATTGGCTCCTGCCTTTTTCTGGGCTCTGCAGTAATTAGTGGTGTTTCTCTGGGAGATCTGTTATTCAAACACTGGCCTTGGGCCTAATCTGGCACGTGGGCTCTGCACTTAGGCCATCACTGTCCTTCAGGTCCAATCTCATGGAGACAATTAACAGTTATTCACCTTCCTCCAAGAGGTTTTTGTGGAGGAAACACAGAATGGCCAGGGCCTCACCACCTTCACAGGCAAGACTGTCTCCTAATATCTCATTTAGCCCTGTCCTCGGTCAGTGTGAAGCCATTCACCCTTGTCCTGTCGCTCTGGGCCCTTGTCACAGGTCCTCTTCAGCACTCCCAGGGCAGACCCAGTCTCTTTGTTCCCTGGTTCTGTACCATGGAATGCTTTGCTGCACTGTGTAGAAGCAGCCGTTTTGCTCTTTCTGTTCTCTGTCAATGGCCAGTTGATCCCTTCTCTGCTGGCTCACTGGAAAAGTCCCTTGTCTGCTGTTTCTTTCTCTCAAATTTCCCCACCTCTCTGCTTCCCTCTGGCTCTCCCTTTGCTAAGCTGATGGGTGATGCTGCTTTCCCCTCACTTCCCCTGCTCCTTGTTCCTTCACAGAGCCTTGCTCCTGCCTGCACAACTCATCAGGCTCAGCTGCCCACACAGCCTCTGCTGGGCTGGGAGAAGGGCAGGGAAGTTGGGATACGCAGCAGCTGGTCCGTCTGTGTGAAAGCCATCCTGTAGCCCAAGGAAAGGAGCACGTATGGCTCTGGCTGTACCCACATCCTCGGGGAAGCCCCAGATGCAGGGAGGCTCTGGAATCCAGTCACCCACACTGCTGCTTCTTTGCACTGTGACAGGGAACTGGTCCAGCAGAGCCTCAAGGATGCCCCTGGACCCTGAGGCAGGTCCCACAGCCTGCCCTGCTCCCCTCCCTCCTCTGCTATCATTTCATTTGTTTCTCAGTTTCTGCCTCTAACTTTTCTTTCTCATGACGTGTGGGCCAGGTTCCTGTGTCCTGCATTGTTCTTTGCCTCATTTAAAAACCTCAGTGACTAGTCTGATCTCTTACAACTCACACTACTCCTGGTTCCCATTCAAGATAAAATAGAGAAATTCATGATCCCTCACTGTTTACTCCTCCTCTCTTAGTAGCGCTCCATGATCACAACAAATGCCTCCTGTGCCCTGTTCCATATATGACACCATTAATTGCAGAGCTGTGGGGAGAGTTCTGGCTTTTAAAAATCTCTCAGCTGCTCTAGGGTTGTCACTTGGCTTGAGTTGTTGTTCCTCAGTCCCAGATTTATCTCCTTGTGTTCTTGGCATGGTGTGCCTTCCAGCTGTTGTTTATCATATCATGCATACACACAACCCTTCCTGTACCAAGGTGGCTGCCCCATCTCCTGAAAGGGTCATCTCAAGCTGTGGAATCCCATTGACATTGTCATGGAACACACACTAGAACACAGGACACTTTTTAGGTGCTTATTACATGTTGTTAGTGCTCCAAGAGATCCTACATTGATCACAAGCTTCCCTTCTGCTTGCACTGACATATGAAAATGGAGGTTTCCAGGTAGCCTGGGCCTAAAGAGTCAGTCTAAATGTCACAGTGGGCCTAAGCTCTCTCTCAGGAAGCTCACAACATTGGCCAAACCTGGTGGTTTGGAGTTCACTGAGGTTTTCCAGGGCCATCAGCACATCCTGCTGCTCCAGGGGTGCTACCCTGGGAAGGTGTGAGTGGGGCCCCCAAAGTCAACTGCTGTGTCACCATTCTGTGTCTGGGACTGCTCTGGTTTGTGTTCTGGGATTTGCTTCAGGAATTCAGTTGCTCAAGAGCATGCCTTCTGGGAGGATCAGCCTCTAAATGGTTTCTGCTCTTTTTCAGGAGAAGAAGTTGCCCTGTACTGTGCCAAGTACCTGCCTGAGATCATCAAAGACCAGAAGGCCTACAAGGAAGGCAAATTACAAAAGGTAAGGAGCCAATTCTGTGCTGGAATGAGTGTGCTGCTTTAAAGGTAAACTGGTGGGAGAAATGAACCCAACTCAAGAGAGATTACAAGTCCGAGCTACAATTTACTACGAGATTACAATAAATACAATGATACAGGGAAAAATTGATTTTAACCCACAGAAACCAGCTGTATAACCCAGCACCCTGAGGCACAAACAGAATGGTGTTTGTTAGCCCCTGTGCTGAGTGCCACGTTGTCCCCCTGAGTACAAATTAAAAGGAAAGGAAAACCTGTTGGTGAGGATGATGGTCACAGTCTTGTTGAGAGCAGCAGTTGCAGTCCTGTTGATGTTCTGGTCCTCCTCTAGATCTGACGAGTGGTACCCGAAGTCCCAAAACCTGAAAATGACATATGCTTGGGTTCAGGTGGGTGTGCACAGTACCTTCCCCAGGGCGGGGAGTTTCACAGTGGGTGATTTAACTCTGTGAGTCATGGGATATTTTGGAATTTTTGACGGTCTAGGTCTTTGCAGATGCCTATTGTGCCAGTCCCTAATAGCCCATTAGCAGACCTGACCCCTCAGACTGGGTATGAAGGTGCTAATGCCTCCCCAGATGGGAGTTACCACTGCTGAGTCACTGGTGTGAAGACAAACACTCCTATGCCTTACAGGGTTCTTTAACACCCAGCTTGTAGCCTGAGGTATCATATGTGCCCTGAGCAGCTGGTGCAAATATTCCACTATTAACAGTTCATCAGAAATTACATAGAGGGTGTAGAAGACAGTTTTGGTTACACCCACACAGTGATAAACTGGTCCCAGGTGCTATAACTAGGACAAAGGAGTGAGCACCAATGCAGAGGAAAGCCCTTGTGTCAGTATCCAATGCCACTGTGCAGGGTGACAAGGGAGGCAATGGAGTCTCCATCATTGGAGCTGTTCAGAATCTGTCTGGATATAGTCCTGGGCAATCAGCTCTGGGTGTCCCTGCTGGAGTAGGGAGTTGGATCAGAAGAATCCCAGAGGTCCCTTCCAGCTGCAGCCATACTATGATTCCGTATGGTGTGCATGATCAAAGAGACTGGATTGCACAGCATGGCAATGCTTCCATAGGGAAGGGAGGGCTGCTCACTCATGTCTGTTCACATGCAGGCCCTGGAAGATGCATTCTTGGCCATTGATGCCAAGCTCACCACTGAGGAGGTGATTAAGGAGCTGTCCCAAATGGCTGGGCGGCCCCAAGATGATGAAGATGAGAAAGAGAAAGTTGCTGATGAAGATGATGGTAAGTCAGATGCCACTGAGCAGACAAGGCTGCAGCTCCAGGACAGGGACTGAGAGCAGCAGGGCCAGGTCTCCTTTGGCACAAGGTTTTCTGTCCCAGTTTCTCAGTTAATTTTTGGCTGAGCTGCCACCCCTCAGCACTGTCCATGGCTTTGGGCTGGTGCTGGGGGAACACAGATCCATTTGGGAGCTTAATGCTATGGATAACAAACCAGCCTGTCACCATTTTCTGTAGGACTTCTGTGTGCACCACAGGGTACAGGGTTGCAGGATGTGTCAGGAACTCTGAGCTGGGAAGTGGGCTGAGTTGTGTAAGGGAAATGATGTGGTGCACAGCACTCGGCTCTCCCAGGCTGGTGGCAGCAAGTAGGACTGAAGTAGATTCTGGTCTCTTCACAAAAAAGCAAGCATTCTACCAGCATGTGGTTGCCAGCCCCCAGAGCCAAGCAGGAGATGATTCCTGGGGCAGAATCCTGTGCTGCTCTCACTGAGTACCTGGTGACCAGCCTTGAGGTAAATGCAAGTCAATACAGTCACCTCTACACTGTGTTGGTCTGGAAATGCTGAGTTTGTTGACTCTGATTCTCCAGCTGATAGGGATGAAGTAGGTGGTTGGTTGATTGGTTGGGTTTTCTTTCTTTTTGTCCTGTATTTTCAGGAGTATTTGGGTATATGTTTTCCTTTTGGAATTAAATAACAAAGCAAACTACAACCAAGGAGATGTCAGTAGGGAAGTGGTGGTCATTGGCTCATGGTTTAGGGAAAGTCATCCCATGTTTTGCCTAGTCCCACTTGGGAGATGCCATGGTCACTGCCCAAAGCTGTGCTCTCACCTGTTGCACTTGTCCAGGTGACAGCTGGTGGAGGGTCCCTGCAGTGTTTCAGGCCCATGGAGCAATTTTCTTCTTGTCCTGCAGCATTATTGACCAAACCTGCTCACAGAAGCAGTGAGTCTGCTTCCCCACAGCTCCCAGGGAGCCTGTGCTCAGGAAGGTGAGGCTCTACCCCCAGCCATGCACCTGATGTAAAGGCTCTGTGCTGCTGTCAGCCAGCCAGCAAGAACTGGGGCTCTGGGGGACTGTCAGGCTGTGCCGTGGTCAGAGCTGTGGCCCTGCCATTTCCATCCTGCTCACCTGCAGCACCTGAGATGGCACGGGCCTGGCTGTGCGCTCACAGTTAGCCTGGGGAGCACCTCTGGAACTCTGCAGCAGCAGCCTCAGCCAGGGCAGCTCATCACTGGACCTAGCATGGTGGGTATCCTGCTCTCTGACCCTCTCTGTCCTCACCCCCTTTCCTTTCCATTTGCAGTGGATAATGAGGAAGCTGCTCTTCTGCACGAAGAAGCCACAATGACCATTGAGGAGCTTCTCACACGTTATGGACAAAACTGCACCAAGAACCTCAAAGCCAAGTCTGTAGCTGCAGCTGGGGATAACTCTCCGGAGGGGACAGGCAAGCAGCATGATGGGGAGTCAAATATGAACGGAGAGGCTGACCCAGGGGAGCTTCCTGACCACAAGGAGAGGAAGAATGGGAAGCCAGACGAAGAAATCACGGGTATTTCCTCCACCTCAGACAAAGCCAGCGCTGGAGGCAACAGCCCTGCTCTGCAGAAGCCTGAACTAGGCAAAGGTGACGAGGCCGTCACCTCTTCTACTGGGGAGGCCGGGCCCTCCTGCTCCTCCACGGGAAAGCCCCAGCGCACAACCAAATCCAAATTTTTTGAGGACAGTGAGGATGAGTCAGATGAGGTTGAGGAAGAGGAGGAAGACAGTGAGGTAGGAAACAGCACTGGGACAGAGTGGCCTTCTGGCTGGGCAGAATGCATTGCTTATGGTGGAACTTAGAAGAGCCCCTGGCTCATCCTAGGTGTGTCCTAGGAGCAGGTTGTTTCAGGCTGATCCTTTGAGGCCATCCCATGGGAATGTTTGTGTTTGTTGAGCTAACCCTGAAGGACACACACTCTCAACCTGCGGTGGCCATAGCCGATAGCCCTTGGTCCTGCTGCATGCACCATCCCTTCATCCACTGCTGTAGTGACACCAGCTGCTCTGGTTGTAGCCATCAGGTGTGGGGGACACGTGCCAGGTCACCTCACACATCTGGGGGAACTGACCATTGGTCCCCAGAATGGAGGGACCAGAGTGGGGAGGGCACTGAGTGTCCTGTGTGACTCCTGTGGTATCCCTCCTTTCTTATAGGAATGCAGTGAGGATGAGGATGGTTACAGCAGTGAAGAGGCAGAGAATGAAGATGATGAAGATGATACTGAAGAAGCAGAGGAGGATGAGGATGAAGAGGAGGAAATGTTGTTACCAGGCATGGAGGGGAAAGAGGAGGTGCACACCTTGTTCTTGTGTTCTGCAGCATAGTGTGGAGCCAGGGGCACTTGAGACTCAGTAAGGGGTCGTTCCTGTTCAGGTGGGGATAGAATACCCCATGTGCTCTCCTGGGGCTGAGAGAGCTGCTGACAGCCTGGGTTTGTGCAAAGGCTGAGTGAGGCACCTGGATCTGGACAGCTAGTTGAGATAGACAAGGCTGATCCTGCTTCCGAGCATGGGGTGCTGGGAAATGCTGTGGGGATGGTGTGGGGAGAGAGCACGGGGCAGGAAGAGACGGGCTCTGCTGGCACTGCTGCTCTGGGGCACAACATTGCTCCTCACTGGGCCAGGGCTGCTGCTCCTTAGCCCATGACAGCACAGGCAGGTGGTGCAGGGACTCAAGAGGTCACGTAAAGGGGGACATGGCTTCCAAGGTGCCAATTTCTCCCTTTGGGGAGATGCCCTGGCTTGCAGTGAGGATCTGCTTACGGTGGGCAGGGGCTGGAATTAGCACATTAGAGCAGGGAATATGGCAGGACGTGGAACACCAGAGAATCCTGACCCACTGAGCTGCATGCATCTGGGATGGAGGTGTTGCCTGACCCTGCCCCTCAGCGAACACACTTCTGGCGTTTCACACTTCCTTTAGGCTTTCTCCATCATTCTGTGTGTGCTCATGGTGTGAGATGCAGCCCCCAGGGGTCTGGGACAACTCTGAGCCTGGCTTCCTTAGTGACTTGACAGGGAGCCAGAGAAAGGAACCTCACCACAATGCCATGTCTCTTGCAGCCTGGCTCGGACAGCGGGACCACTGCTGTTGTGGCACTCATCCGGGGCAAGCAGCTGATCGTGGCCAACGCCGGGGACTCGCGCTGCGTTGTGTCCGAGGGCGGCAAGGCTGTCGACATGTCGTACGACCACAAGCCAGAGGACGAGGTGGAGCTGGCCAGGATAAAGAACGCTGGCGGCAAGGTCACCATGGACGGGAGGGTGAATGGCGGCCTCAACCTCTCCAGGGCCATCGGTGAGCAGGAGGGGGGATGCTGGCAGGCCTGGCCTTGGGACAGCCGTGCTTCCAGCACTGCCAGCCACTGTGTTTTTAACCAGATGAGTAGAACCTATTCATTATTTCATGGGAGATTTCAGTCTAAATGGAGAAAATGGCCATGAAACAGTTGGACACCAGTGGAAAGCAGCACCTGGCACCTCCCACGCTGTTGTGCCAGTAGCTGGGTTGTCAGAAACCAGGTCATGTAAACTGTCCCAAAACAAGACTGCTGCCTTTGGAGCAGGACTTTTCCTGCTCGTTAGCTGTTGAAGGACCTTGGTGTGTTGCTTCCTGGAGACCTGGCTTCATGGCAGTCTGAACCCACTTGGTCATCTGTATTTCTGCAGAAGGACCCAAACCATTGAAAGAGATAAAAACACCTTTAGGACAGAAACAAGAATTTTGTTTATCATGGGGGACTCTGGCATTCCCACCTGCTCTTTCGCAGTGGCCCTGGAAGTCCCTTCCTAGGCTCTGATTCCTGATAAACTGCTAGCTGGAGCTGAGGGTCAGTTTTCTCAAGTGAGCTTTAAATCATAGAATGAACCCTGGTATGGGATGGAAATGGAACTTTAAAGATTATCTCATTTCAACACCCTGCCATGGGCAGTGACACCTTCCACTAGACCAGGTTGCTCCAAGGCCCGTCCAGCCTGATCCAGAATACTTCCAGGGATGGGGCAGCCACAGCCTCTACAGAGGTGACTGGTGCTGTGTGCTGTTGGCCTGGTGTTGCCCCAGGAGGTGGGGAAGCAGCACTCGATTTTGGGGTAAAGAGCGTCTGAGCTGGCCAAGGCCCCTCTTCCCTGGGCTAGCCAGAGCTGACACCTGGAACCTGCAGTGGTTCCTCTGCCTCATGGCCCACAGCCTGATCCCAGGTTGTGGGAGCACTGGCTGATCCCACTGGGACTGCCTTGCAGCAGGGCAGTGCTGCTCACTGTGCAGGGCAGCCAGCACTGCCTATGCCCAGACATCCTCCTCTCCACCACAGGGGATCACTTCTACAAGCGGAACAAGAACCTCCCTCCGGAAGAGCAGATGATCTCTGCCTTGCCTGACATCAAAGTGCTGACAATAAACGATGACCACGACTTCATGGTCATTGCCTGTGATGGAATCTGGTGAGTGGTGAGGGAGCTGTTGTGCCTCTGGGGCATCCCTTCTCTGGTTTTTCTCCAGAGCTGGGCCTGGGGAAGGCCTGTTGGACACTGGCATGTGAGCTCCCTTTGCCTGCTCTTCTGACGTCTCTGCTCTGCAGGAATGTGATGAGCAGCCAGGAAGTGGTGGATTTCATCCAGTCCAAGATCACTCAAAAGGATGAGAACGGAGTCCTGCGGCCACTCTCCTCCATTGTAGAAGAGGTAAAATACAGAGCTCTGCCATTCCTGTAGCAACACAGCACTTCTGTGTCCCAGCTCAGTGCCTGGCTCTGCCCTCTTCCTCCCTCAGATGGGCTCATTCAGTCTCAGGGGGTCTGGCAGCTTACGGGCTGCAATGGGCAGGAGCAGAAACACCTCTGCAATGGGACTCAGTTCCCTGGGCACCCTGGCCAGTGTCTGACCTCAGAGCTGCTGCCCAGCCAAAGGAGTTGCTGCCCACATTCAGAAACTTGGAGCTAGCTATTGAGGCCTTTTCTGTCCTTTGTCTGATGGGAACAGCATTTAACCCATCCCACACAGTCCTGGCCCTGGCAGTGCCTAAGCCACTGTCAGGTGTTGGAATGGAACTGGTGCCCCAAAGTGGTCCCAGTGTGTGTCTGTGCTCTTGGTGACCTGCCCTTTCCCTCCCCAGCTGCTGGATCAGTGCTTGGCTCCAGATACCTCAGGGGATGGCACTGGCTGCGATAACATGACCTGCATCATCATCAGCTTCAAACCCCGTAACACACACCCACCTGCTGAGAGCGGGAAGCGGAAACTGGGGGAGGCAGCAGCACCAGCAGAGGAGAATGGCGGGGACAGCACCAAGAAGGCCAAGCTGGAGTAGCGGGGCCCACCCAGGGACTGGGCTGTGCTCACCAGACTCTCGTTTCTTACCCATGCTGAACTCAAGACTCCAAGTCTTGTCCTTTTTTTAGCCTTAGCAGAGGCCTTGTTTGTCCGTGTCCTGGTTGGGGGGGTGGGGGGTGGGTCTGGTTAGCGAGGGCATGTCGCACTGTTCATCCGTAACCATTCCAAAGAGGGAGCGAGGACGGAGCTGCGCCCGGGAGCGCCACAGCGCAGAGCCCGTGGTGAGGAGGAGGAGGAGGAGGATGAGGATGTCCCCCCATTGTCTCCATGTGGTTGTTGCCATTTCTGTGCCTGTGAATTTCTGTTTGGAGGGAAGAACTTTTTCACTGTTGAGGTTTTTTTAATCTGCACCCGATTATTTAAGGCCCTTTCTGTTTTTATTTGTGAAACAATCTGGCGGTGGTGCTGTGGCTACACCACTTTCGGTTGTATACTTTCAATCAATACTTTTTTCAAACTAAAAGACTGGAAAACACAGCTGTGCTCTTGGTCCTTGGTTCTTTCCTAGAGGGGGAGATGAGGAAGGTGGGGTGGGAAGGACATCATTTGTCACTGGGATCTTGGAACACTGCAAGGCTTTCACCTGTGGCTCCCGGTTCCCCTGGGATGGCTCCACTGAAGATTCTCACACAGAGCAGACAGGAGTCCCTGGAGACAGTCTGTGACTGCTGAAGGGATGGGGGCACCAGTCACCCCCAAGCTCACCTGCCCTCAGCATGCAGCATCCATCGAACTGCACTTTCTGTCAAGGTGCAGCAAGGGGCAGTTCCTCCCTGAGGCACAGCTCATACAAGGTGTGCTAATACCCAGGGCTGCTCCTGAAGGAATGAAGTCCCTGGGCTGTAAAACACTGATGGAAAGGTGGGCTCTCTCTGTGCAGCAGAAAGAGCCACAGACCTGGCAAACTGCTGGAAAAGAAGAGCACTGTGGTGAGCTTTTTTTTTTTTTTTTTTTTAAAAACACACAACTGGCCCTTTTGTGTCTGTTTCCCACACTTGCTCTTCCCCCCAGTCCTCCCTTCCGGCACAGCCCAGAGTGGTCCCACCTGTCCTGGGATCCCACAGGGAGCCCCAAGCCCTGTGGGCAGCAGCCTGTTGCTGCCAGAGGGCGTCCTGCAGGCCCCCTGGATCTCAGGCACCCCTGGCTTTGACCATCCTGAGGGTCCTGTGGCAGCTGGGCTGGTGCCTCTGCTGGCTCTGCAGAGGTGACCAGGATCCCTCCCCACACAGCTCCTGGGATCCTGTGCTCCTCCATGTTCCTGCTGAACTGCCAAGACCAAACATGCCAGTCATAGCAGAACCCTGAAGTATGTTCCCTGAGCAGCTGCAGCATGTTAACACAAACACATGCAGTTCTAAGGGCCTTTGATGTGGCACAGGACCCACCACAGAGGGCAGGGTTAGATGGGATGTTGAGAAGAAATTCTTGGGTGGTAAGGCGTTGGCAGTTTGCCCAGAGAAGTTGTGGCTGCCCCTGGATCCCTGGAAGTGTCCAAGGCCAGGTTGGACAGAGCTTGGAGCAACCTGGGCTAGTGGAAGGTGTCCCTGCCCACAGCAGGGGGGCTTGGGTGAGTTTTAATGTCTCTTACAACCCAAACTCTTCTGTCATTCTGCGACTGCCCAGCTTGGAGCAGTAAAATGTCCAGATGCAGGTTTTTCTGCCCAGGATGATGCAGTGGAGTCAGTGATCACAAGCAAGACCATGCTGCCTGAGACTGCACAGCCCATGTGGCCCAGAGTCCCCACCCACAGCCTGTGGTGTCACCCCACTGTGCCACAGCAGACAGATGGACCCTTGGAAAGCAGCTTTATTTCCCAGTGGTGCCTCTGGGGAGGAGGCAGATGGTGCAGCAGTGCAGGGTGTGGTCAGTAGTCATCCAGGACCCAGCTCCTGGGGCTGGGAGTGCCTGCAGAGGGGGGAGCTGGCTCTGCCACAGGAGGGCATGGGGCCTATGTATGGATCAAGCCTCAGTCTCCCTCATTCTACGGGGACACCCACAGAGCTTCCCCTGTCACTGGGGGCTTCCAGGGAGTCTCCAGAGAGACTCTGCCCAGAGAGGGCACTGCTCAGGCTCTGCTGCCGGGCAGGACACGGCACCGCTTCAACTGACACCTCCACTTCGATGGTGACACCTTCCCTGTGGACAGATACCACTCTGAGGGCAACACCCCAAGGGGGGACATCACCTGTCCCTGCACGGCAGGGCAGCTGTTCAGAAAGGAAGTGTCAGCCCCCCAGAGCGGCCACCCTGCTCACCTGTCAGAGGTGTCCTGGCCCTCGCTCATCATGCTCCCCGCCAGCGCCACCGTGCTGGCTGACTGGCTGTCCCATGCTGGCCCAGGGTGCCGGCTGTGGCTGCTGCTGGGGAGGGAGCCAGTGGGGTCTGGGGCTCCATCCTCACCTGGCCTGGAGTTCGGGCTGGGCAGCACTGACCACAGTTCGTTCACTGGGGGAGGGAGATGGCACTGAGCATCCTGTTCCCAAGGACTGCTCCCTGACGGAGCAGGGAGGGCATGGACCAGGGCTGGATGGCTGCACAGGACTCACGCTTGGCCAGGTTCTCCAGCTCCACCACACCAACGTCTCCAGGCGTGCGGCCACCCCCGCAGCCCCAGCGGCTCCGGCACAGCGACAGCACCACGGTCCCGTACACGTAGGTGAGCATCAGGGGAACACCAACACCTGTGGGTGGACAGGTGGTCACTGCCCAGCCCCAGTGCCCATGGTCCCAGACATCCCCTGAAGCCACTTCATAGCACCAGCCCCACCGCCCAGCATGGGGCAGTGCCCTTTGCCCTGGCCTGCACTCACCCACAGTGACAGCTGTTATGATGGGGGACACAAAGAGCGAGAGGAGAACGCTGCTGGTGACAGAGAGGCACTGCTGGCACCCTGACAGGCTGCTCCGCCGGCTCTGGCCCAGCACCTCCAGGAGAAGACAGACAGGTGAAGGGCTCTACAAAGACCTTGCAGCCTCTTCCCAGACTGGCAGAGTTCTGGACAGCCCTCTCTCTCCTCATGGACAGGCAGCCATGACACAGCACCACCACCACCACAGTTCAAGTGTCCCTGGAAACCCCCTCTAGCCCCTCAGACCTCTTCCCCATTTCACCCACCCTGAACCTCACTCCCCAGGCTGAGCACACTCCCACTGGCAGGGAGTGCTGGGGGGCAGCCGAAGTTTCTGGCAAGGAGGGGTTGTGGCCAATCACAGGTGGCACAGGGACGTGCTGTGGGCAGTCAGGGGTGGCACAGGGATGTGCACTGGGCGGTCAGGGGTGGCACTGGGGTATCTGGGAAGTGGGGAGCACTGCAGGTTTGTCCCAGCCAGGGACCAGAGGCTGCTAGGCTCATCAGGGAGCAGGACAACAGGGACTGCCAGTACCTTCCTACCCATGTAGATGGGGATCCCAATGGTAATGACAGGGACAGCAATGCCCGCGACGAGGGAGATGACCATGGGTGCACCCAGCACCATGCCCAGCTGCCACAGGATCCTCCGGGTCCGTGACCATGGCCTCTTCCCCCAGAAAGTACAGCCAGAGGGGCTGTGGGGACAGAGCAGGGTTGGGCCAAGGCAAAGACCAGTTCAGTCCAGTGTCGGGGGACACCCATGGGCCCACCATGGAGCAGACAGCCAGGTTCCCCCCACCCTGAGCTCCAGCTGCCTCCTGGGAATGCCAACAGCCAGCCCCAGCTTTGCCAGACCAAGTGGCAGAGACCACCCTGCTCTCCCCAGCCAGCCCCAAACCTGAGGCAGGGCCTAGCTGCCCCCATCCCAGACCCCCAGCTCCTGTCAGGGCCCCCAGTCCCAGCCTGGAGCAGCCCCCAGCCCCCACGGCCCTGTGCTGACCTCAGGAAGTGCACGTCGGAGATCTCCCGCAGGCAGAGCCAGCAGAAGAGACACCCGCAGACCGTGCAGTTCATGCGGTTGCAGCTCCCATCGTTGATCTTCATGATGAAGGCGCTGCAGCGGGGACAGACCTTGATGTCCTCGGCCTCAGCTGCAGGGCAGATGAGACAGGATGGGGGAACAGGATGGGACACTGCATCCAGGCCCACGCTCTGTCCCAGGCTCCCCAAGACCCACGAGTGCCAGAGCAGTCCTGGCTCCAGCAGCCCCACAGGCAGGAGGCACAGAGGCACCCAGCTGTGTCAAATGTGTTGCTTCCACCCTGGGCCAGGGCCTCACCGTGGGCTGAGTCTTCAGGTTGGGCTGGCTGTGCTGTGGGGGTGGCCAGGCCGGGGGCTGGTAGCACTGGCACACAGGGGCCATCAGGGTGCCAGGGCTGCCGGCAGTGGTAGCAGAACTCAGTGCCACAGTCCTCGCGCCCACAGGTGAGGCGGGGACAGTCGGCACAGCCATGGGCGAGGACGGCATAGCTGTGGAGAGAAGGCAGTCAGAGCCAGAACAGCCAGGCTGGGCAGTGGCAGGTCCCAGCCCCGTGCTGAGCTGGAGCTGCAGCCCCAGCACAGCAGGGCCAGGACACACCTCACCAGCATGGACCACAGCGCAGCATGCCATGTCCAGCAACCACAGCCCCAGAGCTCATGGACTGGCCATCACAGAAAGGGCACCAGCCCTGGCAGACACAGCTGCACAGGCTTTGGGGCCAGAGAGGGACCGGACACATCCCTGTGCAGGCCTGTCCCCACACGGGACCAAGTGACAGGGGACCAAGCCCGGGAAGGGCTCACAGGACCCAGGCATGCACTGCCGCCGGGGGAAGGGAGATTCATGCCAACCCCCCCGCACCCAGTCCAGCGCTGGGTCTGGTGGTACCTGCAGTCGGGCGCGGGGCACCAGCGGGTGCTGGGGTCGGCCACCAGCAGCCGCCGTAGCAGGAACTCCTCGTACTTGTCGCAGAGGGCGGGCTCGGGCAGGAGCCGGCGCACGTCGGCAGGCTGGAGCGCGGCGGGGCAGTGCGGGCACGACACCTGCACGCGGCTCTCGCTGACGGCCAGGCGCAGGTACTGCTCCAGGCAGGCCTGGCACGAGCGGTGGGCACAGGAGGCCAGAGTGGGAAAGGCCTCGGGGGGCTGAGGCAGCAGGCACAGGGGACACTCCTCCAGTGCCCGGCCCTCACCTAGGGGCAGCACCACGCGCGTCTCCTCGGGCTCCTCCGGCTCCGGCAGCATCTCCCCCTGCTCGGCCTGTGGCTTCTGCCCGAAGCAGCCCAGGAGCCAGCGGGGCCTTGGCACATGCGGGGGCTGCTCCATGGTAGCCTGGCAGGGCAGCCCCCAGCTGCTGTGGGGCTACGGAGGGCAGTGAGGAGGTACCAGCGCGGCCCCCATGGCCCGGCTCCTACCTGGGCCTCCCTTCCAGGAACGGTGGAACCATCCCCAGCTGCAGTCAGTGCCATTCAGCCTGCAGAGGAACCACTCCTGAGGGCGAGGCCCAGCCCTGAGAAAAGGCCCTTGGCACCCACGGGACCCTGACAGTGCCCTGCCGACAGGCCCAGCCCCATCCTGTCTTTTTCAGCTCAGCACCAAAGTCCAGACTCGGGACTCACAAAACCCCGGCGGGGGGAAGACAGCAACGACACTGCGAAACCAGCTTGTGCAGGGGGCAGTGTGACACACCCCTCCCCATCCCAGGGCTCTGGAGTCCTCCTCCCCAGCGTGAGACACGGCTGAAGTACCAACTTTTCCCCGGAGTTCAAGACCTAAGACCCCATTCAGTGACCAGGAACCAGGTGATTCCAGCAGGGCATGTTTTCCCTTACTTAGAGCTCATGAGTCCATGGCCACACCACAATCTCTCCAACAGCAGGGCCCTTCCCTCCCTTTGCTCCTGCCTTCTCTACATCCCAAAGTTGTCCCGCGCTCTCCCCAGCTCGGCAGCACCACTGCATCCCACTGCCTCCCCAGCGCTCCCACGTCAGCTCAGCCAGGGGCAGAAGCGCCGGCACGGGAAGCGGCAGGAACCAGCGACCACAGGAGGGACCAAGGAGTCCGATCACACCTGTTCTGCTGGGCGGAGAGCGGGGCTGCTCCCCTTCACCCCAGGGGATACAGCACTACCCGGGGCGGGGGCAAGTGCAGAGCTCGGGGAAACCGGGCTCAGATGGGATCTCAGTGGTGGTCGGAGGGGAGGCCGGCCGGGGCTGTACCTGTCAGCGGGGAATCATCGCTGGCAGCACGGCGCTGTCACGGCTCACCCGGGACGGCCACAGCCCGACACATCCTGCGCCTCCGGAACCTGCAAAGGGCCCAGCGATCCGTGAGGGCTCACACAGCCCGGGCCAGTGCTGCGGGCGAGGACCGGGCACAGCTCTGGGGCACGGCCGGGCTGCGCCTCCGCCGCGGCCACCCCCGGGGCGGGACGGAGCACGGCGCGACCCTTCGCCGCAGGGGGCGGGACACAGAGCCCCGGGTGCCCCCGGTCTGCCCTCGCGGGGACACCGGCACAGGACTCACCGGGCCCCGTGCTCGGCGGCCACCCAGGCAGAAGCCACAGCCTGCCCCGGAGGGGCACCGACACCGGCACTGCCCGGTCCTGCTCCCCCCACCTCCTCCCGCCGCCCGGAAGAGGCGGAGCCGCCGCTGTGTCGCCCCGCCCCGCCGCGATCCTCGCCCCGCCGTGCCCCGCGCGCCGCCCCCGAGGCGCGGCCCGGCCCGGTGCCGGTGCC